>WACJ01000080.1:0-600000 GCA_008973525.1 Stenopsyche tienmushanensis
GGAAACCATCACATGAAAAACCCATCCCTTACTAAGAAAATTTTCCTTTGTATATCGCCTATATCCGATACTGGATATGGTACATCAAGAAGAAGAAATCAATACTATATTTATTTATCTGTTAATTATCATTTATCATCTACTATGGAAACACTTTAATGATTAGATCAATATCGTTAGTAATATTTAATTAAAACATCCTCTTTATCTTCCACCGTCTAATCGACGTTCAAAATACGTCTAAAGAAGATCCTCTAAGATTAACCGTATCACAACGATTATCTACAAAATAATTATGGTTCAGGATCATTAACTTATAATCAAAAATAAATTAAAGTTACGTTGTTTTTCATACCCATAAGTAGTTAATTCTGTGGCGTTAGTAGATCGATAGTTAATTGCTTGCATTATCACAGATTGTTTGTATGAGGAAAATTTATCATATACGATTTTTATTGATTGATTATTGGAGAATCGACCGATAATTTAGCCTTTAAATGAGATTTTTATCCGCAGTTTGCATTGAATTTTCCCAATCTTTTCAGATTGTAATTTGGAAAGCGCTCGATCAATCATGACGATGAAATATACTCTTCCACGAGGAAAGGCAAAAATCATAACATGCGCAGGATTAAGCATAGTAATAAAAAATAATCGTCTTTTTAATCGTAAAATTTACAGTTAAAAATGCATAAAAACGAAGGCATGCCATACAATTGCATGCCATAGAAAGAAATTATTATTATATGTAATGGACGGCCGTATAATGTGTAATGATACGTAATAACAGATGTCGAATTTTACAATTATATTTGTGAAAGCAATAAATCTTCGGTGCTGTCAATATTGTCTTTAAATTAGCTCGTAATTCATCATCATATTAACACATTATTTGCGGGGGTACGCGTGCGTTTGCCCTCCGACGCGGGCAATCAAATATAGTGCGTGAACACCTATATTTAAATAAAATTCCGTTATTTTAAAATTGTTCAATATACGCTCAAACTTTTTTTTGTGCGACTTTTTTTGTGCGATTTCGAAGTTATGCGATTGTTTTAAAGCAATTTTTTTCTTTTTTTAAATTTCATAAGGAGTACGTATCGAGATATTTTGGATAAAATAGAAAATAAATCATCAACACTAACCGAAATTCGGAAACAAAAAAAAAAAATTATCGCTGAATTTACGACCACGCCCTAATGATGAAATCTTTTAACGCTTTTTTAACGCGAAACTTTTTTTAAAACAGTCATCATTTTGTGATTTTTTTTTAGTCAAGGACTATAGTGCCATCTTTATTAATTATGAATTATATTATATATCACAAAACAATTATGACATTGACACTGGGTATACAATTTCTCCCGAAGAAGGAAGCGATTTTGTGTCATATCGAAAATATGTGGTTTTTAAAACCTATGGAATGCATCTCCACTTTTTCTATGTAAGTCATAGCTTTTTTTATACGATTTTCCGCAGAATGCATCTACCGCACAAAAAAAGGTTTAAGTGTATTCAAATAATTCAATGATCTACATAATTTTTTACAACCTTCTGCTTCATAGTTTACAGTCCACAAATGTTTATTTGGGTTAAGGTTCGGGCTGTTTCCAGGACATCACTCTTGGAATATTTAGTAGTTTATAAATACACGTTGATGCTACATGATAAGGGAATCAAATCCCGAGCCAAAATTTCGGGATTGAATAAGACGATCAATCCCGGGATTGGGATTTTCAATAGCTTGAGAATTTACATGGATAAATTTGATCAAAAATTACTAATAAGTACATTTGTTGACACGGACTAAAACTCGCAAAATTCCCGATTTCCCGACAAATTATTTATTTCCGTCGCTGCAAATGAATACTTATATACTATAATACTTTGATGTGATTCGTAATTATATTACGGAAGAATACAAAAATTTGAACCCCGTATCTATTATATTTCATATCGATATTCCCATTATTACAGTCGAGGTATAGTAAATACATCATCGGTAGGAAAAGGTAAATATAACAATTTGTACTCTATATTTTAGCTGATGCTGACCGAATAGGTTTCCCGCACGTTATGTGTTAAGCCAAGGAAAGCTCACTATCCCTCACATAAGGATATCAACTAAGGACTTAGTTATGTATGTAATGCTTAGTACATTGTTGATATCGAAAATAATCCTCATTGTACATATACAGCACTCACATCGCATGCCACCGAGCTGAGCGTGTAGAAGACAATTTTAAATCGGACACCTTTTCCTCGGGAAATTCAATTAAAAATCCATATCGTTTCAGGCATCTGAATCGCTATCGTCATTTTTAATGACATAATTCCTCCACGAGTAATTATTACGGTTCAATTAAGCACAAACGCTTTTATCTTAACAACATCGGATCTCCGAAACAATCATCGATCATTGAATCAGATATTTTAAATGAAATATTTTTAAAACGACAGAAGCCTCGATAATTAATCGATCATATTTGTACACGGTGAATTTAATGTATTGAAAAATGACCCTTTTATATACACATGAAAGGCAATTTCAACGTAGTTTTTCTTATATTTTGTGACGCAAATAGTGCCATATCCGTAGATCGGATGTGGGTGATCTCCCCAATTTCTCAACAGATTTTTCTGGAGGACAAATATTTCACTTATGGATTGCCTTTTTGCCTATGGATGGACGATTTTAAATGACTGATTTTTCCTGGATAACATGAGTTAATTTTTTTCTATATATTAAAGCGCTAAACACTTATCAAGGATGTGTTTTATGATTATGCTGATTTTTATTTATATATTTGCATAGAAAAAGTGGTCGCAAAATGAAGTTCTTTTCAAATTTTACCGCGTAAATTGGTCTTCGAAAATACCTTTATCTTCCGCATTAATGATGGATTTGGCGAGCAATATTACTTTATTTAATTTTGATTAATTGAATGCAAATAAAAATTTATATTTTGTATCGAATCCGCCAGATCAAATATTACTTAATTCACTCGAATGTAGCTGTCAAATTGCTGATAACAGCGTATTTATTTTTTGATAAATGTCAGCTCACCATTCAGTAGTATGTTTATAAACAAAACGACTGTGTTTGGCAAAAAAGTCAATAATTTGGACCAGAGAGTGATCATGAGAATTCATAGGTCGACACAGGTCATGATTTGAATCGAATTGCTTCCATGCTTTTTAATGAATCAACAACTGTTGATGTACTGCATAGAAGGCTTTATCGTAGTCTATGCAAACTTAATAAATGCTATATTATTACATGTTTGTTTTATCTCTAAGTAATATCAACGATTTGCGCGAAATAATACCTTTTTGCTCAAGAGAATGCAATTTTTCTATAAAATATTTATCTCGTCGGTATTGCAAAGCTAGGATCGGGATGTTTCATATTTAGATTATAGCAATGATGAGACTTTTCCATTAATATCGGCGATTTTAAATTGCATTTTATCAATCGTTCATATTCTCGGGCGAGGAATTGCATTTTGATCTGATCGATTTGTCGCGAAATATCGATGTTTTCACGATGTACAGGCGCAAGTAATGTAGAACATTGAAATTCATTCACGAAAATTTGATGTTATCCAAGATCTTCGGATTGGAAAGACCTTGCTTATCTACGGCGAGGCGAGTTACATCGTCTTATAACAACGCCGGGCCGATATCAACAAATCGGCCTTATCGTCGCATTGTATAAAATTGTCGAATGAAAATAAATGGAGCGTGATAAAAACCGGATTCTACCCGTTCTTGACGTACGACCATTATCGATTCCAATTTGTTAATATAGAAATTTCGTAACAAGATTATCTGCGCAATTTTCTCGATTGTCTTAGGCGGGGGAGTGAAGCAGGAAAGCGACAAGAGTTTACTCCACGTTACCTTCCTCGACATGGGAATTGTTGATAATCGGTTTCTGATGATCCCTAAATGTGGAAAATATTATAAATTCATATAATTTTACATAACTTAGCAACAGGAGGAACGATTTCACGCCGCTATTTATAAAGAATGAAAAATTTTACCTTATCATGGGGCCTTATGTTTACTTTATCTAATTATTATCTGTGACGCATTTCCTGTTTGTTTCATCGTTTAATAGGTTAGGCTGATTTTTAATCTTGCAGATAAACGCAGTTTACGGACATTGATTACTCTTTCATTTAAAGGGTGACTATGCTTCAGGCTTCAATTTCTATTTATTATACACCTGACTACTAAGAAGCATCCCATCGCATTCACCCCTAATTAAATCTTGTTATTGTTCATCGATCCCTCACCTAAGGGATTTCAAAAATAGCTAATATCAATAAAATTTGCCTTCGATTGTTGTCGATTTTGTAAATTGTTTATGTTCCCAGAAAATCGAATTTGTTTACCAAATCAGACTGTTATGGGATTAAAAAATAATAAACAATAAGAAAAAATTAAATCAAGACAAAGGCTAAATAGACAAAGGCAACGAACGAAATTTTGCATCCATTTCTATAAAACGATGTATACTCAGTTGTATTTTCATTGGGTGTTTGTACAATTAATTGAAATATTTTGAAAATATATTTATTTTATATATTCGATCGTAAACACAATTTGATCATACGTTGTTATTATTTTTACGCGGTGATTCAACGGTATGCGTAAAAAAAGATATTACTGTAATTTTAAGATTACTTCATATTGTCAATTTTTTTTTCTGCTATTGAGCTGATGCTGGTGATTCCAAAAAATCGTTGATATATTGGAGTAATCGAAGAGTAATAAATACTTTTTATCATTTACAAAACACTTGTTGCATTTATTCTAATTGTTGGTAATATATTACGGCTGTTATTGTCTGGACAGGTTTAAAACAGATTAAAAACATAATTTCTCTAGTGTTTTCCCACCGTTCATAAAAAGAGACTGTTTTTCTTATCAACGAAGGCTTAGGGATAGGAAGACATAATTGATCCAACGAAAGCCATCGTTTTCACATAGGATTATGGTACAGTACTAATTTATCATCGCAAATCATGATTTGCCATTAACCCCTACGGGAGTAATTACGAGGACCCTCCGTAACCCCCTCCACTATTATGAAAATGAGCACTCTTGTACATTGAAGCTCGGAGATAGACAGAGACAGAGAGAACTTAGCGCAGTTCGGGATACTGAGACGGAGAGCTTCCCCGCATACATCGTACAGATCGTTGGCCCAAATTTATCGACTAATAATGATTTCGATTCCAAGTGTGTTATTTGCTTACGCAAAGAAATTACCGAATATTGTGTGCTATCGACAATGCTTGTTTTTTTTAACTGTTTGCCGTTCTTCGCTGCGTGTTGAATGAGTCATTGTCCAATTATCATTTCCTTTTAAAGGAGGAGCAAAAGAATCGATTTTTTGTGTATTGTTTATGCAAAGAAATGACGTGGTCTTGTATGCTATCAACAGTGTTTATTTACAATTGACTATGCCTCGAATTGAATATTGTCTTGGACATGCAAGCTTAGTTAATTGTCCCGATTCTTTAACGAGGATCTGATTCCGTTGTTCTAGGAATGAGCCCTTAAGTTTCGCCAGTTTTCTAACAATAACAAAAATATGTGTTTCGTGCACCGTGTCTCTATACACTTTTAAGGGGCTCTTTTACTTTTTTAGTTTCAGCATTGCCTTGCCGTCAGCTGAAGAAGACTTTTTTTGAAGAAATTGAAGATATCCTGTATGCTCATGGCCCAGCGGATTAGGTTTAACGATTAAACTTTTCGTTTTATGGTTCAACTTTAAACTCGTTTTTCTTGAAACTACATTTTTCAAGCTCACGGAATTGTTCCCACACGCCATAGATGAGCATTCTTTATGAAATTTGGCAGGCGCGTGTATAATAAATGTCTCCATCGTATAGACTACAATTATCTAAAAACATTCAAAAGTTTTTATTTAATGAACAAAAAACTACAAAAAATGTCGATAAAAACACATACTTTTCTTCGATCGCTCAGTATTTCTTTTATTTTCCAATGTTTCTTCTTAATTATAGTCACAACTATACAAAGCTGTACACAATACTATACAAAGTAAAAATATGTTTGATTTTTTTAGTGCAAATCACCTGTCCACGACTTAGGACTTCCATGGTGAAGAATATCATCGCTTGCGCACCAACATTCGTAACTCCACCCACCTCCACCACTATCATATTTTGTTGAATTTTAAAAAATATTTTTATTTTAAATAAAGATTGCTTAGTTAACACACTAAATATCAACATTCTATATTAAATACTTTTCGCATTAAAAAAATCGATCATTTTTAGAATTATTTAGGCTCAATCTCATAGCACGTTTGGTCAATTTAACAAGCAATAAAATAATCGACGTTATTTAATATAGGGGGGATTTCCATTATCTCAACGTGGTAATAAACACAACCCCGACTTTTATGGCGTTTCTCTTAAATCATTGTATTTGGATTATGTATGTTCGTTAACATTGGATGTCGAACTTTGGACTTCCCGGATATATTTTAAGACGATAGTGTTATCCGACTGTAAAGATTGTCGTCTGCGGTTGAATTTTTACAATGCAACGCTTGATAAATTTCAGCGATACGTTTGCAATGCTTGTGAATCCTATTCGCATGTAATCGACATATTTCTGCGGTTTTGAGGCATCATCGATTTTTCGGAATCGGTACGATATGTGCATTGCATGAGACACCTGGCTGATCTAAATTGGTGTTTTTCAGCTGAAATTTTTGCAGCGTTAAAAAATGTTTGAACAGACGATATTGCTTCGACTTGGGCTTGCCGAAGAAGTGCTAGATGGATATTTCTAGTCCAGTCAGTATGTGAACGTTGATTGTTCGTTTTGTATTTACATAACCTTAATATATACAAACTGGATTTCGTGTACTGAAAAAAGTGAGTATATAGAGTCGATGGCCGAGGAAATCATTATGTAAATTAGAGCCATTCTTTGGTCGTTTTCAAAGCAGGAAGACAAACCTTTGTGTCGCGACCCTGAGTGTATCCGTCAGTGGTTATCGCATGCGGAACTAAGATGCGGGATACACAACCAAGACAAAATCCAAGAATCAATCCATCTCTTTCCGACACACAGTTTGATGAGCCACTTGACCAAGAAACTGTTTTGCATCACTCTATAGGTGGTTTCGAAATACGCAATGCGTGGACGATAGGCCCAAACCGGACGTAACAGTTTCTCGTTTGTTAAGTGGAAGGAAGTACGCAGGTGACTTCATTGTTGTTTCGAAACCTGTATTCATTAAGACCCGTCTTGTGTTCCGGCTTTTTTTTTCCTAAATGGAATACAATATTACAAAAGATACGCTTTGTTATTCGCTTAAGATCCATTATGCTCCTTAGCATGATTGTATTTCAAGATCTGCTCCTAGGTTTCACTCCACGTCCGGCTTGGACATTCTCAGATCCGCTATGGCCGCTGAATATTCTAATGAAATATTAGCGAATAACAAATTCATATTTTGACACACAAAACCCATATTCGTTGACGATCCAAGACCTACAAATTGTTTGGTTCTCACACGACAATAGAAAACAGCGTTAGAACAGGATGTCTCAGAAACTATAAGCAAACATCCAATCAAATATGGTGAAACTTTACCCAACAATAACAACAAACATTACATTATTAATGCATCAACGAAAACAGTGTGAAAAGACAATCCCTGCGGTTATTTATTGAATTTCTGCAAAGCAAATGCGCCTTATCCATAACTAGGTTATTCCAGAGCTTATTTCGCATGAAGTAAATGATGTTTAGCATTTAGCAGAGCTATAATGAGGCTATGAAGCATCCGTGGCAAGTATCTAACTTGCCCCCCCCCCCTCCTCCAGAAATTGATTTTTTAGAATGAAGAGATGAAGTTAAATGATCGAAGATAGATGATGTTTATAAATCGAAGAAAATAGTCCCAAAAATATCCGATCTAACGTATAAATGACGGTTGTTGTTTTTAAAAAAAACACTATGACTGATGAAGATTTACGTTTTAAGACGCCACGTTATTTAATATTTGTTTGGCACCCATCAATATTGAACGTTCTCAGTGAATTTGTAAACATGGAAAGAAATGATTATCGTTAAGTGATACGATACTTTTATTAGAAAAGTCACGAGCCACCTATGTAAATTAGCCCCTGAAGGGGTTTCTGTGATCTTACTGATTATGTATGGGTATGCATTTATTTCCGTAAATGCTGCAAAAGGCCCTAAACGAGGACGGAGCGGCCACAAGGTCTGTGTGTTCAATCGGTCCGCTTTTCGGAACGCTGATATGACGAATAAGGGCCTCGCGTTTGGACGCCATACCATAACATATCTACAGATCGATTGAAAATTTTCATTACAAAACGAAGTTGTCTAAAAAAGACTGATCAGATGGGTTGTTTAAAATTCAATCAGTCGACTGGGTGGAACGAAGAAAAGAGGGATTGGACAATTTAGTATATATTATAAAAATCGGACAGAGTCAATCAGTGTTGATTCATGTAAATTAGATTGGATAAGTAAAATAAAAAACCATGGCAATCCCTGACTGGATCTGTATTCTGCGTTTTACGCCCCAAGCCCAGTTGCGCCCGTGGCGGGCGCCTGCTTTGCCATCCCCTTGTCACGGCTTTTGGATCGTTCTTTCAGTATTATATAATTATTACAGAGTTTTGAATTCTTGCTGGAATGTGGAATTTCACTCCGATATTCTAAAATCTGAAAGTACAGCATTGAATAGTTTTCAAGTAATCTTTTTTATTTAATTTTCCATCAAAATTTCATCTCCATGTTTAATTTTAGGCACTGTACATATCGATTATGAATTTCAAATTTGGATGACAATTTATTCTGGACAAGAATATAATGAAGTTATCCTTGGTATCCGAATTAGATTTTGGGCGACCCGGTCTTTTTCTGTTCTTCAAAATCCCAATCTCCAGGTGTCTCCCAAAGGTATAATATATCCCAATTGATGGTAATATTTATTTATTTACTTAATAAATATCATACAAATATCGTCCTTTTGAACGATAAGATTTGGGGATTTATCAATTCAATAAAGACAATAAAGTAGCGAACCTGCTGAATTACTAGTACATGAGACCCTTGAGGACGACTCACAAATACTACGACAATATTTTGTTATAATCTAACTGACATTTTTATAATCTAATTGTTGATAATTGAGTTTAATAAGAGATTCGCCTGTTTTATTCGGTTAGATACTTTTAAACTGATTGAGAGGATTTTCTAGGGATGAGGGATTTTAACGTGGTGATTTCTAATTATTTTCCATGTTTAGAATAGAATTTTCATGGATAGAATAAAATTCAATTAGGAGAACATTTATAAGTGAGTGTTATAATGATACTTATTTTTAAATGATAGTTTAATGATTATTGCAAATTAGTCGCTCATAGGCGATTCTGGACAACTTTATTAATTGCCTCGGTATTTTAAAATCCAAGAAATCAAGATAAATCTGGATTGAGACGATCGATTGGTAATATCAATGTTTTCAATCTCTGAATGTTTTTTGATATGCTGTACATTTTTTTGACAATCTGTATTAAAAGTCGAATCTTCATAATAAGATTTCAGAAATTCACCCCCTATATCAATACTAGGTCGTCTATTGTGCCTATTGTGATTTTATTCCCTTGAACTATTGTCGATATTATTGAAATGATCGATATTAATTTATTATTTTGTCCGGAACTAGCTGGTTGGGAAGTGAAGTGCAATAGATTTCCTTAAATATTCAAAGTATCCGCTTAGAGTCGAGTTCACCGGATGCATACTTCCCGCAACCGACATTAATTGTATGCCAGTACATTGGTTTTCCGTTAGAAAATGTATTATCTTATTACTTCCTCGTTATGTTTTTATTCCATGGAAACGGATATGGTCGTAGGTATTGCCAACGTTACACACAAACGAAAAAAAGGGAGATAAGTCATTTAAATGGCGTTAAGAGCCGCATATATAATACGAAATTTTCTAATCACAGCTTTCTTATTTATTTAGAATAATATGCAATGGAATAAAATCTAATGCACATTTATCTATTTGTTTAATATGCTTATAATCTGTTATCGTAGTTTTATAATGTTTGCATGGCGATAAAATGCATTTTATTGCATAATTGTCTGCAGTTTTATTTGCAAAACACGTGTTTGTTCGATCAGCAGCCAGGCAACAGCTTAACAAAGGATTTATTTGGATAGTATGAACGTCAATTTCAAAACTTTCTGTCTGCGAATGTGATTCAAGCATCTTCAAGAAGCTCGTTATCATTGTTATTTGTGATGTTGGCTCAGACGTAAATACGAGTACGTTGAAGAACTAGGAAAAAAATGCTGTTCCTCGAAGCGACACATACTTCAGATTTGTTTCTGCAAAGCAATTCAATTCAACGACAGAACGATAGAGATATATTTTCGGCGACGGCAATTTATGGTCACCCTAATATGTAAAAGCTATTAAATTCGCTATCAAAACTTCCTCCGAATATTCTTAGATAAATTTGAGAAAAACAACGAATTTGTAATCGGATCGTCGATTAAGAAATCGGCGATAGAAATAAAATCTTAGATTCAATAAATAGATAATCTATCTTGGTATCAACAAAGAACTTCCCAATCATTTCAGATTGTTCGTGATATTTTTGCCACGTGATTCAAAAAATCATCACTTTTTTAAAAAACTGGACGAAGTCATTGCCAATATCCACATCACAAAAGTTTACACGATTTGCCAGTTTTATTTTTATTCCTCATCCTGTCAGATTAAGCGAATTTTCACATCGATGATATTATCGGTTTTCCTTTAAATATTTAAAATATTTTAACTAGAGCTATCCGATAAAAATACAGCTTCCTGTAATATTGATCATCTATCAGGGTTTTATTCGAGATAATTTAAAATTTCGACGAAAAATCAGCCACAGCTAACTCAGACGTTCTTATCTATCTTGCGTTGATCCGAATTCAATCAATGATTAAGGGTATAATAAGTTTCTATCGTCAACATCGCGAAACATTGACGTAGTCAATGATGCAATTAATCCATGAAATATTTCATTGTTCTGTGAAATTATTTAATTGTTGATTATCATGATATAGAATGTCACGTATCCTAAGCAATGACAAGGGCAAATTGAAAAATTCCAATGACATGATATTGCGAAATATATTTTCGTCTGTTTTTATTTTTGCATGGGAAAATTAATGAACTTGACTGTTATATAGCTGTGAGTATTTAATAGATTTAAAAAAAAAAAATGTCTAGAAAGAGGTTCCTTACCATTAAAGACTTGCAACTGGGGTCTGTTTCTATTTGGAATTTACAAATATATATCTTGAAGAAGATCAGGTAGCATTTTTATATTTTAGCTTGGCAATTTTCTTCCAAATCGATATTGAATGCACTTATCGACCGCTCGAAAGAAATAGCAAACATAGAATGCTAGCCTTTGATTTATATATTCAAGGGCAGGGCTATCATATATGATTTGTCATAAATAAACGACGATATCTGGCAAATTTAGATTTAGAAGATGGATTTCGATTTTCATCTATTGTTTTGTAATATTGGTTGCTCTCGTTTATAATTTTGATCTACAAGTAATTATTTTAAATATGAACGAGTTGTCAAACGGCATGTTCACAGCGGCAAAAAATGGAGTAAGGCCCGATCCACACTATGGTGCCATTGACGGTTCCATCTCGCTCCGATCCCGATCCGATCAAATATTCTTACACAAGAAACAATCAGAGTATTCACACTATCGGATCTTTCCAATCCCGTTTTTTGTATGAGAATATTTGACCGGACCGAGACCGAGAGCGAGACCAACCTCAGTTTGAAGGAGGCTACAGCAGATGACAGACTGCAGGGGCTACCCTTTCCCCATGGTACTCGTATCGGTTCGGTCATTCTTAGTACCTAGCCATGGGTAGCACTCGGAGTAGCCGAGCTCAACGTCGACAATATGGTCCACAGCATGATGGAGAGCAAGAAGAACTGGGACCTTTGGCGCGAATACGTAGAGAAGATTCTGAGCGCCAAAGAGGGCAGTGAAAGAGAGAGACGCAGAGCGCAACAGCCTCTCCAACAATAGATTAGCCAATCACCTAAGGCCAGACTACCTGTCCTCCTGAAGCAACGTGGAAAACAATACCAGGGGGACAGAGAAGGACAAGGGGGGGGGGGGTTTAATGGGTAGGTACGACCGAAAAATCGTGAATCCTACACCACCCAGATTCTCTGGGTGTCTTGTGAAGACTCCTCGCCCACAGGGGAAAAAAGTACCTAGCCACGGAGATGAGCCGTCGTTCGGACAGCCTAAAACCGTTCTCCCCTGTTTGTCTAGGCTGTTGAGGATAGTGGTGAATCTTTGACACAGTCTCCCACAACTACTGTAATCGGCTGTTCTACATACCCCTTTATGGGTACGCAACACAGGGTGATCTGCGCACCCAATTTTTTAGCTAGGTTACCCAGCAGCGTACACCTATACTCCACATCATTACCCCAGGGACTCAATCGTTGTCCACGGGCGTAGGCTTGGCTCTCCCCCCCTGGGGTTTTATAGATAGACATCTTAGAGTATAGCACCCACTCGTATAAGATAAGGAGAGTTGACCAATAACCTTGAACGCGGAAAGATGCGTTCTTTCCGCCGGCATCCTTTATTGTCTCGCAGCTGGGATATTTCTCTTAAAATTAATACAAATATTGATGGAAGAAGCAGTATTTTCATCACCATCTAATTATCCGATCGCTTCTGCGATCCGATAGCGAACGGACCCGCATGTGGCTATTCATCTTGAGGCAATGGTGGCCGTATTAAGAAATTAAAACTTCAATTTATGAACATCATCATCACTTTGGCAAAAAAAACTTTAAAATCGTTCGTATAACATCGTTTGGTACATGTTCATTCGCCGAAGACCCGTGTGTTCATTTAGTTGTAAAAGTCATTCGATATGATTCATGGCATAAAGAGGTATTGGACACATCATCGAAATTGAAATATTTTCATTGAAAAAATAGTTGAACAAACTTCCTGCGAGTTTCAGTGTGCATTTCGTAATATCATCGTGTTTTATTTCTGCAACGTTTTGGTAGAGTTCTTTCGGTACGCAATGTAGGTAAACAATTTCGCTGGTTGAGTAAACAATGGGGACTTATTATCATCACTTCTGTTTTACGAATTATTCAGATTCCATTGTTTGCCACCTTCTTGTTGATGAAGACACACTTCCTCCGCTGGCAAATAAGTGCCAGACTCTTTACTTCCGACTGAATTGTAAATATCCCAGTATGGTCTCCATTCTACAGTGCTTTCAAACGGTAGTCTATGGAGAATAAGATAACCAGTTTTTTAAATGAATTTTAAATTCCCGTCGCTTAAAAGCAGTCTAACGTTTCTATGTCGTCTTATTCATTAATTTTATTAATGGATTCAAAATATTTTTTCAATCCAATGTAAATTGTTCATCATACTTCCTAGCGTCTTATTTGATCAGCTTTCAATTCGTGTCATATTTTTACCACAAATATATCTGAAGATATGGTCAATATTTTGAAGCTTGTAATTCCAATTCAAATAATATTTTCAAACAATATAAAACAATTGAAATTCCACAAACAAGATGTCAAATGAAACGATCGATTTACAAGAACCTAAATATCTGAATAAAGGGGTGCAAGTATCCGAAGAAGATGTACGTCCAATCATTATACAGCTTCCCAGATCTATGATATACATACGGTAATAATTTGCAATTGAATTGATAAACATTTACATAATCGATAAAATAAAATAAATTGTAACATTGTAGATTTGCGGCATTGTTCTTGTTCATAGTAGTGCCATTGCCGTTCTTGCTGGCAGTCATTTTCACTTTCACCGTCGAACAAGCAATGGTGGAATCTTTAACGAGATGTATTCAAGAAGTCGAACTAATAAATACAACGAATCACCATCCTATCGTAGACTCTAAATCCGTCAACATATCCAATTACTCTTATTTAGTAACCGTCAAAGATAAATCGAACGAAAGCATCGTCTGCACAGGAGCACTTATCGAACCGACGTGGATATTGATTCCGTATAAATGCATCTCGAAGACAAACGTCATAACGAGAAAAGGAAAAAAATGCACCATAATAAAACCATATTCTCTTTTGAACAAACTAATTTTATTCAACATCAACGAAGAATGCTCTGAAGGCATTGCGCCTGTAAAGATCAAAGAAAACATCAATAAAGGCAAGAACGCCTTTTCGATAGGATTATCCGGCGATGGATACAATATACTCATCCAAGAAGTTTTCGTCCAAGATATTGAATATAAAACTTCCATCTTCACATGCGTTTTGTATAACAATCACGATTATAAGTCGTACATAGGGAGTCTGCTGATCCAGAACGGTGATCTTTATGGAATTTTAATCGACGAGGCCATTGACATTTTTCAGAAATATCTGAAATTGAGTATCTACCAAGACACTATAAAAGAAATTTTAGAAATAGAGTAGAAAAACTAAATACCTGTATAAATTAATTAATTAATAAATTTGTATAAAAAAAAACCATTATTATGAATTTTCCTTTACGCACAGGTACTTTATAATATTGAATCGATTTTATTCATATGGGATATGCTGGGAAAGGGCAAGGTACATAAATAAATTATTGATAAAGTACAGTCTATTTTCGGAGACATCTTAGGGTTGGACGTTTCAACTGAATCATACCTGGTTGCAATTTTACAAATATAATTTATACACAAACCCGCAAAAAATATATGTAAATATAACTGTTGATTTTTACAGGCGCAATTGTATACCAGCTTTTTCCTCTTGAATGGTCTTTCACGGTCCGATAGTGAGCGTACCCGCATGATAACATCTCGAGAGTGTAGGATGGGGTGCTGCTCAGGGGTTCTACGGCCTGAGGGAAATTACAGAACTATTGAGCGTAGCGTAATCACAAATGTAAAATATTCGAGCATTTGAATATTTTATATACAGACAAGGGCAATTCAAATATAACCCGGAATTTTGCTGCTCATGAATCTCGGAATTAGTAAACGTAATCCCGAACAATTCGAGATTGAAATTTTTATCTAACAGAAATCATACAACTCACCAGCACGATGAAGGCTACTAAATCGAGACATTCCCGCCGAAATCTGGACGCTTGGAAACAGTGGCGTAACTACTAATTGTCGAGCTTTGGCGACGCCTAGGGGCAGTAACTGTCTAATCTATGTATATATATATAGTACATATATGTTTTTCAAATCGTTATATTAACCTTTCCGTACCGGTGATGTATTTACTACACCTCGACTCTAATAATGGGAATATCGATTCGAAATATAATAGATACGGGGTTCAGAATTTTTGTATTCCTCCGTAATATAATAACGAATCACATCAACGTATTATAGTATATAAGTATTCATCTGCAGCGACGGAAATAAATAATTTGTCGGGAAATCGGGAATTTTGCGAGTTTTAGTCCGTGTCTCAGCAGAGAGGAATTTTATCAGTCACATTGATGTTGTTATGCGAAAATGGGGACTCACGCGGTCATCAACTCGAACTTGTGTTCAAATTATTGTTTAAATTGAAAATTCCGATCTCGGGATCTCGGGATCCCGGGACCCTCTCCTCCCCCAAAGTCCCGAAATTTCGATCTCGGAATTTCGGTTCGGGTTTGGCTTCCCTACTTATGAAGGTGTATGGCTGTCAGATGGTAGTACATGCACATTTCCTAATCATTTCAAGCGTATAGATAAGCTTTCATTTCAGGTCCAAAGTATCATTGTCCAAACACTGTGGCATAGTTTCTCTTATATTTCCGGCTGTGCCTAAATTAGCAGACAAAATTTAGAAAGCATCAATCTTACTTGATGTCATTTATGTTTCATTATTGATTGCAGTTTAATTGAAATTAGGGTCTGGACTGATTGCACTTGATATGGAAATTTGATAAACAGAGAAGTGCTGCGTTTTGCAGGTCACGTAAGGAAAAGCTGATGTTTGTATGGACGCTCTTTGGGGAGGGAGAAGTTGGCGACCTTGTAAGAATATTGTAATCGGAATCATCAGCAGCTTTCAACTGATACCAAAATAAAATCATTCTTATAATTCGATTTAACATTACCAATAGATTGCTTGGATTAAAGCCACAATGATATAGATCAAATTTTAGCTCAATTTTTATTTTGCTTGAGTGATGATGACGATGATATCGCTGTGGATGATAATTATTTTCGCTAAATGGTTGACTATCCCAGCTTCAAATACGTATTCGGACGTCTCACAATAGATTGATACCGCGAATATCTCAAGAGTAAACAGGAAATACTTTGGTGTAGCGGGTTTTTTTTACTTCATCATCGGTGAGTCTCGTCTGCGATTGGCATGCGGAACTGTCGCCCGGGGCGCTCACTTCGTCAACGGCTGATGATTTGGTGTCCGGTCTAACGTCAGACCAGTATCAGGCCAATTTATCCCCAGAAAAAAATCTTGAACTTCAGAAGCGATATCTGACCTTCATTACTCAAAAACACGACCATCTTATCATTTGCATAATAACCTGTGGACCAAATGCTAATAAACTCATGAAAAAGTTTAGCGTTAATATTTTTTTAATATAACTTTCAAATCAATAACTAACGGTCGAGGGCAATTTATATCAGAATTTAGATTTATTCCGTTCAAAGATAAAATTAAAATAAAAAGTTCACCACGCCATACATTCAATATTGAATAACCTGTGAATGCTTATTCTATTAATATGCAAGATTACCCATAACGATTAAATACTTATCGGGCTATTTAATATCACGAATAGGCGTATGTATTCAGACCTGACACCACTGGATTTTTTGTCTAGGGACGTGCCCTATTTCGTGACTCGCATGGTGTCCAGACCTGACACCACTGGATTTGCATATCGAAATGCATTTGCATTTTGATATGATATTAATTTATTTCGTGAGTCGTCTTTGAGGGTCTCGTGTATTAGTGATTTCATTCATATATTTTTGTATGAGCTTCATCCATATCAATTGAGCGATCCATGGGCATAGGTAATACCAAATCTTTTAGCGAGGTTTTCTTCTCTCGTATTAGACGGTAGCAGTACCTATTCAAATTGTTATTTTTTAAAAAATGTAAGAACTCTCGCGCTGTAGAAGTGAAGCATTTGCCGTGCTTGTGTAATATTATAAAAATATCTATTGGTTGCTTTATTTCACGAAAGAGAGAGTAGAGACAAATCTCCCTCTCTTTCCGATCAACTGCCGCTTGGCTCATCTTGTTCATCCTAATATTCCCTGCCGCACCTGGTGTTGCGTACCCGTAAAGTAGAAAATGGAACTGCTGATTACAGAAGTTTCTGAAATCTGTGCAAAAGGTGTCATCTTAACAGCTTTGTGCATACAGGACTGTTGAGGAAGGCTTTAGGCTGATTGAATGAAGATTCGTCTCTGTGGCTAGGTACTACAAATGACCGAACCGATACAAGTACCATGGATTGGGAAGCCCCTGCAGTCCGTCATCAGCCGTAGCCCCCTTCAAGCTGAAGTTGGACTTGTGGTAGCTCCTTTGTTCTTTAGCATAGACTTTTTCCACCAACGCACCTTCGCCTCCTTTGGAGGGCGCAGAATGAAAGGGACGGGCACCAGGAAGCTCTGCACGGAGCGTTTCTCGTAGGGTTAAAGAGCGGTGGCATCAATGTGATATTTAAGCTTAATTTTTATTTCTTATTCAAATAACGATTGATTCATTAGAGATGATCGAAGCAAATAGTAATAGTAGTTGGATCTGAATATAAGTTCTGTAGGAATATTGGACTGGTAGTATTGTAAGAGGGGGGGGGGGGGGGAGTAGACCGGTTTAGTCTTTATATTATTCTTCTCAAAACATTATAGTGGTCGATGACACAGCACGTGTGTCTCGACTAGGGAATCCAATCCCGAGCCAAAATTTCGATCCCGGGATTTCGGGATTTCATTAGACGGGACTGGTCCCGGGATCTCGGGATTGGGATTATTAATATTTTAAGAAATTATATTGATAAATTTGATCAAAAATGACTAATAATTCTATTTGTTCAATATAAAATATCACCTAGAGGCCAAAGAATTTTATTTATTTAAGAAAAGATAAAAATACATTTCAAAAAAAAAAAAAACACTAAAAAATTTAAACATTTTGAAAATATGCCCGAAGTAACATTAACATTAAACATTAGTGTTTCGTCATTTAGTCTGGATCTGATTTTGGAAGTCAGGCAACTTGCTGCTGAAAATGCACGCTCAGCCTCCACACTCGTTGGAGGTATCGTCATCACATATTTAAATGTTAGTTAGAGTTGATGACCGCGTGAGCCCTCATTTTCGTATAACACCATCAATGTGACTGATAAAATTCCTTTCTGCTGAGACACGGACTAAAACTCGCAAAATTCCCGATTTTCCGACAAACTATTTTTTTCCGTCACTGCAGATAATAATTATATACTATAATACTTTGATGTGATTCGTAATTATATTACGGAGGAACACAAAAATTCTGAACCCCGTATCTATTATATTTCATATCGATATTCCCATTTTAAGAGTCGAGGTGTAGTAAATACATCACCGGTAGGAAATGGTTAATATAACATTTTGAAAAAACATATATGCACTCTATTTATGTATACATATATTAGACAATTACTCCCCCTAGGCGTCGTCTAAGTTCGCCAATTAGTAATTACGCCACTGTTTCCAAGCGTCCAGATTTCATCGGGAATGTCTCGATTTAGTAGCCTTCATCGTGTTGGTGAGGTATACGATTTCTGTTAGATAAAAATTTCAATCCCGAAATTTTCGGGATTACGTTTTATAATCCCGGGATTCTTAAGTACCTAAAACTGTCCGGGATCCCGGGATTGGATTCCCTGCTCTCGACCGATTCCAACCGACCGATCTGGGCAAGTTCATAGGCAATCCCCATAGGACATTTTTCAAATAAGGCTGAGTAAGAATAAGATTTCTGTGCTTTCCAACGCCATCGAAGATCTTCAACATTTTTTTACACATGTATTTCTTCTAGGATCATGTATTTCCACCGAATTATGTATAATATATGCAACAGTTCTTTAAGTGGTTCTAAACTTCTGACATTGCACTTTTCTTAATTTAATTTGTCCTATAAATACAATTTCAAGGGGTCAAAGCACCAGTAGAATTTCATGTGTTTAATTGTTTGTGTGCGACACACTGAGAGCGTTTGACGCAGCATTCTCTCAAGAGTTCATGTGACATTCCCAACATGATGACCACCCGTACAGACTGTATACGATCATACTTGACCTGCTTTTTGCTCAGATAAATATTATTGAAATGGCGGATTTATTACATCAATATTATTTAGTATAAAAATCATTCGAAAACAATAACAAATATTTTCATATCCGCTTTTTCTCATTTTAGAACCGGACAGACGTCCGAGACTGGACCTTTGCCAATTCTGCTTATAAATAGGTCGTAGGATATTTTTGCACTTGATTGTCAAAAGCAGAAAGTGTTTCCAAACCAAATCAAAGGGGTTTTTTTTAACACATTTATTGCGGAAGCGTTTAGCGATGTGCAGGAAATCACGAGAAAAATGTCCGCAATAACAGTGCCGCAGGATTTTTACTGGCGTGAATTTATCATCTAAACCAATTTAAAGTATTTTTTATTCAACGTGTAACAAATGTGTGTTCATCTATTTTTTTAAAATATTTTAAAACCGGATAGATGTTCAAAAGGTGGATCTTAGCCAATACTGCTTTTACAATAACAAATAACTCATTGGGTACTTATGCAGTTTATTATAAATTATGTATATTAAAGCATAAATAGTTGCTTCTTAGACCCTTATTGTATAAGTGTTAGTTTAAATTTAAGTTTTGAAGAAAATCTATTGATATGAAGAATTAATCATTCAGGTTAAAAAAATCCCAATATTCATCCCTTATCCTGGAAATTATATTGTATTTTTATGAATGGATAGTTGTTTAATTAACTCTTTAACCCTTTGAAGAGTGAGAAAATTTATGATGAAGTCGTTGATGCCATAATCGCTTTACACCGATTACTTTCTGTCAGCTCCTGTCAGCGTAAGACAATCTTCAATTTGAGGCAGTCAAGTTTCCGTCTCTGTCTCCCGAAATGCGCTACGTTCTCTCTCTGTCTCTGTCTGTCTCCGAGCTCAATGTACAAGAGTGTTCTTTCGAATAAGTGGAGAGGGGATCCCAGGCCCTGGGATAGTACTCCTTTGGGGGTTAAAGAGGTAAGACACAGAGTTGTGTCCGAATTCCAGTGATTCAGAAAGAGCATGAGACAAAGACGGAGAGAGTATTATGCGTATATCGTACGATTGTATAGATTAGTAACCCAAATTTATCGATTGATAACGATATACATAATTTACTCGAAGAAATGATCGAATATCGTGTGCTATCGAGCGTGTTTATTTATTTATGTACAAGCTTCATACACGTTGCGACGGTTCTGACAGATAAGTGGATAATATGTATTTATTGTGCATCTGTATAATGTTCCTTGTGTTTAGTTTCATAGACCAAATGTTATCAATATTATTAATTAAAAAATGAAACATTTTTCGGATATAGTGACAAGATGTTTAAAAACTCTCGGAAAAAAGGATTTAATGCAGACTCTCTATTTGCTATATTATCGCGAAACACAATATAGCTTATTGTCATTCGTATTATACTGTAAATGCTTGAAAAAACACACATAAGTACTGTCAATATATAATATCACATAATGATATTTTTATGATTAATGAAAACAACCAATAGTTTGGAACAGTCAGTGAACATGAAAACCCAAGGATCCGATCAGGTCATGTCTTGGGCAGTTTTGACCACCAATATATTTAAAATAAATACACATTTATAGCGTCCAAATGTACATCATATTCGATTGGACGTTCGAATGATTGCAATCCATCACCCATAGCATTGCCAAAGCGTTTTTTGTTCCCAAACTACACGATTTTAAAACATTCATATATATGGAGATGCAATACAAAGTCGTGCATCTCGTAAACACATTTCAGGATTGTCTAATTGATTATATTTCCTTTCACTAAACAAGATGGCGATAATTATAATGAAATTAAATTTTGATCAGACACGATTTAAACAGCCCACGGAACTTTAATCATCGAACCATTAAAATTTGCGAAATAGTCCACATAATGCGGAATGATTGCAAATTAATTGCATTATGTATTTAAAACAATCGTATACACACTATGGTACACTTACCAGACTATCATGGTACTAAACGAATAATGACATTAGTTAGCCTTGAGTTAATACCAGGAAGGATCCAATCATTTTCGCGTAGTAATTACACAAAATTGACTTTTACCTAATGTGTTTCTATTCTTAGATCATATCCAATGTAAGATCGATGGTCAAATATTTGTTTAATGTAATTATGATGTATCGATAAATTTAGAACAATTGTCGTTTATGATCATATCAGGCAATGTATGCTATAAATACTCGTATTAGAAATGCACAAGGAAATTGTCATTGAACTAGATTTTTTGGCAAGATATCGAACTCGTCTAGTTGTTCTATTTCCCATGATTTATTTGATGAAATGCCCTAATTGAAGCACCGATTCTTCGTCCGTCGAAAGGTGATGTAATTTGCGAAACGAGAGATCAATTTCCGACTATTTTTTCGGCCGATATAATTAGACAAAAAATTCATGGGTGAATCCAAAACGGGTTTTTTGCCGACAGCTTAATTAACGGGGAAGAACCTGTTTGACAGATTTGTCCGATGGTCAGGAAGAACACGTTCTGTCATATTCGATGCCAAAACATGAATTCGCAGACTAATAATTCGACGACGTGATGCTCGACGGTCACGTAAGCGTCGAGGCATTTATTATTTTTCCACGTATTCCTCCGACGCCCAAGACTCATGCTAAATCGACAAAAATCGCAAATTCGAAGAACTGTCGAATTTGCTTACGGTTCGTCTAAATTGAATCTGGCATGTCTAAGAAAATGCGCGCAGTTCAAGGTGCTAATTGGACTTTTAAAAAATGCGGAAGATCCGGCTTCTTAAAAGTCGATTATCCAATATCGATTCTTTTGAAATCCAGCCGGATCGTTCATTCATCCAATTCAATTTTTATTCAATTCAAACACTCCCAAATTCATTCAATATTGAAATAAACAAACTGTCATCTTGTATTTGCTTAGACTTGAATATGAATAGTTTTAGGTGCTCATGAATCTCGGAATTAGTGAACGTAATCCCGAAAAATTCGGGATTGAAATTTTTATCTAACAGAAATCGTACAACTCACCAGTACGATGAAGGCTAATAATTCGAGATATTTCCGCCGAAATCTGGACGCTTGGAAACAATGGCGTAACTACTAATTGGCGAACTTGCACACAGTACATATATGTTTTTCAAATTGTTATATTAACCTTTCTCTACCGGTGATGTATTTACTACACCTCGACTCTAAAAATGGGAATATCGATATGAAATATAATAGATACGGGGTTCAAAATTTTTGTATTCCTCCGTAATATAATTACGAATCACGTCAAAGTATTATAGTATAAAAGTATTCATCTGCAGCGACGGAAAAAAATATTTTGTCGAGAAATCGGGAATTTTGCGAGTTTTAGTTCGTGTCTCAGCAGAATGGAATTTTATCACATTGATGGTATTATCTGAAAATGGGGGCTCACGCGGTTATAAAATCGAACTAGCAATTAAATATCTGATGACTATACCTCCAACGAATGTGGAGGCTGAGCGTTCATTTTCAGCAGTAAGTTGCCTGGCTTCTAAAATCAGATCTAGACTAAATGACGAAACAAATGGACTTTTTGATCAAATTCCCGGGATTCTGGGGCTGATCCCGGGATGATCTAATGCAATCACGGGATCGAAATTTTGGCTTGGGATTGGATTCCCTAGCCATGATACACACGCTGTATCATTGGCTATAATAATACCAATTTATAAAATATATTTTCTTTGTTCATCGCGAACATTTAGTCAAAATGACGAATATCTTGAATATCGGATTTAATTTTTTCCTGCTCATTAAACAGCATTATTTATTTTGCTCCGTCGAGGAAATCGTATTTAAGCACATCTGCGCTGTTTGCTATTAATAACGTATTGTTAAGTCAACCAAGGAAAATCATACGGATAATATGCAAAATGAAAGCTCCAGTATGTATTCTATAGGGAAGTATTTAGTTTTTGCTTTGTTCTATCTAAAATAACGCAATTATTATAAATACGCGTATATTTTAAGACTCGCAAGAAAATATATACTTCCTCGTAAAAGGATCATCGCATTTGCATAGCTTTCAAATTCAATACCAAAGCTTTCAATCCTAGTTTTCTGAGTGGATTAAAGATTCTTGAATTATTTTAGATGCATTGATTCATCAATGTTTTTTAAACGTATGGGGATCTTATTTGTATTTTCCGCAATAATAATTAACAAAATGACGTATAAAATATATCGTTATTTTTGAGCTTTGATTAATGTATAAGGAAGAGGTTGAATCGATATAAATAAATAATAAATTAGCTCTTATTGTGCGTATACTATGATATGAGACATCAAGCATCAATAGCTTTGTGGATGGCGACGAGGGAATTGAAATAGATATATCCGATAAATTGAATCGTATATTAACTTTAATGACGTATATTACATCTATTTACGGAAAGAGGCATAACTTTCTTGGTTGTATGGTGTCATTGTCAAATGGAGTAAATTAGTGGTGGACTAAGCGGAATTTATACGTTACCCTTATATGGGATTGGTAGTTCATTTGTGATCCAAGCGAAACGAGGCCTCATGTGTCCCTGGTGCCTTCTTGTGTGGCATTTCAGATCCCCCATAGTCCATCGGCAGACGGTTTACCATTACGTTGATGATGCAGCAGAACTCCAGGTCGCACAAGGCAAAGACATTCATCACGTTTCAACAAGACCACGTGTCCCATTCGCCTTGGCGCCAGGAAATACGACGATTCCAGAGATATGATGAGGATTTATTCGGTGGAATGGGGTGTAAATCAGTCGCGCTGAAGACGTCGGCGCTCTCGGGATTTGCGTCCAAGTTGAGAGAAACAAAGCAAAAAGGTTCAACTTAACCAAACGAACGGCTCGGTTTACTGGTAAGGAAGTACACATACATCTCCGTCGACGAGGCTTTGACGGGGGTTGGATTTGGGGGTGTGGGGAAGAGCCGAGTTAACCCGGGTCGCTGTGGGTGAGTGAGCTTCCGGGTTTCACCCGCTTCCGCTACCCTGCGGCCGGATATCCGTCGCCCGCCCACAAAACCTTCGCCGAAGGCCGCGGGGATGAGGAGCTGCCCCGCGCGAAACTCTTTAAGACAACCATTGAAGACAGCAAAGAAATTTCACAGGACATTTGCTTTGTTAACGACGCACGTATATAACCCGGCTCAGGGGATTTAAATTCAATTTGGGTTGTGGGAAAAATCAAACAACACACCCACACAGCTAACAACCCAAAAATAATAAAAAAAAACATCAAACACAAACATTTCAAATCATATTATGGATGAAAAAATCGGGAATCATCTCTGTATAGACTCCGAATTAATCATTATGTTAACACATCACCCACGGGAAGCGCGTTCATATGAATTATTCTATTTTCAGATTACGACTAAAATATTATTATTAGGCGTTGTTTTCTCACATTCTGTACACATAAGTTGATTTATGAAGATTTAATGATACTATTTTTAATAAATTGAGCATATTCCCAATACACATACTGATCAAAAACTATATTTAATTTGCAGAACTATTTCTTATTGCTATAAAGTGCATTTCGTGAATCCATACATTTTATTAGGGTGTCCCATAAGTTTCTTTCGTTTTCATATTAATAAAAAAATAAACAATAATTTGTATTACAACAAAATTTATTTAATAATATATGATCCATTCTGTTCTATTACCTTTCTCCGGATCTCTTCGGAAGGCTCATAATGCCTTCTTGCCAAAATTTCCCAGGTTTGTTGGCAAAATATTGATCAAGGTACATTTTTTTAAATTAAAATTTTTGCCACGTAAAGAATTTTTCAATGAAAGAAATAAATAATAATCTGAAGGGGCAATGTCTGGAAAGTATGGAGGATTAGGTAAAACATCCCAGTCAAATGATAATTGTCTTTGATGATTGTCTTTGTGCGCATTTGCGAAAGAAACTTATGCGACAACCTAATATTTTCATATCATGATTTAATGTGAAATTTAAACGTGTGTTTATAAACTATGGAACATCCTTATAAACAATATGATAAATTATGAAGTTGAAGAGTGCTAGACGCGCGCCCGTCCTTGCGAAGTATCCCCGCACATAATGTGTTAAGGTAATCTAAATATTATAATCAATTAGTATAATATAATAACATTTTTTTTAAATATAAATCTTTGGCATTGTAATTTAACATTTTTTGTCCATTTTCTTATAATGCCAGGGGTTAAACTGTTAAAACACCAAGTCATAGACGTCCATATTAGACATTTTATGTTCCTTTTTTGACCTTAGCAAAAACTACTCAAGCATCCAAAATGATTAACGATCTTTAAGAGGAAGCATTAGCATCCAACAGATGTCAAAGCTGGATTTGAAAGCTCGAATCAGGAAATTGAAACTTGAAAAATGCATCAAGATTGGGAAGAACTTCAAATTTATATAATGAGTTATTTATGTTTTAGATTGAATCGAAACGTTGCAAAATCATTGTAAAAACATAGTACTGCCTGAATACATAGGAAATATTATGAAAATTTAAAAACATTTTCTAAAAAGTCTTTCAACCCCTTCAAGAATCAACCATGGCATATGTGCATTATAATCGATTGGAAAGACTTAGATAGAAAGTTTAAGATTAACTTTGAATAATGGATGTCAATGTATTAAAAGTGGCTCTTTCACTTCAGCGATCATTATGAATATTATGAATCATTAGGCCAATGATTTCCACTACAGAACAAAGGCCTTTTACAATTAATTTTCGTTTAACATCACGTTAAGATAATCATCATTATATACCCACAATTAATCTACGGCAACCAGGTGTTGAAATAGTGGGTTAATTTCTGGACGTTTTTATGATTCGGCTTTAAATCCACTGTGATAAAAAAATCACTGACGATTTTGGGAGATTGGAATGATTCACGTTTTTAATAGATTGTCTCGAATCAGATTTATGCTAATGTTATCCTTCTGAAAATTTAAACACTGGAACGATTTTTCAATAAATAAAATCAACATGGACAAGAATACACTTAGACCTTTTTTTGTGCGGTAGATGCGTTCTACGAAAAATCGCACAAAAAAAGCAATACGTTAGGTTTTTTTTTTACAGTATATTTTTTTTAAATTGTATAATATTTAATAACAGATAATATACAAGGAAGATGTAAAGCAGTAGGTTCATTGTAATATTTTATGTACAGGTCAAATATTGTATATATTCCGATAAAACATGTAGATGATAAGGAAACTTTGTTTTAAATTCAAGGAAATCTGTCAGATTGGATTATAAAATCGTTGTTTGCATGCGGAAAATTCTTTGAATAATCAAGGAGAAGAATTTTCCTCTCGATTAAATACTTTTAGCCATAGGTAACAATGTTGAAAATTTGAAATTGATCAATAATGCGAGCATATGTCTGGTATGTACGGCGCATGTGAGAAGTAGTTGGTAAGATCGTCACAACGACACGTATCAGATTTGTTGCTAATCTCTCTTGAATTTATATTATAATAACTCAATTTCACGCAACCCTAGGTTGCCAATATTTGATGTTCGTGTACTCTTGTTAATTTTACGCAGGGATATTATATATATATTTATTAGAATTAATGTGAATATTTAATGTGGATCTTGTCCGTATGGAAATGTATAGGAAGAGCAGTCCGTATTATCAATGCATACTTAATTAAGGCTCTACAGGAGAGCGAAGACAAATTTGCGAAAGAAAATTGAAAACACTCCACTGCAAATATTTTACGTGGGCACACTGAGGAAATATTTTAAGTAGTATTCTATTGCAGAGGTTGGTCTTTATCTTTTTTCCATGGTGCTATATCGTGGATGTATTTTCTCACATAATATTCTATTCTCATATGTATGCGATATATAATACTTTACATTCCCCTAGAGCGGTACGTTTCATGTTGAGCCCTGGCGAGTTGTTATCGTCAGCGTTTCAGCAAAGCCTTCGAGCGTTTCCTTTCGAGCTTAGTTCCGGGGGGAGTTGAGAGGTGGGAGCCCCCACGGCTCGCCCCTTCCGGCTGAATGGCCGATGACGCACGCCACTGCCCGCACCCCGGAAGTCAACGTGCTGCGGGTTGGGGCACGCTAGCTTTTTTCGCCGAATTCCCGCGACTTACCGGGCAAGATTCCACTTCCGGAAAATCGACTTCCGCCGGAAGCCGGATTGATTTTCACGAAACAAATGCGGTGAGCTAAGCTGAATTTTCAACTGAGAACACCTTGAGCGAGTTGATTTACAAATAGGGATATTTTCCAGCTTTTCCTTAATTACCCATATGTACATTAGAAAATATTTTAATTAACCGGAGAGCTTCTTATAATGCTTCCATTTTTATTAAAAAATACTAATATATACGAACAGTACAAACGTTAAATCAACACTATATATCATACTTGCGAGCTTATTTTTCTGGGGTAAATACGTTCTAGAGTCTAGATCAAGTATTTACATATTGGATTAAACTCTTGACTGCTATTATAAAGATTTGGGTTCAAATCCAGATAGTGGATTAATATGTTACTGTATCTACAAGTTTAGGAGATAGGAAGCATTCTTAACTCCTACGGGAGTACTATCGGAGACCCTCCGTTATCCCCTCCACTATTCAGAAAGAGCACTCTTGTGCATTGAAGCTCCGAGACAGACAGAGAAAGAGAGAACTTAGTGCAGTTCAGGAGACTAAATAAATAAACACTGTCGATTGCACAAAATATTCGGCCATTTATATGCGTAAACAAATAACACACTTGAAATCGAAATCATTATTTGTCGATAAATTTGAGCTAACGAGCTATACAATCGTGCGATGTATGTGGGAAAGCTCTCCGTTTCTGTCTCCCGAACTGCGCTACGTTCTCTTTCTGTCTCTGTCTGTCTCCGAGCTCAACGTACAAGAGTGCTCTTTCTGAATATTGGAGGGGGGTCCCAGGCCCTGGGATAGTACTCTTTTAGGGGTTAGCCTGATTTCCTGGGTTAATTCGGGCAGGGCCGCCTATAATTTCAATGATTATTATTATAAAATACTCATTCATTAAGCTTCAGCTACTTAAAATTCTTATTTACATAATACTATCAAATTTAACGATAAGTGGAATTTAATGGGATTAATCATCACATGAAAAATCCTTTCGCTATTAAAGTCTCCAATGGAAAACATCCACATCCAAAAACGGATATTCCACCTTAAGAAGAAGGCGGTGTTCCATAGAAAGCATATCATAAGCAGATTAATTCTGGATTTGACTCCTTTGTCAAGATCGTAACGTACAAAGCAATTTAGTCTGCGCATATTGCAAGTTTGTTTATTCAGTCCTTCAACTAGATAATTGGGATGCACTTTCAATCTCTTCCCGTAGTTGCAACTCTCAATTTCCTGTCTGATTGTGGGTATATTTAATTCTGTGTATCGTGTTGTTTGTCACAAACCAAGGATTAACTGCGCTACAAGGCTATCGTATTGGTTGCAGTACTTTGGATTGAAACAGCTGGAGAATGTCAATATTGGAGGTCGATGCGGTCTCCTGGAATTGTATTTCGTGTGTCCAAATTGACATTGGGATGGCTTTGCATGGCAGTATTTTATTTTTCAGCGATAGTAATGATTTTTGGTCTATCAGACAGATGTATCTTCTGCTTGTGAAAGTGATGTGTAAAAATGTTCTTTCTTTTGCCTGCCAATACGCCACTTCTTGATCCAGTCTGTGAGATCATTTTGGATAAGGGAGTATATTGAATATTTTCAGCAAAGGTGACAGTTTCATTGGTTTCTGTTATCTAAAGATCGACTGTGAATATTGGTAACAAAACTGGACCTTGTACTCTACTTTTGGTGAATAAAATAAGTTTGTTTGAATATTGTATTCATTCATTTCGCCTTATAACAATGCAATCAATAACTTCATAACATACAAGCATCTATTTTTTCAGCTCGCACTGTAATTTGTAAGCTTTTTCAGATATTTTTTGTGTATTGCAATTTGAAGTTTCTTTGGGATATTTGCAATCAAGGGGGAGAAGTTTTTCTTCAACTTCTACAATATAATAAGTCGTATAAAATCATCAACGCCACATTAATTCAAAATTCCATGATACTTTAATCCTAGCTAATTTTAAATCATCATTAACATAGATGTTATATTCGTATGTCCGCCACTTATTATCAGTACAAGTCCACTTATCTGTCAGGACCGCGCAGTGTGTATGAAGCTTGTATATAAATAAATAAACACTGTCGATAGCATACAATATTCGTTAATTTATTCGCGTAAAAATAAACAATACACTTGAAATCGATTAATTTTGGTTATTATTAGTCGATAAATTTAGGTCGATGATCTATACAATCGAACGATATATGTTAAACACTCACGCTCTTTCTGAATCACTGGAATTTGAACACAACTAGAAGTCTTACCTCTTTGAAGGGTTAATGTACATCCATCATTACAGCATAAATAAAAATAATATTTTGGATCCATTTTAAGATGCACATTCTGACAATATTTATAAAAATAGTTGCAGCTGAACTTTGTGTTTAATTTTAGCCATGCTTTGATGATTTTTTTCGCTTTATATATAAATAATTCTGAGATGGCGTTGAAATATTAAAGCATGTTTATTGTTTACGTTGGTTTCTGTTACTATAATAATTTTCGGATAAATCCGTCTTTGATTGCAATATTTAATACCGTGTAAATCAAGTTCAAGAATCACTCGACCCTCGTATGACACGGGGTTTTCGGACAACGGTTTTTATCGTACACGGTTGATAAAATTTTAAATCTTAAACAATTGTTGGGAAGGCACAAAGAATTGAAGAAATAAAACAGGATCGGCAATTTTGGTATGATCGTCTTATGATTTCTCTGATTCCTATCCGATGGTATAAATGTATTTCTAATGAAGGAAACTATGTAGAAAAATAAGATGATCCATTTGTATTTTTATATATCATTAATACATTTGTACAGAGAACCTAGTTAGTACCTAGCCATGGAGATGAGTCGCCGTTCGAACAGCCTAAAAGTGTTCTCCCCTGTTTGTCTAAGCTGTTGAGGATAGTGGTGAGCCTTTGACACAGTTTGACACCTTTGACCAACTACTGTAATCGGCTGTTCCACACACCTCTTTATGGGTAAGCAACACAGGGTGACTTTCGCACCCAACTCATCTTAGCTGGGTTAACCCAGTAACGTTTGATGAACAAATCGACGAGGTTACTTTCGCGCACCTCTACTCCGAATTATTACCTCAGGGGTTCAATCGTTGCCACAGGCGTAGGGTTGGCTCCCTTTCCTGGGGTTTTATGAGTGGGCATCATGGAGTCTAGCACCGCGGATATTTAGCATTTCGCGCAAAGGAAGCCCCAAAATGAATCATTGCATGAAATTTCCAAGTATTAAATGAGTGGAGTTCTGTTCTAAAGTCCCAATTGAAGTAATGGTATTATGTAATAAATACATAGAAAAAATATTTATATGGTTACACAACGCCAAATGCCAAATTTTTAGCAGAAAAAGAGCGATAAGTAGTTCCTCATTTGGCGGTTGTGTCATTAACTAATATGCGTACGGTTTTACGGATAACAAGCTAATGAACTTCCGCTTCCGGATAGTAATGTCTGCCACAAGGAGCGATCATTTAAAATTCCGTTAATTAAATGCATGGCAACAAACTGCTATAGAACTTCGCTAAGTAAAATCTCTCCAAAGTTTAACTTCTAATCATTTCTTTTTCGGATAAAACTTCTCATTTTCATGGCTTCGGGAAATAATCATGAAGTACGGTCAAAATCGTCCAATGTAAACAGGTTTACTCGGTCAAAGTTTCAGGGGGAGGGGGGGAAATCGTATATTAAAATGTATATTTCTTTCCTTTTGAAAGAGGGTGAATGTTCCGCCTTGTTGACGTACCCTGCCGGAAGCGGTAGGCGGATGGCGGTGGTGGAAGGACTGTGGGAAGTGGGCGACGGGCGATGGGCGGACGCGGAAGTGAAGCCAACCTTCCTCACACCATCTTCCTGCTTTTATCGCAGCCGCTCACCCTCCAGGGAGAAGATTCCACCCCCCGGTGCCTCCTCTTGACAAACAAGCCATGCTTACAATCTCACCCTTTGTGAATTATTGCCATCTACAATTTTACTGTTGCAACCACCGCCGTCTGCACAAAGAACGAAATTTTATTATTCTACTGCTTCGTTAACTCTTTAACTCGACCGTGTCATCTACTTTAATGTCTTCAACGGTTGTAAAGACAACTATTATAACAAGCCGCTCGAAGCAGTTAATTTAAATAATCCAATGCTTCTGCATAATGCTGCGGACTTTATTGACAATTATGGGACGAAAAATACATAATCATATAATGGACTACCGATGGCTAGATAGCGCGGGATTCTTGGATACCGGATTTTTATGCATCCGAGATGAGATTAACACATTTTCAAATGGGAAAACATCATCATTGAGATTAAATGATTATCTAGAACTCCATTAAAAACCGACGGAAAAATGCGACTATTACAAGAAATTGGTCAGTAACGAGTTTCCTGTTGAATATTGCTGGTAAATGGATATCAATAATATGGCGTTAATACACAGAAAACATTTCATGTCAAATTATTAGAGTATGAATTATTGTAGTTTAAAATAAGATAAAACCCAAAGGATTATAGTAATAATGGCATATGAATATATTCAATGTATCTTGCGTTCAAGTCTACAGAAGGTATGATTGGCGAATATACTTAACTCTTCGAGTAATGAGCTAATTTTAAATCATCATAAATTTAGATACTATACTTGTATGTCCGTCACTTATCCGTACAAATCCATTTATTTATCAGGACCGTCGCAGCGTGTATAAAACTCGTACATAAATAAATAAACACTGTCCGTAGCACACAATATTCGGTCATTTCTTTAAGTAAACATAAACAATACACTTGAAATTATTATATCATTGGCATATCGTTATTAGTCGATAAGTTTGGGTTAACGCTCAATTCAAGTTTTTTGTCCAAATTCTTGGCGGTATTTGTTGGGTTCAAACAAGTTGTTAAAAATTTGAAATGACATTTGCCAAAAATAAAAGCATTTTACTCAATTGGCAAAGTGCGCAGGCGCATCGTCGGCCGAAGTCCGTATCATTAAAATTATCCGAGCGATTTCAGAGCCGGATATCCGACATGTCAAAATCTACCGGAAGTCATACCGGATATGGTGGCGCTCACGATATCGGAAGCGTGTTTAAGATTTCTATGCAAGTATAGAAATCCATAGGGAGAGTTTACTGCCTGATCGAGATAAATCATGTAAAGAGATTCATTCATGTCCTGAACACGATATGATCATGACAATCCTAAAAAGACTTAAACCATTTTTTATGCGGTAGATGTGTTCCGCAGATAATTGCACAAAAAGAAATCGCAAAACAAAGCTATGACTTACATAGAAAAAGAGAAGATGCGATCCATGGGTTTTAAAAACCGCATAACTTTGAAACAGCTATATAAAATATATCCAAAATCGCATAAAAAAAAGGCAATTAAAAAAAAACATTTTTTGGAAACAATAAATTGGACGTCTTGTGATATCTCAAATACCAGACATCCACTAGAGTTAGATACTAATTTTTTTAATTACAAACTATCATCATTGTATGATAATTTTCGTTGCGATTTTCTATATGACTCAAAATGGTTCTCTTTTTTGGAAGAAATACTATAACCAGTGTCCATGTTATCATTGTTCTGTATGGATTTTCTCTTTTCAACAATATAATTCGTAATTAGTAAAGATGTCATTATAGTCCCTAACTCAAAAATAAATAAATCTCAAAATGGCGACTGTTTAAAAAAATAGTAATTTTTTGGCCTTATTTTGTCACAGTTTTAATTTTTTTTAAATTGTTAAAAAATACATTTTGGCATAAATCTAGTAAGAATAATAGAGGGTTATATAGAAAAGATTTGTACCCAGTTTGAAGTAAATTATTTAATTAAAACTTGAGATATGATGTCAACAGTGTTGAAAAAAGTAGTTTCGAAAAAAACGCGTTAAAAATTTAATTATAATAGGAAATGCGTGGTCATAATTCAGTGATAGCAGATGCAATATGATTTACACAGTCTCAAATAATATTTTTTTCCCAAATTTCGGTCAGTGTTGAAGATTTATTTCCTATTTTATCCAAAATATCTCGATGCGTACTCTTTATGAAATTTAAAAAAAAGGAAAAATCGCTATAAAAATAATCGCATAACTTCGAAATCGCACAAAAAAAGTCGCACAAAAAGAGGTTTGAGTGTACATATATACAAATATACAAACGATCATTCAAACATTGTTTTCAGTTAGAGTAAGGTTTTCAGATGTTTTGTTTAAATATAACATTGTTGAGATCTTTATGCAACATGTTAAATAAATATGTTTGAGTTTAACGTGTTGCGTCTTTTATGGGTATAAAGTTGAAGTGATTCACGTATTTATAGGGTTAAAAGTTCTAAAATTGTTCCACGTAACAGTACATGTTCTATTTGTTTAAAATGTAGTTGCAATATAATAATGAGAATGCATACTTTAAAATTAGCTAATCCACTTGAATGTTTGACAGGTGCATGCGGCAAAAGCTCAATGATGCAAAGCTTTTAGGTGTTATTAAATTTTCACGTCAATGAATGCAGGCGCATGTGACATATGCAAGGGGGGTTGATATTAATGGAGTACATCCATTTTTAGTTAATTTATCTCAGACTTCATTCGACGCGCTCTTTGCCGTTGATAAAAATTGTAACCTGACTCAAAATGGTACATGTGCAAAGAGAATGGTCCGCAATGAATTCCCCGAATGAATAGCTCTTTATTAATATTCTCCGGGGTGTCCTTTTCGCTTGAAATATGCGCGCTTGAATGGCTTGACAGGAAATAATGGTTGACACAATAAATAAAAAAAGGATAAAGTATTTCGGTGAAATTAACAGATGGCCGCTCTCCGATAAATCACAATGGAGTCATTAGCAAGCGTCGCAGTTTCCGATTCGTTGTACGAGACCAAATGCAACCTTGAATGTACAATGACAAACAGCACGGGGGCGATAAAAAACGGGGTCGTTATTTAGGCGTCCCTAACCCAGAAACGCGCCTGGGGGAAGCGCAACCCCCCAGAGAAGGTGCGTCAGAGAAACCTGTTCCGCGTCCGGTACATTGCCTCCCGTCCGCAATGAGTTAAATCCGACAGGGGTTCCTGAATGTACACTTGTTATCGTCTTGTGCTGCAGGGATGCTGCCCTTTTCATCCGAACACAATGTTTGCATAATGGATGTATCTACATATTTATGTTCAAACATTTTTAAATCGATGAGAAATATTGACCATCATAACACTTTTCTTATGATGGATGGACTCACAATGAATATCAATATTTTTCTTGCATACAAAATAATTTCGAAGCAAAACAGCTTCATTAAGATGTTTAACAATGGTATTGTTTGTTGAGGAGCTAAAAAATCAAAATAGTGGATTTACTGATGGTAGATAGATTTAGTATCAATAGATCCTTTCAATACAGGACGCATCTATTGATGTGCTTTTACTATATCCATGCAATCAATACGCTCTATTCATGCACTCATGCAATATATTGAATTTAGATTCGGATATGGAAATAATGCAGGGTTAGTTTGTGATAATGAAGCTGATGATACAGCCCAAATACAACCGTATCCAAGTCCTTCAAATCCTATTTATTTGCCTTATATTTCATATATTCCAGCCATCGTTTAATTAAATATTAGCATCGACCGTAAATTATACAGAAATGAATAGACTGCTTAAAATAGTTAGATAATAAATTTTTGGCTACATTACAACTTGCATAATAATAACAGAAAAACTTTTGACTTTCAGATAGGAATCAAACGATCTTCCAGGGGACCATTCTCTGAGTTTGAGAAGCACTGGCATGGAAGATAGTCATATCTATGAAAAGTTCTCAGATGTAGAGCTTTCCGGCGAAGAAGAGATAAACTCAGATTCAATTCCGACAAAAGAAGATGCTATGAGGTACTTTGAGGATTTATTTTGCTAGCATTTGTGGCGCACAAGATGAAACTTTCTGCTCAATTTATTTAATTGAAACAGATAAATATGTAAATTATAAAAAGCAAAGCAAAAAGCTTATTGCTTATTTATTTAAATCATTATTAATAAACAAGAACAACTTTTATTTTAGTATTTTCCAAGGATTTTTGTTGAAAATAAATGCATATGTTTCAAGGATAATATCTGCGAGACTATAAAAGCTCTCCAAATAAATACGAAGCATTCGCTAAATGTCGCTGCTTTTTAAAGCTCTAACAATATCCTTAGATAAACATATTTTTTACGATGGAAATTCGTATTTAAAATTGACTGTTAAGAAGTTATTATAAATATTTAGAAGCATATTGTGGTTGTGTTGATAATATCAATCGCGATAAATTAAAATGCAATAAAAGCTCATGGGAGTAGGAGCGGTTTCCGCAAATAGCGTTCAAAAGCTATCATCCCACCCCAAAGCTCAATGAATATTTAAGACCGCTCATCAATTTTTAATCATATTATTTCATAGATCGATCGTTTGCTTTTGCCGATTCGAAAATATTCAAATATTGATTAGAGCTGCTGCATAAATTAATGATGGAGCGCGTGATGCACAATAAGCTTTTGCGGGAGGCTGTCTCCCCGGAGCTTTCGGACCCTCGGGTGAAGCTGCGTTTATACGGGTTTTAGAACCTAACCCAACCCATCGTACAATGCAACTTGCACGTGTGGTATCAACCCACACACGTGTAGCAATATTTGGGGCCGTAAAAAAAGTGTGGAATGCGGAGGGTGAGCTCGGTCGAATGTGCATCATTGCAGAGATCGTGTATCAGGGAAGTCTTTTACCGGATATGCACTTATGCAAACAAGCCATTTGACTATTTCTCATTTTTTACAAAAGGTCTTTGACGTGAAATATGTTCATAATATGGCGTGAATGTCGTAAATAAACACGGGTAACCAATTCCCGAGAAATGGTTCGATTTTTTGTGCTTTCCTTTGGTTCATTTTTGCCGACAGTAGACATCTTATACGAGCTTTCTTATGAGTTTTGATATAACTTTAGCTTTAAATCAGCCTTTTCGTTTTGATGATTAATAATATGATGATATACATTTAAAATATTTTAAAAGAGTGTAATTGAAGCTTTTGCTGGTTACCCCTGAAGGTCAAAATGCGGCTCCCCGTCTCCTGACGTGTGTCACAGCCTTTGTCGAGCTGTGTACGTGTGCACCCCACGTGTAGATAAATGTGGTGGTACAAGACCCAGTTTACAACCAATACATCCACATTTGTTCCTGTTTGGAAGGGAGTGGTAGCAGGTCAAGATGAACGTGGGATCATGGGAAAGTAGTTTACATACTCCAGTTATCTCCCCGTGTAAATGCGCCGTCGGCAACTGCTGTTCCTTTTCGGGACTATTCTTCCAAACCGATAGTTTTGAGCTTCTCTTTCATTCAGGATATTCCGCCTTTTTGTGGTTCCAAAAATAGCATGTGGGTTATTTATTTATTCAACGGTCATGAACAGGACATTTATTTTTAAAGCGAATTTAAATATACAAAAAAATAGATACATTATTAACAATAAAGACATTGAATTGTCATAATAAATAAATACAGGTATTCCTCAACTTACGTTTAAGATGTGTTCTTAGAAAACGGTCATTAGTCGATTTTCATTAAAAAACTTTATTCAAAATTATGACTTGTAATTACGTACAATGAAAATATATTCACTGTCGTAAGTCGAGTGCCATTTGTATATCCATTATAATCTACAAATATAGATTTCTTAGTAAAATTTCGATTTATTTTCTACTACCAAATATCCGACATGCGTTGAAATGCTATAAGTGCTTAATAATTATTTGAAAGTAAACGCGATACGTGGTTTATTGCTTCAGGTTACGTGTAGTGCGAGCTAAAAAGCTGGGATCCATCTTAACAACCGTAATGCGCGCGCATCCTTCTTTCTCCGTCCCCGCAGTTCAAACTTCATTTAACCAGACCAATATGCGCCAACACGGTGCATCCATACAATATTTTATTATGCCTATGTTATTCCCGCAAGTATAAAGAGTAAGTCGACAAAGTTTTATCGCAATCGGATGAACGGTATGGCAGTGCATTACATACGAACAAAGATATATAAATTTAAATTCAATATAGCTGATTTTTGATACTTGTAAAAAGCAAATAAATGATGTACCAGAGCATGAATTAATAGGAACTATTGTTATATAATACTTAGAAATAGTGCATGCATAAAGTATACCTACGTGCTAACCTTTATCGAATGCTTGAGATATGTCTAAGAATACGCCCGAATGTGTGCGTATCCCCGAATTAAAATTTTTCTGGTAACAAAAAATAATTTTGTTGTAATATAATTCTTTTGTACGTACATAACATTCTCTCATTTTTTCTCCTTCTTTATTAAGTTAGGATAGGATTTTTGTAGTATTCTAAGCTTTTTTAAGTATACATTTTACTTTGAATATTGCATGACTTCATAGGGCCATGATCAAAAATATCATTATTTGATGATGCAATTTGCCAAAAATTAATTTATTTTTAAATAATCATCTAAATCAAATTAAGCATAATAATGATTTACTATATCCAAATGAAGTTATGATGAATTTAAAAGAAAATGTCGAACATTCAATTTAAATTTAGGCATATGTATGTTCTGAGTTTTTTAGTGCATCCATAGCATAAGTGCTTTTTTAAGATTTATCATATGTTATCATGCATATTGGCGTCATGTTGGTTGACCTTATTTCTATGGATCGTTGATGTTGTGCTTCAAATACGCATCCATATGAATATGTATTTCAATATTAGGGGGTATAAAATTCCAGGAATTAAGAACATAGAGTTGCTTGAATTTCGCCTGAATAAATAGAGTTTGGCTATGTAAAATATGTACTTGGTTGCTTGTTGATCTTTTGATATGAGCACATATTTTTATGATATTTGTATTTTACGGTCGAATCCAACAGCCAAGTTCTCATTGCGTTGAAGTGTCAACACTGAGAGATAAGTTTTTTCGCGTTATCTGCGCCTTTTCACTGCAACATGTGGCGTTACCGGATATAGGATATTCGATATCTCGAACCGGAAATGTCAAATGTGGGGCCAGATACGCTAAATTCCAAGGATGCTAATCAATTTCGGGTTGTAGGTATCTTTGGCACTGTTTATGGTGGTCGACTTACGTAGAATTTACAAAGAACCACAAAGTCAGTGCTCGGAGGAAGATGTGGTTTCGGCATCGATACCATTCGAAACATTGACCTCATTGCTTATGTAATCGATTGGTTCAGATTTAAAAATTGCGGTGTCGTTTTCTGAGAAAATTTAATAATAAATCTTTGTTTATATTATTAGTAAGCCACACAATTGTTTGGTCACTCGATTTGAGGTCAAACAACCTAAACGACGACCTCTTCTGAAGTTCGGAGATCACCTGTTGTTCAGGAAGTGCTGCAAGTTTGCAGCTGTATAAAGTATTTACGACACGGGCAAAGTGCGCGTATTATCCCTTCCGCATTGAATGCAAGGGGCTAATGCGGGGGTTGAAAAGGTTGGGTTACTCCTGCCACCCCCTGCAAGGATAATGCAATTCCCCTTCGTTTCGCCCACCCGCCCATCACTGCACCGGCCCCACGTGTATAGAGCCTTGGGTGCAACGCCTTTGTGTAACACTGTATCAGGATCGCTGCACAGGGATGTAGTCCATAATTTACATAGACTAATTCAAAGACAAATTATGGAATTTTGTTAGCGTTGTATATACTTAAACCTTTTTTGTGCGGTAGGTGCGCTCCGCAGAAAATCGCACAAAAATGTATCGCACAAATAAAGCCATGAGTGAAAATGCGTTCCATGTATTTTAAAAACCGCATAACTTTGAAACAGTTATATAAATTATATCCAAAATCGCATAAAAAAGGTTAATAAAAAAAAAAACAAGAAAACATTAATGCAATTAAAAAATAACATTTTTGGTAATATTTAAAGAACGTCTTGCATCATTGGTTAAATTTTAGGGATGTCTGACATCTCAAAATGCCAGACATCCACCAGAGAAATACTAATTATTTTAATTACAAACTATCATCGCTGTATGATAATTTTCGTTGCGATTTTCAATATGACTCAAAATCGCTCTATTCTTCGGAAGAAATAGTATTAGTATATTTTGTCACAGTTTTGATTTTTTTAAAAATATAATAATAGAGGGTTATATAGAAAAGATTTGTACCCAGTTTGAAGTAAAATTAATTAATTAAAACTTGAGATATGATGACAATCGTGTTGAAAAAAGTAGTTTCGATAAAAAGCGCGTTAAAATATTTCATTATGGTAGGATCGGCCAAGTTGCCGCGTCACTAAAATAGCTATAACTCCGTAAGTACTGGGAATTTTGGATATTCCTTTGGGGAATGTATTTTTTAAAATCGAAACATTGGAGAAATGCAAAAAAAAAAATCTAAACCTAAATAAAGGGCGTGGTCGTAATTCAACGATAACAGATGCAATATGATTTACACAGTCCCAAATTATATTTTTTTTCCAAATTTTCGGTTAGTGTTGATAATTTATTTCCTATTTTATCTAAAATATCTCAATGTGTACTCTTTATGAAATAAAAAAAATGTTTTAAAAAACCGCATAACTTCGAAATCGCACAAAAAAAGTCGCATAAAAAAAGTTTATTTATTATACCAATATATGCAATGGTTGTATTTAATTAGATAAAAACCTTTCGAATTGTATTTGATTGATGCATACTCGTTGATGAGTTTGTTGTATTATTATTTTTTGAAAATTTTCTATATAAAACAAAGATTTTGATGATTTATAATCATCGTACATGCCAAAAGTAGATGAGATTGTGCGTGTCCCACCATGCAAACTACTCTTAAAATCACACGAATCTGTGTGATTTTAATTTCGAAAGGTGATCTAGATCTAAAATAAATTTTAAAGAATATCAATAAAAATAAGCAAACCCAAGCCTACTGTTTTATTTAAAATATGAATAAAACATTCAAGACACCAACTAGATTCTGCAGTATCATAAAAATGACGTTCCTGAGTGCTACAAAAAGTTAACCATATTTTTGGTTTATTGAATATCATAAATTATGTTAACACAACGACCAAGCAGACTTGAATGATATTAAGGTGTAAAAATTAAATATGAACATTCATGTCAAAATGAAACTCGGACAGGTGACAGCATTGTGTATTGATTTTGGTCATGAATAATTGGAAAGATAATACTAACTTATAGCAGTGATATAAATTCATACATTCGTAAATATTAGTGTATCGACGTAAGACCAAAAGTTAAGGGATCTTATCCTGAATAGCCTCCAAAATTACACAAGTTGTATTGATGGTTTTTGAAGACAGCAAACTAATCGTCCATTGCATTTGAATCACATTAATTATAGGATGATCGTAGGTATAATGTACATCATATTTGATGGGCTTGCAAAATAAATATTCTAAAAAATACTTGATATGATATGGTTCTTAGCTTTAAAAGCGTATTGAAAAGACCTTATCTTGGTATAGATAATACTGCAGTGGGTCGTTTGTATGAATTATGAACTGTCAAATACACATCGAGAGTGATTAAACTGTTATTGGGTGATTATTTTGTATTTTTGAATACAACCCTGTAGTGTTTCGAAGTTTTTATCTCCCGGCAGTACTTCGACAAGTTAGGGTGTTTATTGGACTGAGATGGGAGAGGGCGCAAGTTAAAAAATCAGTTCCCTTTTCATTTTTAACCCCTCTTCAGTGCTACGCTTTATCAGGTCGAATTTTTTGTGCCCCCACGAAGACTTGTCACATTTGACGTTTCCAACAGTTCCATTTACGGCTAGATTATTTTTTTGCCTTGGATGTTTTATTTTCTTTGAAACCAGCTTCTTTTCCCCATCCGTTTGCTCCGACGATAACAGTACAAGAGCGCATTCCTACGGAACGATCCATTATCTGCATAATTTGTTATTGAGGAAATTTATTATGTCAATAATAGGCCTGTCATAATTAAGGAAAATTACTAATTATCATTCTAAATATAAACACGCTAAATGCCAGCCCATTAGGGTCGGGCTTTTCTTCTAATTTCCAGCTAATTTCATCAAGTGCAATCATCGCAATTAATTAGTGTTATGCCCGATCACGTTTGATCACAATCTCTGCCCAATCATGCATCATTAGCAACACGTGCTAATGCCCCATAATATTATTATATTTTCTGGACTAATTGCTGGTACGTGCGTTTTGTTATAAAAGGATCTTGGATCAGGAGGAGCGTGCCATTTTGCGATGAATCATATCATCTGAAATTCGATCGACGATATCTGATCATGCATTCAATACGAGCTATTGAACTGTTAGATGGAATGTAAAATAATCTGAAATTGAAACCAACAAGAAAATTAAAATAATCATAATTGGAGAAACAATTATTCTGCATTGTTCTTATGCAGGTATAACATATTATAGTTTTAAATTAAATCTATTATCTTCTGAATGATCCTTAATGTTATCGCCAATCTGTTGCATACATATAATTAAGTAAATTTATACAGAAAGACCAACTAAATGACAGATAACTGAGCAAATTTGCGAGATCTCAAAAATATTAAAAGCATTTGAAATGGTTTTCGTATTTTAACAATCTTTATATGATGGATCAATACGATTACCTAATTGTATTTGGGTGCCTCTGTTCCTTCTGTGACATCCCTCGACTTCTTAGGATGACCAACACACGTTCAGATATCCTCGCGTTACCCAAAGTACGCAACAAAATAAATAAATATATGCATTGCGTGTGTCGGAGTGGCTTCACCCTCATGGAGTACAAAGGCTTGAATCAAATTAGACAAAAAATGATTATCTGGGGAGGACAGAGCCGCATTCTGGCGTTTATATACACGCTATCATATTTAAATATTTTTATTTAGTAAACGAGACGAAGAATATTGCTATGCATAAATCTTACACGACGAACAATGATACAGCAAATGATGCGAACAATGCAAGGCTGATGTTCTTATATGAATATAAATCAATTATTTATTTTATATTATGCGATTAAAACAGATTTATTTCCATCCAGACTGCTCTTCGTTCGTTTTGGACAGGTACGCATCATTTAAGCCATGTGAGATTCATCGTTTTTTAAGTTATTTGTCTTCTATTGACCGCTTGTCTTCCTCCAATGAACCAACAATACAGGAGGCAGCGACCAAAATTTTGCAACGATTTCTATCAAGTTTTCAACGTTGCGGACATTATTAAACAATTGTATATACCGGCATTAAAATAAAATCTACAAAGCTGCTTATTTTTCGACAAGCAGTTTATATTATTTATTGTCAAATAAATATTATCTACTTTCAATACAATGCGGCTAGGATTTCGGTAGACGTGGCTTAAATATTGCAATATTAAGTACATATAATATTTATTACAGGTCTCAAAAACAGTTATAAAATCGTTTTTATAGCCTTTTTTGCTTATATATTATATATGCTTATGTTAGTGATATGTTTATTTGTAATTATGCTTATCCAAGAAAACTATCATTCATCATCAGGATAATGCACGTTTCATACAAAGATGTTTTTGCCGTGTTGCTCCATTAATTTTATTCGGTGGTAAAGTCTTTCTGAATTTCATCTGTTTCTAAACCTCAAAGTATTACTTAGTGGTGAGCGGTTTTATTCAAATTACAACAGAACACTAAATAGCGGTAAACAGCTATTCTGAGGATCTTAAGGAAGATCTTGAGGAGAGAGAGAGAGGAATTCAAGAAAAATGTAATGCTGATGGGATAACTGAATTTGTTTTTAACATTTTTGGTGATTTTTTTAATAGTTCATTAAAACTATTTCGAACTACACTCAAACCTCTTTTTGTGCGTTTTCGAAGTTATGCGGTTTTTTAAAGCATTTTTTTATCTTTTTGAAATTTCATAAAGAGTACGCATCAAGATATTTTGGATAAAATATGAAATAAATCATCAACACTGACCGAAATTTGATAAAAAAAATTATAATTTGGGAATTTTTAAATCATGATGTATCTGCTATCGCTGAATTACGACCACGCATTTATTTTGGTTTAAATTTTTGAAAATATTGATTTCGTTTTTTCCTGCATTTTTCCAATATTTCGACTTTTAAAATGCATTTCCCAAAGGAATTTCCAAAATTCCTTTTACTTATGTAGCTATAGCTATTTTAGTGACGCGGCAACTTGGCCGGACCATAATGAAATCTTTTAACGCGTTTTTCTCGAAATTACTTTTTTCAACACGGTTGACATCATTCATCTCAAATTTTAATTAATTAATTTACTTCAAACTGGGTATGAATCTTTTCGATATAACCCTATTATTTCTACAAAATTTATTTTTTAACTATTTAAAAAAAAGTTAAAAGAAAGAGAAAATCTACACAGAACAATGGTGACATTGACACCGGGTATAACTTTTTTTATGCGATATTGAATATATTTTATATGGCTGTTTCAAAGTTATGCGGTTTTTAAGCTCCATGGACCAAACCTTCGCTTTTTCTATTTAAATCATAGTTTTTTGTGCGATTTTCCGCGGAACGCATCTACCGCACAAAAAAAGTTTGTTTTGTGATTCTACGAGTATTTAAACTAAAATAAATTATTCAATGGCTAGGATACAATCACAACGTCAAGCTATTGATTTGATGCACAATCTCGAACGTACCTTTCAGAAAGTTAAAATATATAATTCGATTTTTCTCAATTTTTTTATGAATCAATAGATTTTTATGTCGCCTTGTAAAAAATTGAAGCAAGCTGTTATGGATTTGACTGTTGAAATTGGTTTGCAATGGTCATTTTCTTCTAATTTTTTGAGTTTCCAAGTGCATCTCTGTCGTAAAAAAGCATCTCCCGCATCAGCCTCCTAACACTAAATGCTTTATTTATTCCCCTCTCTAATGTAAATCAAAACCCATCCATAAGCCGCATTAGAGGACGTAAAAACGCTCTTATTACATGCACACCGATGCGTATCATCACACATGCACATGTCCGCCGATCACACTTTGGTCTTCATATAAAAGGTCAGGGATGGGCTAAGGGAATATCGATTAATTAAGTCGCCTTAAATTTGTATTTATAGCTGACGTATAGTTTCTCAACTTAAAAACTGGGGTCCTAAAAGAGTCAAACGATTTAATTTATTCCAATATGCGTCAATGACCTGTAAAGAAAATGCATCTAAATGGATGTGTTTTAAAGAAGAATTAATTGAATTATGGATTTCAGACGATTATTGATGATTTGTTGTTGTTGTTAACAACAATAGGAGTCAACAGTTTGTGGATCTTGTTTCATTTGGGTAATAATTAGGATTTTTATTGTCTGTTTCATCGAATTTGTTTGAATATCGACTGGTTCGATCTTATGATATCTAATAAGGTCAAATTGATGAGTATGTAATAAAGAAGCGATGCAGGAATGCAAAATGACTAGTCTGTAACGGAAGTCCATCAACCACATTCAGGCAAAGACGATGGACTCCGGGTTATTCCGATGACTCTTCGGATGAGTGCTGCTCATCCATTTCAAATCGTAGGCGAATCGCTCCTTTTCGATGTTGACTGCAATTTTCAAGATCAATATTTGACAACTTCTCTGATTACAAGAGCTGTTGTTCTAGCTCTTTGTTAGCATTGGAGGTCCCAATAAACAGATGACACAACCCAAAACAAACGCACGTATCGCACAATCGTCAACTGCTGTTTATTGCCCTGTCGTGCTTGTGTTGACATAATAATTATCTGCTTGCTGTAGTCCGGAGCCTGTTGTCGGGCTAACGATTTTGATCTTGAGGTCACCGTCATCAGGGTTTTTGTTTCCGTATTGGATGCTGGATGGAATGTGGAAGTTTTGTTATCTGCAGAGGCGCTGACCTGCAGTTGGCCGTTGGGACGTTCGACCCGCTGCCATAGCGGCATTACTAATCACAACTTGCCTCTTATCACAAATACTACTCTTTCAGTGCACAATCCAGATAATAATAGCCATTTTTTTTAAATATAAATAAGACAAACATATCAAACAACAGCGATGACGCCTTGCTTCATTATTTCGCTGTAATTTTGCGCAAACAACCTAATCTAAGGAAATACAATAATCTTATTTCAAGAAGTGTTGTACAGTCAACTACGTGCACATTAATGCGTATGTTGACGAAATTTGAACTCTATGAGCAAATTTACAGAAACTTCTCGAGTGTTTCCTTCGTCGCTACGGCAATCTCCGATTGTCGTGTTGTTCGGTTACTGAGACTGCACCGGAGGGGGGTCACTTGGAACACGGGGCGCTCCTTATTATTAGCCTTGATGATAATTTTGAAGAGAGCGCAGTGCTTGATCTTTCACGGCGATTTGTCTCTTTAGGGCGACGTCGAAAAGGAGAACTCATAAAAAGCAAAATTGAAAATTATTTTAATAAGTTATGGGATAAATCTGAATGTTGTACTTGAGAAAATAACCATGTCACGCCTTTAAAATATTTCATAAAAATGTTTATCAAAATATTCTGGTAAATATGAAACCAATTAACTTTATTTGGAAACATCTTCTCTTAACGATATCTAAAGTTTACTTGAATAATAAATATATATGTAGTTAAAGGTGACAAATCTGGGTTATTGAAAGTTATTCAGTAGTTGTCGTAACTTCTTGACCGATTGCCCGTTTTAGCATTCTCCGAAAGTTCGTACTAGTTACGTTACCAATGGCGTAACTGTTAAATGTGGGTCTAAGCATCTTCTTGGTTTTTAACATTTAGTATTGGCAATATGGATTCGAATTCAAATTTGGTAAATTTTTGGCTTATTTGCAGATAATTTAATTTAATTTTGCATTTTGATGGAATCCAGGGGATATAATTAATAAACATCGACCGCATGACTTATAAGATTAATACTTTCAATGCGCGATACGTTTTATTAAGTATGTGCATTGTGTCTGAACATATTGGTCTGAATATCATGTTTTTAATTAGCTTACAGGAGCTCGATTGCTCTTAAATGATATAAACAAATCTCTAGACTAAACACAAAGCGTTATCAGTTGATATATTTAAACAAAATGTGCTCAAATGATTGAAAAAGCTGTTTTGAAGACAATGCTGCATTCTCTGCATCTCATGTGTTTTGATTGATGATGCTAGAAATCGGTTCAATATTTGTACGCTCATTCATTCATCCAAACTAAATTAAATTTAATTGATTGAAATTCAACATTCCTTCTTCCTTCTTAGGGTGCCATATAACCTAAGGGGGGACCATACGCTTGTGGGCAACGGTTGAATCCCTGGGGTAATGATGTGGAGTAGAGGTGTGCTAAAGTAAGCGTCGGTTTGCTCATCAAACGCTGCTGCGGTAGCTCAGCTAATATGAGTTGGGTGCGCAGGTCACCCTGTGTTGCATACCCATAAAGAGGTGTGTGGAACAGCCGATTACAGTAGTTGGTGGAGACTGTGTGAAAAGCTCACCACTATCCTCAACAGCCTAGGCAAACAGGGGAGAACAGTGACTCGTCTCCGTGGCTAAGTACTAAGAATGACCGAACCAATATGAGTACCATGGGGACTCGTGGTAGCCTTAGTCTTTCCTCCTTTATCGCTGCTTTGGGGGCACATGGTCTGAAGCTGGTCTTCCCCGTGGAACCCTCGCTTCTTCTGGAGGGCGTGGAGTAAAAGGGGTGTACATCTGGACGCTTTGCGCGCAGAGTTTCTCGTGGGGCTAAAGGATCAGTGAAAGACACTCTTTATGTGGCTAGTCCGGGGTAACCCGGAATAGACCATACAGCAGCGTAGGAAATGGGTTCGATTGATAATGAACCCCCAATCCAGTCAGTCGGTGTCTGATGTCTGTTGTCTCGTCTCCGTCTGTCTCTTTCCAAAATCAACGTGAACGAATGCTATTTTTGAATCACTGAAATTCTGGAACTCTGTCTCTGTCTTACCTTTTTAAGGGTTTAATAGAGCGCAACAAATATCACATACTTGTAGGTAGTAATGGATACGTTGTTTAAAGAAATGGATTTATTTGCGACTTAATAGCAGTGTGGTAGTCCTGTCCTTGAGCAGATAAGAAAGTATACAACATTGTCGCAAAAATTTTTGGCCCTTCAATTGAAAACACTTCAAAAACCACCATCTGCATCATTGTTTGTATTATGTGGAAGCAGTCGTCCCAATATTTCTATATTGCTTTGTAATCTTAAAAGCCGCTTTGGGGTATCAATTCTGCAACTATCAGTGGCTTGGGTCCTGTACAAACAAGGAAGGGCTTAGAAAAATATGCGAGGAGGAAATGAACACATGTCGCTATTTATTTATGCAGTGCCCATCCAGCATTGACTCATTCCGGGATACCGATCCCGCGAGGGGTGTTTGTCAATTTTAAAGTTTGTCCTCCCAGCAGGTCCCGCATTTTTTTGTTGTCTTTTTGTCGTGTATTTATTTACTAGGAGAGCTCCCCTTGACATTTTAGCTGCTGGAGGAATAGGTTTCTATCAATTTTAATTAACGTGAATAATTTGAATGGGAGCTGTTGTAATAGTCAGGGATCATTGATACAATTTGAGAGCCCTCACAGTCAACATTTCTCGGTCAATTTAACCATATAATTGGAGTTTTTTAACCCCAAACAAAATCCATGTATTTTTAATATAAGCAAATGTCATTAAACGATTGATTTTGATTAGTAATTAGTATGAAATTAATAATTCTTGGCACATTCGACGCCAAAGTTAGTATAGTCTATTTATGCAGTGCGCATTTAATGCTTACTGTTCCACCGCATCCGATTTCCACTTCCGCTTCCTTATTAATGCAATCATAACTTCCTGTTCCGTCTATCATCTTTGTTCACATTTTAAAAAAAAAGTGTGTTAAAAAAACAATAATGCGCAAGATAATATCCAGTGTGTACCAGTTCAAGCAAACTGGGTGCCAAAATATTAGCTATCGACATATTGGCTTTAACCGGTTATTTTCTATCTTTCATCGACTAGCTTTATGCGAAAAAAGTGGTTTTAGTGCCATCTTAGATACAAATTAATTTTTTATCCATGGATTATAGAGAAATAAAAAATTATGTCTTTGACACTTTTACTTGATAAGCCAAAAGAGGCTGCATCATTAAAATCATCTGCCACAATATTCGAATGACATCCGGAGTTGGTATGAAAATAGTATTATTGCATTTAAAAGGTTTCACCAAAGCTAACATGTGCCGGTGCATATATTAATGATCCATAAAGTTGAGATCTGACAAGTGCATCACAGTTAGGGGTCTAAATTTTACAGCTTCCCAAATATTTTACAGATTTAAAAACAAGTTTAATCAGCAGACTTACATTTTAATAACAACAAAATAAAAAAAAATCCGATTTAATCGAATGTTCCATCTGATATTGATACGGATATGTTTGTTTCGCTACAAAACATATAGATCCAATCAAATTTAATTAATCGAAGGCCCCATATCTATAATGCATTTCATTTGTATCGACGCAATTATCCGCATATGACCCAATTAAAACGCACGTGCATGGTCATAATAAAATGTCTTAGATCCAATTACCGCATCAATAAATTTGACATTTCAATGTTTAACGCCTCTAAATTCGCATATTTTACATGTCGACTTGTGTTTAACGACTGTCATCGCTAAATATGAATCCTCCCCTTGTGATTTAGCACGCTTGATGAATCGCAAGATCGTTTTAAAGACCCACGAAATGCGTTTGTAAATTAGGCGTCACATATGCAAATGTCATCCGTCATTTGACGTTTCAGTGCTGCCAACTTAGATTGTCTATGATCGATCGTCGTCGAATCAATCGGAGCGATTGAACTTCTTCTTCTTTTTGTGCGCTGTTGTAATTAGCGACATTTTATCCAAACATTTTAATATGTAAATATGTACATCGTTTGAATTTGTGTGAATGTTCAAAATAGACGATGTGTAAGAGGGGCACATCTGTGTACAAGCGGCTTCAAACAAAAGTCTAAAGACTGACTTTCCTAGAATCGTTCAAAGGGCAAAGAAGACATGGGCGCAGTTAATTCGTATTAATTTTAATTCAATCATTTTATTTATAACGCTCATATGTATCACATATATCCAATTTATTGCTTAAGTTTTGATTTATACGATTTTATAAAATTAAATGCGAATCATCTCTCTTTTTTTTAAAATGAAGAATTATTGAATTTATTGAATATTTTCGTATGTTTTTAGTCAATTAAAAAATAGTTAATTATGTGTTTTGTATTTTGGCTTGCCTTTTCTGTGATTATTATCGAATGGCTCATTTAGCACGCCGCTGAAGCTCTCTGCATCTTGTCTCATAAAAAAAGTGACACCATTAGCAAGATGAGATCCTAACAAAACAATCCCAGGAAAAGTCTCGACGTGGCCACCAAAGATTATTTAGTACTTCGTTTACGGCGAAAAATAAACAAGGACAACGAGTTGAAATTAATCACAAGCCAGTCGTTTACCACTTCCGATACAAGAAAAAAATGTCTTGAAATAATATTGGCAAAGAGGGGTATTCCCAGAATTGATCACGTGTAAAGATTTTTGTAGTGTGAGAACTGAATGTATCACGTGATCTTGAATTGATCGGAGAGTCTAGTCCATGATCAATATCTTTTAAAGTCTGTTAATCCCCTCAAATTCATTAATATTCCAAGGTTTGTTAACTTCTGCTACATGTATGAGAAATTAAAGGTTCAATGTGCTTTGATGTTTGCCCAGAACTTGGGCTCTTTTAAGCGATAAATGTTTATTATCATTTTGGAAAGCCCTATGGAGTGTACTCGGTTTTAGTCGATTCATCCCCTATGATTGTATGAATTAATTACCAATCTCAATTTTAACGCTTCACTTATGAAACAGTAGTACAAAATATATTTTTAATTCAATTATTATATCGAGTCTTCTGCGGTTAGTCTATCGTTTGTGTCCGTGGGAACGTTCAAAATATAATAATGTCAAAATTGGATGCGTTAACCAGCAGGAATATTTATAAATAATGGGATATGATTTTATTTTCTTCCTCATGAATTGAAACGGAGCATCCATCTTCTCAGATCGATTTCAAAATTTAATATTAAATTTTTAATTGCTGTATTAACAATATAAACGTTTGCAGGATTCCTTCCAGAAATGAACGTTACATTACCATCAAATATTGGTATGATTTCATAAATGGCAATGATTATGATTATATTAATCTTATATATGACAACTTTGATTAGTGTCATCATATTGCAATTCAGAAGTTTCTTCGTGATTTCATAATTGTATCCTTTTACATATAAAATTGTAATGAGCTTTTTTATTTCCTGTTCGACACAAGTTCTTTCAGTATAAAATTACCAGTAATGAAAAATAGCAAAAGCAAGGAAATATTGATAAATTGAAATGAACCAAAATATTGTCGTCTTGATAACATTTAAAATGTTCAATATACAGTAGACCCGTGATAGTCCAGCCCCAGTTTAATCCGGCGCCCCCTGTAGTCCGACATTCCAATACAAGTACATTTATTACATATGTATGATAAAGCTTCGCAGAGCCGTAACGAGAGAATGAAGCGCCCGTGGCAAGTATCTAACACCCCCTCTCATTTTTTTAAAAAGTTTAACAATACTATTATAAATGCAATATATCAAATATTATTATAATGCATATTTTTAAATAATATACGAAGATAGCCCCAAAAGTTCCTGATCTAACGTATAGATAGCGGTTGCTCTTTTTAAAAATAGCTTATGTTTCAAGACGCTACGTTGTTTACTATCAATAGTGAACGTTCTCAGTGAATTTGTAAACATGACTTTGTTATTAAAACTAAAAAAAAATAGCTAAGATAGCTGTAAAAAAATAATAAGATGAAGTGGAAGTGGTCACAAGATCTGTGTTCAACCGGTCCGCTTTTTGGATCGCTGACATGACGAATAAGCGTTACTGTCCTGAAGCTTCGTCAGTGTAAAAAAATGCAAAAATGTGATTCTGAATCGCCTAAATCGTAATTAATCTTTTTGTAATTGATTACGGTGTAAGACGATTCACAATTTATTATGCAAAAAAAGAACCGCGAAAATATTCAAACGCTTCAAAGGCTTGTCTTTAGTCTTAGTTATTTTATAAGGAGATAATAAAAAAGAAGACTTTCTAGCTAGCAAGACATATTATAGTTAGAACGCTTCAAAAATCGGCATGGAATAAGTTTGATGACAGTGACAAGTTTTTATTTTTTTATAACTATCATATCCATTGTGTTTATGACGTTAATTCTATAATATAAAACCCTATGTTGTCTATCTCACCATTTTTATATTTTTTCAGATTATAAGTACGCCTTTCCAAAAAATTCCGGACTAAAAGGGGTCGGAGGCAGTACTCTATAGTCCGACAAATTGATTGCCGCGGGTCTACTATAATCATCGATATCTTTGGTTCTGATACCCTAGGAAAGATATTAATTGGTCATCGAGGAAGCGTGTTTGCATGACAGGTCTTCATTGCTGCACGCTTTATTGGTTTTATATAAACTTGCCGTATTATCTGCTAGGATGATGGTAAAATCAGCATATCGGATGTTGTTAATTATTCGATCATTAATAGTTATCTCATATTTCAAATATTTGTCATGCAATGCTTTCAAGTATGCGTTGAAAGCAGAGGACAAAGTGTGCAATCCTGTTTCGTTTCGCCAAATTAATGCTTCAATTTTCTCAACGATGTCTTAAGCCAGTGTTTCTCAACCGGTGCACTGCGAGCTTATTACAAGTGCACCACGAAAAAATTGGTAAAAACGATAAATTCTGCAAAACGGTGAAAACCGAAAAAGTCGTTGGCGAAATTATGAAAGTCAACGAAAGAGTTAATGTAATTTTGAATTAGCCAAATCAATTGCGCGTATGTTAACCGTTTAACGTAGACTTTGGGTATTCTACGACCCCTAGTTACAATGGATAAATTTATTACCAAACGAAATCGTGAATCAGACCAAAATATTAATGACACAGGGAGTACAAGTAAAAGAAGTAGTGACGATATTACTAGACATCATACGTCTCATACAAAAGAAAATGTATCCAGTAAAATCAGAAAAAATAATCGACAATATTCTGAAGAATATTTATGTTTCGGTTTTACGTATTTTTACGCATTATGTATTTAACTCAAAGTATGAGTATATTTGAAAACTTCGGTATTTCGGATTGATATTGCGCTATTCGAAAGACTTACCTAAAACAAAGAATTTAAACATCCATTAGACCAAATATTTTGTGTGTATATTTTAGATGACAAATTAAATGATAGCTCAAATTTATCTTGTAAATCTTATTATCCTTACCTGAGAGCTCTTACTGCATGAATTTTGAAGTCCTGGACACCTTTGGAATTTGGTTCACCAGAAGTTCTTTTGAACCACACTGTACAATTTTTCACAACGTCCATCTAAACTTAAGACTATTGATTGATCAAGGCTGGTCGATTTCGTAATCAAACAATTGCGGATTGCTTTTATATTAAACACGATTTCATACCTGAAATTAAATATTTGACACATTTTAGTCCAATTATTTAGCTGATGATATATTTTTAAAATGATATATGATGCATTTTCTTTAATCTAAGGAAAAATTGATGCTTAATGAAGCTTTTAGCTATGAAATGCTAAATGAATCACTTCCGAATATCGTATTTTACATATACATTTGAATGTTAGTCGTGACTTTAAAAAAATGATACAAAAATCGGACCTAAATCCTACATCTTAAAATAGACATCTTGATTTTCCAATCCACTATGAGTATTATTTCCGATCTGTGTTCTTGAAATCTCAATGCAATTGTTCAACATTAAACATTTCGATAATAAGCCTAATAATCGTATTACAATATACTTAAAAACTATGACTACATGCCTCAATATTTTAGCTGCATGACGATCAGGATACAGTCTGGAACATGGATCACATTCCGGAACGGCACAACACTGTGTATTAAAAAGTATCACTTAACATATGCACATGCACATCCTAACCTGTGAAAATAAAATATAGCTCTGCACCGAATATTGTTGCATAGCATAAACTCGACGCCTAAACTGGACGGACAAATTGAAACGCATTTATGATAAATTATTAATATTTATAAGAAAAACTATTTTTTAAAAATCATGGGATTAAATAAGCTGCTGCGATATATTCCCAAAAATATTATTTTTCAAAAAAAATCACCATCCTTTTCGTTGCATAAATATACTATTTTTTAATGAATTTCAAATTTGATAAAAATATTTTTGGGAATATATCAAAAGAGCTCATCTCAGAGAGAATCTCATGCATTCTTTCAATAGTTTTTCATAATAATTTTCATTTATTATTAATACATTTATATTCGTACGCTCAGTTGAGCCGTCGAATTAAGCTAGGCGACAATCAGTGCGTGTTCGGTTCTTAGGTTATACGGTTTGGCATAATCGTCAGAGGGATATATCTTAATAAATAAAGTGCAGTGTTGTTCCAGAATGCGTCCCGTACTCCAGGATCTATCCTGAACGTCATGCAGCGTCGATACTCAGGCAAGTGTTCTTAGTTTTTTAAGTGTTTTGTACTGCGACTTATAGTAAATTGGAGGTCCTTGATGTCTATTTTAAGATGTAGGACTTAAAGCCGATAAATTATGTATTTTTTAAAGCCACGAAGCCTTTTTGATTTTATTGTCACAATAGACTTTATTGTCACATAGAGTGCGGAATAAGATGTCGATGGTTGAATACAGTAGGATGGTTTCAATGGGTATCTGATGAGCTGTGCGCCTGGTCGTGGCGGAATCTTCAAATCGTCATGCAGTCTGACCGCTGAGGAAAGATTCATAATCATCATCATCATCATCAGTCTGTGTTCGTCCACCATTGAACGCATGAGTCTTCATCCCTCTCGATCCTCCGCTTTCCGCATCCAGCTTAATTCTTCTTACAGGGGTCTCCACTCCAACACTTTTCTTCCCCATCGACCGTCGTTTCTTCGACACATTTGTCTCCCACATTGCCACTTAAGTGTGTCGATTCTTTCAGTAGCGTCTACTACTCGATTTCTTCTTCGGATATCCTCGTTTCTGATTCTATATTATAAAGACACTCCGAGCATAGATCTCTCTATGGCACGCTGGGAAAACTTTATTCTGTGTAAAATGCCTGATATTAGATTCCACGTCTTCGTGGGTTAACACCGGGATGATGCATTGATTAAATGCTGCCATCCCAGTGGTATTCGTCTGTCAATTTCTGTTGAGAAATTCTGTCGTCCTAGTTGTATTACTTGTCCCAGATAAATTTATTCATTTTCAACCTCAATTTGTGTTCCCCCAATGGATATCGCCCCGAAGGTCTGAGAATTGTGACTATTTATCATGGCTTCGATTTTATCCATGTTCATTTTCAGACAAATTTTACTTGACACTTCGTTTAGGTCTTGGAGCATGTCTTGAAGCTTTTCAGACGATTCGGTTATTAATACTATGTCACAATTTCTCCACTTGTGTGTTGTCAATAATGTGTCGGCATTTTTTCCAAGATAGCAGTTTAAACACATCTTCCAAAGGGTTTATGATAAGCTTGGGAGATAGTTTATATTACAGCGTTGTAGTGAGTCTAAAACTGCCCAAGAAAGACAGTTTTTCAGTTATTTAGGACGAAAGCTTAAGACTTAAGACTTAAGCTTTCGTCCTAAATAGCATCGATCTCATACTTTCATTGCAAGATAAACTATGAGCAGCTCCTTGAGCTCTCAACCACGTTGAGAGAGTATTATTGTACATAGTCACTGAAATAGAAAATACGCATGTTAAGTTTTAAGGTCAGCGTCATAACCGTGAATCGGTATCGTGACCAAAAGCGTTTACTGTTTGAAAAGCAATATTATTTCTTTTTCTTTAACAATTAATTTTCTCTCACGCAGTTATGCCATTCCGTTGAAGTTCCGAGCCATTTAAGTGTTTGGTTTTCATTTTTCCATTCGCTCTGCGGATTTCCATTTTAATGGTAGACGACCGTGAAAGAAAATATCCGACACGCAAACTTTCTAGCTCGGATTGCGATCCCGATACCGAATCACATCCGTTGGAAAAATGTCCGATTTGGACATTAACAGCAAAAAATACACCATACAAATATGCCACGAGTTTGTAATCGGATTATTCATCGACGCGTTCGATTCTCTCACCTCAGGTCAATAAATGTTGTAGGGGTCGTTCATGTCTGGAGGATCAGTGGAAGGTCAGTTATTTGACTGTGATGGAGGTGGCGTAGATGAGATGCCCCAGAGGAGTTGCGAGGTTAACAAGAATGGATAGGGATCAGCTCAGGCATAAAATGAAAACGGACTCTTTTATTCAAAAATAAAACAAAGCCGAAGTACACGTGGCATATAAAGCATCCAAACCCGTCTGAAGATTTGGCTATCGGCGATTGTACCGAGAAAATGTGGCGGAAAATTGTGATGATTTTCCAAAGCTACTCACATCCAGAAAGAAAATATGAGATGGGAGTTTAGAGTGCTTTTTGAGAACCGCCCTCTAAAGTTTACCAAGCTAGTCCTTGACAATTTTTCTTTTATCAAAAAGGCATGGAAAAAATGAAACATTTCCGTCAGCCATTCGCAAATAATTTTAATAAAAAATGTTTTTAACCATAAATAGCCGAATAAAATTTGATGAAGGAGATTGAACATGCATATAAAATTTTTATGCGATTCATTTGAACGTCTGCAATATTTAATTGGGGTGCAAAAAATCGTGTCTCATAATGACATCATTCTTTCCCTTACCTTGCTAAAAAAAACATCCGTACGCTACCGTGATATGTATTTGGTACACTATATGAAATTCTGAAAAATTCTGAACCTCGTATCTATTATATTTCATATCGACATTCCCATTGTTAGAATCGAGTTGTGATAAATGCATCATGACTAGGGAATCCAATCCCGGGATTCCGGATCCCGGACAGTTTTAGGTGCTCATGAATTCCGGGATTAGTAAACGTAATCTCAAAAAATTCGGGATTGAAATTTTTATCACGTTGATTTTTGTCGAAATCTGTGTGTGCGAAAACAGTGGCTTAACTACATATATGTTTTTCAAATTATTATATTAACCTTTCCCCATCGGTGATGTATTTAATACACCTCGACTCTAATAATGGGAATATCGATATGAAATATAATAGATACGGGGCTCAGAATTTTTGTATTCCTTCGTAATATAATTACGAATCGCATCAAAGTATTAGTGTATATAAGTATTCATCTGCAGCGACGGAAATAAATAATTTGTCGGGAAATCGGGAATTTTGCGAGTTTTAGTCCGTGTCTCAACAGATAGGAATTTTATCAGTCACATTGATGGTGTTATACGAAAATGTTCAATTCGAACTAGCATTTAAATATCTGATGATGATACCTCCAACGAGTGTGGAAATTTTTCATATGAAATGTCCGATTTTTGTATTTGCGTTGAACGAACGTACGAAAGTTGACTCCACAATGACAAGTCATCTTCATCATAATTATAATTGCAATACATTGGCAATTTGATCGGATTGATCTCTACTATGAAATTCTAAGACAGTTGATGTGTCATCTCTGGTTTATTCTTGCAGCTCGATAAAACTATAATAGTGCAGAATCTTAGTGAAAATAACTTAATATAGTATTGGAATATGAATTTTTCGCTTATATGCCTTATTCACCAGACCTGGAGCTTAAAATGATTGATGAAAATGTTTTCCAATCCCAATTGCAACGGTTTATTTTGGTATTATAAAATCGGACATTTCATGTGAAAATGCCTGAAATAATATATTCTTATTTGGCAGGATATGATGTTTGGGTGCCATCGAATTATTGAATACCTTGAGCAGTTTTAGATTCAGCTTGACAGCAGATCTATTTAGACATAGGATATTGGAAGGAAGATGCTCAAGACTAAGAGATGGGCTCTCTTATAGGACCGTGTGGACCATATAAAAAGTAGAAAAAGATGGACAAAACTAAGCATAAAGTGGTAACAATAATGTTGAATCAAATTTAAAGCCCAATTCTTCCAGGTTAATAGCAGGTGGAATGGTAGATTAATATTGGGTAGTGCTGTAGCACCGAGTCTCTTGCTGAAAAAACTCACATTAACCCTACTCCTCATTACGTATAGTTAACCGTACTTATGTTAGCAGCTAGGAGAATAAAAGAAATGTTGCTGAGGTGACTTGCTCCTCAATGTGATGTGTAGGAAAGTGACAAGAAAGAGGAAAAAACCGAATGAATGGACTTCGGGGACCATTTCATTACCGTGCTACGTGCTGGGGAATGAGAATAATGCGAGGTGGTACAATATGCATGTGAGATATTCACAGCTTCTCAAAAATTACATCAAGTATAAAAGACGGCGGGGAATTAAATAAATGCGACGATGATAACTCAATACGATGATTGTCTTACGATTTGCTGCTGTATTTAAATCCAGTTTGTTCATAATGGCGATATTTTTGCCACTTTTTACTTTCGTTTATGATTGATGCAGATTTAAAGTTTTGGAAGGTGTGGTGCAGCTGGAGCTGAATGCATCTCGTTGTTGAAGGCTCTTTGATCCACCACTAGTGTCACGGATGTTTTCATTTTCATTTGAGCATGGCATGCTCGGCGCCATACTGAACACAAAGCCATTCTTCCATAAATATACTTGCGGTGTATATGGAGCGCTGGATAAGCAAATGAACGAACTGACATAAATTCGTGTCATATTCGAGGATTATTAAAAAATGATGAGATTTAATCTTCTGTGAAGGTTCGGCAGAGCATTTCGAGAAGTGGCAACGGACTGATAAAAATCTAACCACATGGAACGCTTCTTTATTGCTGCCAGAGAAATTAGTTTTTAAGTAACAGCGACAAAGAATGTGCTGATGGACTCTTTAAAAGCGGGACTTTTAATGGATTTATCGAATATAAACATATATAATATACGTGGACTAATTCTCATTAATAATACGCATACCCATTTGCAGCTTCAGATATAACACAAAATAAATAAGTGTTTGATTGACAATTGTATCACTAGCGACAATATGTTAGGGGTAGTTAAAAATACATTTTATTATAAGAAACATTGCTCATATAAAATGTTCCGAGGATTCGATGATCTTTTACTGTCCGGGTGCTTGCTCTATTTAAACACATTCCCGTCGGGCTACGCATATATGCGTTTTTAGCCAGTGATTCATTGGCTTTGAATAAGGGTCTAATGCAATATTTATATCAATTTCTGGAAACAGATATCTCCAATCATTTATATTTGATTCTTATTCAAAGACGACTTATTCATTGCTAGTTTTACAAATCATGACTTGCTTGTCACTCGCTAACTCTTACACAGTCGACCCTACCCAACAATATGGAGCACGATGAACCTTACCGGTTCGGAGCCAAGAAGCTTTAGGAACAGAACAAGGACAAGAAGAACGCCAAATATACGTCCTTTAGGAGAGGCATATGAAGAACTTCACTTTGCAACGTTAACAGTATTGTCTTCCGTTGACTTCTATATCGTTTTGGAATCGCCGAACTGTGAGGGCCAACCTGAAATGGGAAACCACTCAGTCTCGAATTCGCTTGGGTAAGTTGTACGATGACGGAGAGACACCATCATTTGTTGTAGGAGTGAATCCGAGATGCACTTAACCTTTTCGTTAGTGAGCAAATTTAAAATCGATGAAGTCGTTGATGTCATAATCGCTTTTCACCGATTACTTTCTGTCAGCTCCTAATCAGCGTAAGACAATCTTCAATTCGAGGCAGAGTCAATTGTAAATGAACACTTGATAGTGCATACAAGACCACTTCATTTCTTTACATAAACAATGCACAAAAAAAACGATTCAAGTGCTCCTCTTTTAGAAGGATATGATAATTGGACAAAGACTCATTCAACACGCAGCGAAGAACAGCAAGCAGTTAAATAAACAAACACTCTCGATAACACACAATATTCGGTCGTTTCTTTGCGTAAAAAAATAACACACTTGAAATCGAAATCATTATAAGTGGATAAATTTGGGCTTAACGATCTATACAATCATGCGAAGCATATGAAGAAGCTATCCGTCTCAGTCTCCCGAACTGCGCTAAGTTCTCTCTGTCTCTGTCCACCTCGGAGCTTCAATGCACAAGAGTGCTCTTTCTGAATAGTGAAGGTCAAAACGGATATTTCCGTAAGTACTCACGAAAAGGTTAAATATGTCTTCGCCCTAGCCCGGCAATGCCCTAGCGAGGAAAGGAGGGACTGGACTCTTTGCACTCCAGAAAGCCCGTTCTGCAGTGGACTGTTAATGGCTGCACTATGATGATGATGATGATATCCTATAAATTATAAAATATTTTTTGACATATTGGTACATGCGCCGCACTTTAAAAAATATTGCCACATATTTCTATATAGTGAGCATGTTATGCGTAGCCCGACGGGAATGTGTTAAGCTATAAGCATGAAGTATATGAGATGATACTTTCTTTGTCTTCATTATTTCCAAGAATATTATTTTAAATATACCAGACGAAAGACAGCGTTAAATATAAGATTCCTAAGATTTTTTCTTTGAAAGTCGTTTAAGCTGGATATATAATTTTTTATTATTATTTCATGAAGTGTTCTATTGAATAAATGTCTTACCAAAGTTATATAATTCGTCAAAAATTGTGCATCCTTTTAAATATCACCACAATCAGTAAATTCTATTGAAAAATTGTTTTGGAAGCACATCTCGCATTTTATTTTCAAAGTTTATATTTTGCCCTAATAACGATACCTTTGTGAAGATGTATTATTATACTACACTGCGTTTAATCAATATGCCACATACTAATCGCGAAGAAATTACTAGGCATCCCGCCCATAATGTGTTAAGATCTGCCAATGTCCGTACTAAATTATATCTAACTGCATGGTTTTTTTTATGTCTTTCGGTCAATTGAATCTATGCTTTTATAAATGCAATTTCGAAGCATTGATCATCATGATTTTTTGGGTATTATTTATTTTAAAATGGATTGTTTTATCTCAATATAAACATGATCGTATAATGGTAAATTTAAATTTCACAGGGTGCTATTCTGGGAAACGATAGAAAAATGAAGATATTGCCAAAGTATAGCAATACAAATAAGAAATTAATGTATGAAATTTATTGATGTATTGACTATACATAACATCAAATTGATATAAAAATCCCACGAATGCTCGAAAGTTTCTAAATATTGTCTTCGTCCGGAAGAATCATCCCTTGATCATTTTGTTGCTTTGATGAATATTTAAGCATTTTGTTAAACAAATTTATTCCCAGCACAAAAAACAAAAGGTGGAAAATTTCCATGTCGCATAAGTTCTTTCCCCAATTTTCCGCCATCCTCATTTTCCCTTACAATCCACCTTTCATTGTTGTTGTTTTTTTTCATCTCACTCATTTTAAATACTCATCACTTTTACGCTCGATATAATCTCGCCGCCGAAGGGTGTACAACAGGAGAAAGAACAGAAAAATGGAAAAAAACACGAGGGATAGAAAACAAAGGATTTCTTTTCTGTACGTGTCACGGAAAACAAGTAACGTGAATTTTCATTTTTTATGCTCATCTGAAATAAGCAGAGGTTCGCAGTAGCTATTTTTATACGCGGCTATAAATTAGCGATAGAGCAAAAGGAGTATGGGCTTGTTGTGGGGCCATAGGCTCTTTTGCAGTTCATATCTGTGAGTATTTTATCTTTAGTGTGTATCCAGCGAGTTTTAATTATTTATGTTATTTATCATCTGAATTCCGTATCCAAAGCTTTATGGTCGATTATAGCTTAAAAAATAAAGCTTCTAGTCTCGCATACGCAATTAAGATAATTCGTTTGTAACCCCTTTAACGTACCCGGCGCGAGATAAGATGTCAACGTGTCCCCCTAAAAATAAAAAGCGAACGTTCATACGGTTAAATTATTCAGGAGGGGTCCCGAAATCTCTAGGACTTCTTAAGTAACCTGATTTCTTTAGGAGACGGACACCTGTTTATGTTGAAGCCCAAGGTCAGAGCATGTGTGGGAACAGAATGTTGAAGGTGCACCACCCCGGTAGCCCCGAGGGTTCCATTACGTAATTTATGATCTCAATGCGATTTTAACGGCTTTTTTTAGGGGAAGATTTCCTTAGGCATTCCGTTGATCCCTCGCTTCAACCATTTTTTTGTCGACGACGAGTGCAAAGTGCACGAACGTAAATAGAAATGGGGTCTCTAATCCCACCCCTTCCTTTAGGTAGTTTGTGCTTCGCGACGACGTGATAATAGAGGGAGGATGACGGATAAAAAAATCATATGCAGACACAAAAGCGATTTCTAACGCACTGAAACGATCTTGGTGTTGGTTGAGACGATAAAATTATCACAACAACAAAAACGTCTTAGAGAGTGACAAGAGAGCGCTCTGATAAAGCAACCCTTTTTTACTGGAAAAGGAAATACAACCAATAAGTCGAAATAAGCTCCTGTTTAATCTTGCGATATTAAATGTCATGGGAACGTTTCTCAAGTAAGATTTCATAGACTGTGTCTAAATGCCGCTTGACTTATTTTAAGTCATGCCTAATACATTTTAAATAATCATTTTCTGTATATATCCAAATATATTAGGTTGTCCCATAAGTTTCTTTCGCAAATGCGCACAAAGACAATCATAGCCATGTCGTCCATAATCATCTGACAAAATTGGGCTACATCAATCTTCAGATATGTGTCTTCCTCATGAACTGATTCACTGAAATAAACTTCAGCGTATTTCAACATGCGATCTTCTTCTCCAACGAAATAATAGCCAATATTTTTTGAAGAGACTTGTCACTGGAGATGAAAGTCACCAAATCACCAAATGTGCTCAGAAAATGTCGTAAATACATAATATTTTCTTCTACTTCCCATAAAATGCCGCATAATACCCTAAAACGGGACAGAGTGGCCATAAGGTTTGTATGCTCAATCGGTCCGCTTTTCGGACCGCTGATATGAAAAATGAGCGGCTTGGGATCCAAGAAAAATTTGATTTAATATATTTTTGTGCAATCGTATTCATTCAATTAAAATATTTACTCTTCTGTAAATTCTGGAATAAATAAAGAAAATTTGGACATGATAAAGCTGTGCGCAAGATGGGTGCCGCGTTTGTTCATAATGAAATAAAAACAACGTTGTGAAGATGTTTTAATCGAGCATTTTTAGCCATAGTTGAAGAAAATCCGCGATATACTGTTCGCGAAATAGCTAACAAGTTAAAAATTCCACGAACATCGTCCAAAATCATCTGATAAAATTGGGCCACATCAATCATTCAGATGTGTGGCTTCCTCATGAACTGACTGACTCAAATAAACTTCAGCGTATTTCAACATGCGATCTTCTTCTCCAACGACATAATAGCCAATCTTTTTTGAAGAGGCTTGTCACTGGAGATGAAAGTTGGATACTCTATGGGAATATCCAACGTAAACGGTCTTGGACCAAGGGTACAGAAGCTTTAACTATAGCTAAAACTGGTCTACATCCGAAAAAAAAGTTTTTTTATGCATTTGGCGGGACTGGAAGGGGGTAGTTTATTATGAGATACTTCAGCAAGGTGAAACGATCAATTCAACAAAATATTGTTTCCAACTAGACAATCTAAAGGATGCAATTGCCAGAAAACTGCCAGGCTCATGTGTCTTTGCTCGTCAGAAATAAATTATTATCATTTGACTGGGATGTTTTATCTCATCTTCCATACTCTCCGAACATTGCCCCTTCAGATTATTATTTATATCTTTCATTTAAAAATTCTTTACGTGGTAAAAAATTTAATTCAAAATATGATATAAAAATGTACCTTGATCAATATTTTGCTAACAAACCTGGGAAATTTTGTGCAAGAAGGCATTATGAGGCTTCCGGAGAGATGGAGAAAGGTAATAGAACAGAATGGACCATATATTATTCAATAAATTTTGACGTAATTCAAATTATTGTTGATTTTTTCCTTAATATGAAAACGAAAGAAACTTATGGGACACCCTAATATTTGAAACGATCGACATATGAGCAATAAAATCGATTTCTAAAAATATATGTTATATGAAGAAATTCAATATGAAAATACAGTTTTTATAACAAACTAAGTCGATTTATAACAGTCATTTAAATCACAGATTTTTACGCGTTTTTTAGAACGTGTCCCCTCATTTTGTATAAGCTCTGTGTCTTTTTTTACGCAGTTTGATTGTTTTTCTACTAAGCAGACCCACTCGGTTAGCTATTATTAATAGATTTATCGTTTTCAAAATTACTTTAAATTTTATTTATTTAACCCGAAAAATTCCGGATTTCAGTTTTTATCTAACAGAAATCGTACACCTCACCAGCATGTTGAAAGCTACTAAATCGAGATATTCCCGCCGAAATCTGCACGCTATGTATACATAATATGCAGTACATATATGTTTTTCAAATTGTTATATTAACCTTTTCCTACCGGTGATGTATTTACTACACCTCGACTCTAATAATGGAAATGTCGATATGAAATATAATAGATACGAGGTTTAGATAAGAGTTTTAATGTTCTTTTATGGAGTTTGTTTTTTGGCTGATGATTTATGACAAGGCTCAAAGAATTTACTTTATTGGTTTTGTTAAATTGTTTAATAAATAGCGAGAGAAATAAATATTTATTTTTAACCACATCATACGGTTGTATCATATATAGACCACCCATTATTGTCATTGTATTGTTATATTTGAACAATTTTGGAGTAACGAATGGATTTCGTTGTGTGGCTGCTGAACGTCTGCATTTTTTTTCTTGCGGGTTTGAACAATGAAGGAGCATTACCTGTTCCCCTTAGCGAAGCCCAAATCTTATCTCTTGCAGTTCGATTTTTTGGGGTCTCGTTAGAGCACAATGGATTTGCGGTCTCGTGTCCTGATCTGTTCGAATCGATCGACATTAATGCGTTTATCTGCGATTGTTTCAATCGAAGGTCTCTCGTTCTTCTGGGCCCGGTGCAAATGGCACGTAAATCGCATCGTCACCCGGAAGCGGCATCGAGTCCGCAAAATCCAAGGCCGGATACTTTTACGACTGGCTGTGGTTCCTCGTGGCCAGAAAGTCACACAAAATGTGGTCGCGATCGAGGAAGTAGACATCGCAAGCAGGAAGAGTTGTCGACCTTCGAAGAGCGCTGGTACTCCGGTGAGACGAGCCTGCAGACCAACCTCCAGGTGTTAACAACAAATCATCGCAAACGACGGCAGGATAATGGATGGAATTATTCTTAACGACCGAGAACATTATCTATAAAAAATAATGTCAGCCAGAGGAAGTTTCCATCAGGGTTGAGATAAAGATTCGAATTAGGGAAGTTAAGGAGTCGACTGGGGGCCGAGGATCTTATTATTTTTATATTCAAATGACTCTGGCTTATCGGGACCATTAGGCGTAATGAGCTAAATTAGCAAGCAGGAAGTAATGGAAAATCTTATTAGGTTGAAATTCTTCCATCGCACCATCGACCATTTGGAAACTCCTGATTTACACAATCGAATATTTAAGAGCAGAACTCGCCATACTGTAAGCTTCCTTATATGACTAACGATATTTATTTGTCCGTAGTAGATTATAATACATCAATATATCATTTCTATACAAAGACATATATTAATATTCAATTTAAGCCACGAAGAACAAATAAATAAGCTGGATGGCGGTGATTCCCATGCTAAACATCCTAATATATTTAAACAGGAAGAAATGCGAACAGTATGAATACATTAAATTATATGACGAAATCTCTCCAGAGTGCTCCGATTTTACATCCCGGAATAAGAATAGAGTCGCTCTACAATTATCATTTTAACCACTATCCCTAATCCTGGCCGCTTCTACCATCCACGCAACCGATAGAACACGAGGATGTTGAACAAGATTCCGGGCGGACAAAGGAAGCTTACCTGCTCATAAAGAATTACAGCTACCATATCTATTCTCAGTGACGCCGCGTGATTTACAATCGCACATTATAAAAAATGTATTTATTTACGATATGATTTATATGCAGCGATTTCATATAACAAAAAGCCACAGTCGTTGGCACAACAATCAAAACATGCACGATTTAATTTACATCTAATGGCTGATTGGCACGAATATTATGAGAGTGAAGCATTCGAAGTGACGAGATTAATAGTTGATAAATGGATGAAGATCAGCAGCTGAATGTCTGGATGCATTCATACGAATATTTATGGCTAAATAAATCGTATTTTTGAACAACGATGGTTTTGTCATGCTGATGAAGATATGTTAGCACTGTCTTGAATCCAATCATATAATAATTTAGTGCTAAATTATGGGCAACATTTCATAGCTAATGTTCTTATACGAGGAAAATTTGACTTGGAAAATCACTTTTATACGAATTAACTTTGTAATTTTTTTATCATAGAGGGTCGAAAAACAATCAAATGTTCATGGATTTTTTTCGCAATTAGTATGGACATATGATTAGAAAAACATACTTGATGACATTCTAGGAACTTTCCTCTGACTGTTTTTATTTTTATGTGTTTCCTGAACCGCGTCTTGATACAAACTGACCATAAAATGATTCACCTCATTATTTTTCTAGTCCCCCTATTATAAATAAAGTCTGAGATTTATTTGATTTAGCTCATTTGTTTAAGGTCATTTCGATGCGTTTCTTATTAATTTGGGGTGTTTTCACCCTACCTGTCATTGTCGACACCTGTGTTTGCTCTTTGACTGACCCACCTGTTTTTGAAGCATTCGAGAGGGACACCCTACATTAACTTTTACATTGATATTTTCTTCATCTTTTCATTGTTAAAGCACGAACGTATTGGATGTCGTACAAAATAGAGGGGAGACTTGCATACAGAATCTTTGATAAGATCCACATTTATGCACTTGATGCATCCCATGTAAAATTTGACGAATACAACTTTAATATGAATATTGTATTCATTTTAATTTACAAATTTGTTCATATAAAAACAAGTTCACGATCGTCATATAAATCCACTTTTCTGTCAGGATCGTCGGAGCGTATATGAAGCTTGTACATAAATAAATAAACACTGTCGATAGCACACAATATTCGGTTATTTCTTCAAGTAAACATAAATTATACACTTGAAATCGATTAATTATATCGTTTATCTCCAAACTCAACGTGCAAGACAATCTCCGCCTCTGTCTGCTTTTGTTCTTTATGAGTCAATGGCATTCGGACACAACATTGTGTCTTACCTCTTTGAGGGGTTAATATAATTTAAATCAACCCAAGATGAGAATGTAATACCCAACCAAGCTATATAATCTGCAATATATAGCTTCGATTTGAATACTTGTAAGTGGGTATATATTAATTTTAGGATAAAAAACTATTTTTTATTCAATTGAAAAAAATGCATTTTGAGAGTGGGTGCTTCGTCGCCACTGGCTACCAGTTTCGGCCGTGGAGATAACATCTAGGAAACATCACAATGTGGAAGTTGTTTGGCGGAGTTGCCCCGGGCGCTGCTATGTGGACCGGCGGGCCTACTCCTCTTCGCCTTGTCATCCCTTCTCTCAATAACAGTATCATGTAGTAAATAATGACTCCAGTTTTGATTCCTACACCTTACCTACAATACATTGCTTATAATAATAGTCCAGGCACGTACCTCTCTGATCTTAGAAAAATATCCTATATTAACTCTTCATCCCTCGTCATTATCTTCCGCTGTGAGATAAAGCCTCTCGGGAGCTTTATCTTTAACGACCTCCGCCGATCGCCAGACTTTAAGCTGCAAATATTAAGGCTTTCCTGCTTGGGGCTGCAATATTTAATTTATTTAAGCGCGGTGAATTTGTTACATGTGCCATTTATCGATCAAATTTGAGGTGTTCCCCAGGAGTCTTAGATCCTTATAAAAAATCGCTCAATAGAGCAACACCCACATTTGTGTCGGCGATCGGTTATACCTAAGGATAAATGGGGACCTTCTTAGGTATCTTTCGGAAATTCCGTTAAAATGCTTTTATGTTGTCCTAGGAAATAAGCCTCAAGTCACACACGTCCTTTTCCCGCCCTCGAAATTCTTGTGATTTATCATATTATAAGCGTTCTGCAGTACGATAAAACTTTCCATTGTTGATGGATTTTCGGATACGTAACAGACAGGTTCATGAGATAAGCAAACAAATTTACATCTATTTACACAATAGAGCGATCGCCGTGAGAAATTTGTACGTAGTATTCCTAGTCAACATGTTTGTGTTGTATCGAATGCAGTCCGAAGACACGATTAGCATTATTATAATCGAGAATTGAAATGATTCAAGAACGAATTTAAGAAAATAGTCATCAAATCGGCGAATTTGCTGCGTCGTCTTCCATACATGAAACAAGGGTAACATTCTGAGATAAGAAGAGAGCTTGATCAATTATTGTATATGTTTATTATTAAAAAAATTAGGATTGATTAGGATCAATTGATTTGGTCATGCGTTGCGAAATTTAACGGAATTAAATCGGTTATCACTCTATTTCCTGGTTTATAAATTCTTTGTCAGTGTTAAATGCCTATCCTTTCAGATTTTCACACTTTTGTGCGAAATAATGGCTCATCAATATGGACGTGTGATTTTTGACACCTCAGCTTATTGCTCTCGAAAACACTTAAATATTCTTAGACCTCGCTAATTGCTCATATTATTTCAATCATTCAAAATAACGGGGGTGGAAAACATGATACGAAAATAACATTCGGTTTGATCCGGAAACAATTTCTTCGCGGAGTTTTGTCGTTGCGTCATCGACAGAATGTCGTATATTTTTTTGATGTTTGTTTACAAACAGAATATCGGAGCTGAGTTCAATTGAGCTCAAAATTATTCAAAGTTTGCCAAACTAAGTGTTACAATTTCATGTCATTGTTGTTACCAAACCGCTAATGGTCGTAATTTCGAATTTAAAGAGCTATGGGCCTCTTTAATATCCATTCATAGGAAGGGGTTACATCCATCTCGTCTGTGTTATATATTCATCTCTTCATTCGCTCGATATTGAAGGTAGCATTACCACCGAATTTAATTTCGAACGCTCACCCAACGGGTATCCTGAATGAACGCATTGATGAACGCTTTCGCGAACGTCTCGATATAGAGTGTGGGAGGTTTGTAAAGACTGAGTAGTTTTAATAGGGAGATGGTGGAAACTCTAGACTACCTTTCTGAAGTGCAAGGAGTCCAGTCCTCCCTTTCCTTGTTAGCGCGTTGCTGGGGTAGGGTGAAGACAGACGTGACGCTTAAGTGCATCTCGGATTCGCTCCTACATCAACTGAGGGTGTCTCCCCGTCACCATACAACTTACGCGAGCGAATTCGAGACTGAGTGGTTTCTCCATTTCAGGTTGTCTCTCTCAGTTCGTCGATTACAAACCGATATAAAAGTCAACGGAATACAATAAAAGAATAAGTGTCTAGAAGTCCAAGTTCGATTGTTCATGTTGTCTTGAGAACAGGCGTTTGTTTTGATATTTAAGATACTCGCATCATTCTTATCGTTGACCAATATTGTTATTCCCCATTGACTGTTTTGTAGTGGCGTCATTAGCCGAGTATCAACACTCCTTTGCAAAATTTACTCCTTCAGAAGTAAACTGGCAGGCATGTACGGTAATCATGTCCTTTTATTTTTGCAACACATTAATAGACAAAAATAACTGAACAACAGAAAACAGATGTTATGTAAGTTGAACATTATCAAACTTATTACATGCGGCAGTGGAGTTGACAAAACAGTGAATTTACATTAGAACATAGCATGTCTGCTCTCCAGTCCGAATGGGCTAATGTACTAATATGCTTTGGGAGGGTTTTATCAAGATTCCTTGATATCCCTTCAAGAGTGGAACTTTGCTGCTTATAAGATAAAGACAAAAAATGTGTAAATATCAAGATCGGATTCAATAAAGTTTGAGTCTCAAATTAATTGATTTTGCTATGCCGACTTGTCATCAAAGTATACTGACGGTTTGGCTTCCGTATGTGTTTAGAACGGTCATAAAAATATTGCACGAGTTGAAATATTTATTCGATCGTTACAGTATCAAGAAAGGCAGAACATAATAAAGCGTTGTAAAAGCTTGCGATCATGGACTCGTAAATTGTTTATGAAACTGATAATGGATGTTAGCAGCATAAAAGAATTCATGGATTTACAACCTGAGACGTCCCGGCGAATCCTCATATTTTAATAAAATACATTATTGTGTAATTTGTGAAAGGAATTGTGGGTGGATAGTTTTGTAAGATCGATGGATTTTTGGTCCTCTTTCAGTGTTTTTTTTTTCGGTTTGGGTTTCCCGCGGAGGAGGCGGAGCTGCAGAGTCATCGTCGCAGATCTACGCCAGCATCCCATGGACAGTTAATCTCTGAGGAAGTACAATGATGGGGCCAGTTCATTTTGTGTGGTGGAATTTGTGCTGAAACGTGGAATGATCTTAAAGTGTATTTGATCGAACGTATTGCGTTGTGTCACGTGTCCACGTGCCAAGCGATTGGGAGCTGCGTGCAGTTTACGTCATCGTCCACGTGATTTGTTATCCAATCAAATTCGGATTCAATCCAAACATGCTGATGATGTAAATAAATATTTATGGTATTTGAGCGTCGCTTAATGATGTCGCTTCCGAGCGTATCGACAGGGGATGGCGCGAAAATTCCTAAGGGTGAAAAAAAATCGAAGGTCGCGCCTCGGATGGATACATTGGCTCGAGATTTATGTACTCGGAACTTGAAAGGAGGGACCAGGAACCCGGACCAGCAAAAAATGTCTCGAAGAAGAAACCGCTAAGACGTTCTCACGAATCACAAAAGTGCTTTTTTTGCGTCGGGTGAATGCGTGCAAGTAGGTTCTTCTATTCAGGGAATTTGCGGAAAAGAATGAAAGGAGAATATGGAAGCGGTCCTGACAATGGGGACCTTTTTGATTTCTTCAAACGGCGTCTGAGAGGCGACCTGCAATCTTCGTCACGAAATGGTCCTTATCCATTCGATGAATAGGGGTTGATTTTGCAGGATTTCGTGGCGGTGACAATCGACGCATTTATCAAATTATTGCAATGCATTGTTGCACAATATTCGAAATGGACAACATGGGCTTTGTGTTTCTGTTTGATATTTTGATGACTTGTACGCACATTGTATGGCGGGATTCGATTCAACCTTATAAAAGCTTTTTATGGATCCCAATAATAACGAGCATTTGCAAAAATATCAACAGATTTTTTATTATGAATTGCAAATATTCATGAGAAATTTTTCGGAGCAACCTAAGCAAACACATTTATAATTTTTGTGGAGTCTTCAGTCTGAAAAAATTACTGGCACGCTAAATATATATTTGTGAATAAATTTACATGGTGTTTGCTGATAATCTTCCGCATCGATTACAAATGCAAAAATCTCTTAATTATTGATTATGCAATAATTATTACAAATCAGGCATTCAAAGGCGTTCAAGCAATGAAAGTATAAACTGTTTTCTCAATTCGGGAATGTACTTTCGTAAATAACGACCAGAATGCTCTGTATAAAATTTAACTATATTTACATGATCAGCACCAAAAACTACATTCAGTTCCAGTTAAAAGAAATAAAATAATCCACTTTAAATGCTGTTACAAAAAGCTTTGGGCAGAAGTAGTCTCTGGAGAAAATGTTGTACCGCCAATAAGATGAATATTAAAAGACATTTGTCGTGGTATTGATGGAGAAGATTTGTGATTTTGATATTAAAGATATCGAAGAAATATTACAATAAGATATCCACTATACCGACACTTGACTTATTGATCTTTGATAATTCAATACATTTTTAAAAGCAAATCATCTCGCTTTTTGGCTGATAATTTGAATAAATATGTGGAATATTATTGGAATTTAAAAATATATAGTATAGCTGTTGTTGAACTGACACCCGATTGAGTAATGCTTCTTCTATTCATAGCGAAATTTGATGAATGCAAAATCCGAAGCTAACAAGTCGAATAGTGCAAGGCGTCCATTGTCGACGAATGTTTGAGCAACGCTTAGCTGTTGCGCTGTTTACCTTTTTTGTGAGGCAGAAGTGTGAAGAAACTGGTCTTTTTCTTCCGCCTTTGTGGAACTTCATTCTTAGACTCTATTTGTGTCGGGGTAGATCTGTTTACCCGCAATAATGTCGATTCATTCCCGTGTTTGCTTCACGCTATTTTCGACATCTCGTTGTGAGACAACAATATTAAAATTGCACTCGAGTCTGCAGAAACAGTGCCGAATTGTTGGATAATACATTTCGATAGCTTCCTAGTTGCTGAAAACAGCGAAATGCTGGCCAAATGTTTTTTCTCTGTAATTTCTTCATATGTTCGAATGAAATTAGATTGATTGGAATTAAATCTTGAACATTGTAAAGTTTTGGGCTCAAATCTGAATTGTGGCTAAAAAAGAATTCATATTTTCAATCGTTCATATTCAAGTACTTTGATTTTTTGCTCTAAAAGTGTAACTAATGAAACAAGTAATAAAGTCGGGCAATAAAAGATAATAATTTGGCAACTCAATCATATATCCAATATGTATATAGTAATGAGCATTCAGCACATATATAAAAAAAAAAAATCTGATAACAGAAATGACACTTTAATAAGAAGAAAGAAGGATGTAAAGAGAATGCATATCAGATCCCGATTTAAAATGCATTGAACCACCGTCATCTGTCCAAGGCTTCATTAACTCCGCCTGCAATATTTCAAAACGTCCTTTTCAAAAGGCGAGTCAAATAGACGTGGTTGATTGAATTCTTGTAACAAGTACGAATATTTTCACCTTCTTCGCGATCGCTCGAGTGTGTTGCTTTGTGTATTTTTTTTCAGTATCTCTTCGGATGCCTTTCCATTATGCCCGAATTTTATTTATGTTTCCTGTTTATTGTTATCGAGGAGAGTACACCCTCTAGTCCGTTGGTTCGGATAACAACGACCTGGATGGCCCAGGGCGCATCAACCCAAAACAGCATTGTGAAGAAGAGCCGATGGCTCGTAAAAAAAACATATTCTGGCTGCTGCGCTCCTACAATGCACAATGAGGTAGTTCATTATAATAGACGTACAATCGATTTTGGAAGTTTAGAGCTTGCCAAAAAATGATCGAGAATGGCGATGAGGAAGAATGCTGGCTTTTATTTCCTCAAGTTGTACGCATTTACTCGGTTCATCGTCGTCGTTTCATTATGTTGTGCTGAAAAGATTCACAAAGATATTCGCTTATTATATTGTTCGTTACGCATGGACTCGTTGTCGATTATTTACTTCTTGGAGGTGAATGGTATTGTGTTAATTTTCTATTTTTTTGCATAATGGCGCCAAGTGCGCTTTCTTTGAATCTTAAACAATGGACACTTGGGCGTTGAAGATTAGAAGTTTATATAGATCATCAACGAAGCATGCTTTTGTATGTTTGTAGCATATTTATTAATTTTAAATCTAAATCTTGGGGGATGAGGTTTTGTATTGAGAGATAAACCACAAAAAAATCCAAGTACAGTAGAACCTTGATTATCTGAACTAATTCGGGATGAAAGTAGTCCGGATAATGAAAATCCGGATAATCGAAAATAATCATAATTAACAGGGAAAGTATGAATAATTTTTATTTGTCTAGATTTGTATACATATATAGGGAATCCAATCCCGAGCCAAAATTTCAATCACGGGATTTCGGGATTGCATTAGACAAATATGAAAATATAATTCAAAAATAGATAAATAAAACACCAAAAAATTCAAATATTATTTTGAAAATATGCCTGAAATAACATTAAAGCATCGAGTGTTTCGTCATTTCGGATCTGATTTTAGAAGCCAGGCAACTTACTGCTGAAAATGAACGCTCAGCTTCCACACTCGTTGGAAGTATCGTCATCAGATATTTAATTGCTAGTTCGATTTGACAACCGCGTGAGCCCCCATTTTCATATAATACCATCAATGTGATAAAATTCCATTCTGCTGAGACACGGACTAAAACTCGAAAAATTCCCGATTTCCCAACAAATTATTTATTTCCGTCGCTGCAGATGAATACTAAATATACTACAATACTTTGATGTGATTCGTAATTATATTACGTAGGTATACAAAAATTCTGAACTCCCTATCTATTATATTTCATATCGATATTATCATTATTAGAGTCGATGTGTATTAAATACAACACCGGTAGGGAAAGGTTAATATAACAATTTGAAAAGCATATATATACTGTATATATGTATACATAGATTAGATCAGCGGTTCTTAAACTGGAGTCCGCAGACCCCCGGGGGTCCGCGGACCCCAGTTTAAGAATAATGGAAGTTCTACTATATTATTAAATGATTTAATAGGATTACTATTAGGATACATGCAAAAATATGGAAATAAAATCAGCCCATACTTAACAATTTCACCTTTGACTTTATAAACGATTATTTATATCAAAGAGTTGATCGATGTATTAAAATACTAGTTTTTAAAATAAATAAAAGTTATTTTACAGCTTCACTATAATCATATTTATAACGTTTGTCCTGGTGGATTCTGTAGTTAAATGGGACCTTTGGTTATGGATTAATTATAATTAATGGCTTCAGACCCAAAGCATACATTTTAGTTATTTAAAGACAAATTTATTCAGATATATTGTAGTTGTTTGATTTTTCCTGTATATCTCAAAAATTTAGAATAAGAAAACTCTTTAGCTTCTTAGAAAAGTTGATTTTATGCATTTTTTCTATTTGTTAATGGAAACTCTCAGCTAAAAGAATTTTTCCTGACAATCTATCCTCTGAGGGACATTTAGTCATTTTTGTGACATTTATAGTGCTGGCTCGTGTAGGTGTTCATTTATTAAAGAGTCCCTTCTATTCATTCATTTGAATCCTTTTGCGAGATCATGAATTATATACGGCTTCAGCCTATATTTCCTGGAAGTTTGATTGATCAGCTCTTCAACGAAACGGTTGGGTTGTGTGTTTAGTCTTTTTTTGTTGTAATTTTGGCTATAGATCCGTTTAATTGATTTGTAATTTTAAATATTAAAGGATCCCTATTGTGCTGTGATTGAATGATCGTAGATTTGAAACTGACACATTTTTCTTTCATAGATTATGATATTGTGACAATATAAATGGACCATAAGAAGACCCATTGTATTATTAGATAAAACAAGGTGTTCATATATAGAATGAAATGGAAATGGTTCTGCTGCGATAGATATTGACATGTGTCAAAAATGATGCCAAAAGTAAGGATACCGCAGAATAGGCCTTCAAATCAGATAAGACTTGTGAAATTTTTCCCGAAAATTCTAAGTAATCCTTGATCATTATCAGCGAGTCTATTGAAGTCTTGATGTTCATTGAGTGTCCATCTGCTCTTCTTTTGCAGATTGTCAAGCGATTGACCATTCATTCAGATTGAATATGTATCAAATTCGAAATGTTTGGTCAATCCATCTGGCGGATTGCCTCCACAATGCTCAAGTATGGTATTCAACCTCGATGGAAGGAAAGTGAGTCAAAAGATCACGGCGAGACGAGATGGAGCGTCGGAGGTGAAACCGTATGGTGTCGCACCAGTTGTCTTCGGTGGAAATTGCTCGTGAAGATTTCCCAGTGACTGAGTTTCCTGGTGTCGGTCACAGTGTCACGACGACACAAGTAACGGCACCAGAATGCACCGGAAAGTTTTTGTGCTGAGTCTTCCGTCAAGTGTCACCATCGCTTGCGGGCCGTAACTGTCACGATAGGCTCCAAACTGAACCGCACCTTCTGCAGATACCACATTGCGGATTTGCTACCTAGAGCTCCATCCATCCGTTACCCGCTTCAATCTTCCACTTTATCTCTTCATGGAAGCCTTACCTATCATCGTACCGTTCCTTTTTGTCTCCGCGATGGAGTGGATCGAACTGGCCTGGCTTATTTTTGTGACGCCATGTCTAAACCGGACTCGCCGCAATCTTCAGCTTTTTAGCAAAAAACACCCTTACAAATATGGATGTAATCGCTGAATTAAACCGCTAAATAACCAAGCTTCTAAAGAGGCTACATAATAATTGATAACTATTTTGATTAAATATCGATACATGTAATTCAAATATGTAATATTCTTGGGAAGACGAATTTTTCTTTTATTTTTTGCGATATTCCAATGCTTCCCAAGCTTAAAATATCGCACGGCTTAAAGATTTTAGAGAAATATAGGGAGTGAATAAATTTTGAGTTTTCCAGAAGTGTCGTCATCCCCTGCAATTATTTGCATATAATTAAAAAAAAATGTTCATCGTATGGTACGCTTTTCTATATTATATAAAAATTTGAGCAAAATCATTCTTAATTTCTTCACTTTCATATTCAAAATCTTAATATCATCTTTAAAGTTCGATTTTGTTGTCTTCGCAACTTGTAGCAAAACGGTCTTGAGGTGGCGTATTGATATTTGGTTTGACACATTGGAATAGAGATCTTCGTGGAAAAATAATTTTTATTAATTATGTAGGCTCTGATTAGTTTTATGTTTATTAGCTGATAAATATTTTCACGAAAAAAGCCCTTATTTAAGTATAAAATAAGTCAATCAGTCAAATTGGTATGGGTATACGTAACTTCTACATTAAAACGCTGAGAGAGACATACATCTGGATATGTATTCATATCATTCTATATATCAGTAAAAATACTAGAACATAATAGTAAGAAGTTTTGGAATTTTGTTCATGAAGTTCAAATTCTGATAAATTGATGGGTGCAGTACGTTTAGTGTTAAGATAGGTCAGTTTTCAAAGAAAGCAATGGGTGTTAAGTACATTTTTTAACGATGGTTTCCCATTTTCACTCGGGGATATTTGAAGTTAAACTTTATTGGGTAGAATGAATATTTTTTCAGGATTATGATCTTACAGTACCGATTGTTTTGCAAGATTTCAAGTTAATGTTCTTATATGAATGATACAAATAAATTATTTTATGGCTTTATTTATGGCTTAAAACTTCTATTTATTAATTGTGTGGCTAAAAAAGTGTATTGATGCAAAATCTGAGATGCTCCAGTTATGACGCCGCTGTAAGTCATCTGTATGAAAAACAGACGACAGTTATAAAATAATTAGGAGATTTTTTTACAGAAAGATCTAACAACCGGAACGCAATCGTTTTAAAAAAAACATACCCTGGCAAATTGACATAATTCGCCTTATTTTTCTTTTGCTTCGGTCGCATTCAATTGCATCCATTTATCTTTTATTGCATTCTTTGCGATGCATCTAGAGACTTTTCTCGCGTTAATTGCAGATCGTGCTGCGTGTATGGCTTTCGATGAAATTATGCAGATGTGCCTTTTAGTATGCATAAATAACCTGTTGCAGATATCTTCCCCAGGGTTCTTGCTGATTTAATAGCAAAGTGGTAAGCTAGTCTGGTGGAGTGTCTGGTGTCTGTCTGATGCGAAGTCTCGCCAACTTCAAAACCTGAACGGAAAACTGTTACATTATAAATTACACTCAATAAACGAATAGCTCAATGCAACGGTTGCATCTCGCGACCATACACCTCACCTAGTCCCGTAATCGATGATCCTGTGTTTCTCAAACATCCCTTAAAAATATGCCAAATTCCCACAACGCTTAAATTTAATACATACCATTGCAGCATTCAGAATATTCAAATAATGAGGTAAAAACATGCCGTATAAAAGATGTATTGCAGCCTCATAATGGCGCTTCGCGTGTCGGTTTCTTCGATGGGCTCATATCAAATAGCTATAATCAATTAATCATTTTTCGCTTATGTGTAGTCACTACATCACAATATTTCATAATGTCATGCTTTTATTAAGACAAGCTAATTTTTTAAAATTATTTATGACGCCTATTGACAAAGAGCGCTAATTTTTGTGATTGACGCAACATTCCAATGAATATTGCAACTATGCCAGTGAATACCCCAGACTAATTCTTCGTTTGATCATGTATCCGGATTCGCCAACCATTTACCTTTGGTAAACATATATTCCACTAATTTTACCCTACTAATGCTAGGGGCCGGGCACGCGGTTAGGACAGAGGCGTACTTATCAGTACATTGAGTGTTTGTAGGCTTATTGATAAGGTACCCGCAAAATATACAAAAATATTAAGCATATCTGATCGTATATTTGCATACCAAATTGGTTTGGGTAAACCGGAAAACTTTGGATAGAGAGTATTGATCGAATTTATTTCATTTTAATTTATTGACTCATTTCACTACGATTTGAGCATTGATGCATCGATACAATTAGGGAATCCAATCCCGGGATCCCGGACAGCTTTAGGTGCTTATGAATCTCGGGATAAGTAAATTAATGCCGAATTTTTAAAATAAATTTTTATCCAACAGAAATTGTACACCTCACCAGCACGATGAAGGTTAGTAAATTGAGACATTTTCGCCGAAATCTGGACGCTTGGAAATAGTGGCGTAACTACTAATCGGTGAGCTTAGGCGACGCCTAGGGGCAGTAATTATCTAATCTATGTATACATATATAGAGTACATATATGTTTTTCAAATTGTTATAATAACCTTTCCCTACCGGTGATGTATTTACTACACATCGACTCTAATAATGGGAATATCGATATGAAATTTAATAGATACGGGATTCAAAATTTTTGTATTCCTCCGTAATATAATTACGAATCACATCAGAGTATTAAAGTATATAAATATTCATCTGCAGCGACGGAAATAAACAATTTGTCGGGAAATCGGGAATTTTGCGAGTTTTAGTCCGTGTCTCAGCAGAAATTAATTTTATCAGTCACATTGATGGTGTTATATGAAAATGGAGGTTCATGCGGTCATCAACTCGAACTAGCATTTAAATATCTGATGACGATACCTCCAACGAGTGTGGAGGCTGAACGTACACTTTCAGCAGCAAGTTGCCTGACTTCCAAAATCAGATCCAGATTAAATGACGAAACATTCGATGCTTTAATGTTACGAGCTTATGCGACTAAGGATTACTATATATTTTTATCTAATTTCAGATCACTTTCAAGGTCACGAGATTCAGGGTTGATAATCAATTTATGTTATGTTTTTTTACTTCAGTTTTTGTTCCAGTATAATTCTAAACATTTATATCGGTTCGGTTATAGTTTTCGTTCCGGGAAAAATAACGGTTTTACCGGTTATAGGTTGTCGATTCAGTTCCGGTTCGAAGCCCTGATTAATATAGTTCTGAATTCCTTATGTTGGGCTAACATTCTGTTTATTAAAAGTACTACACCTTAATCTGATTTCATTAACATTTCCATGACTTAAATCGTTGATATGTTATTAAAATACATTTATCTAAATACTGATATATTTCATTGTAATATGGAAAATCGAAGCTTTTTTTAAAATTTCACACCATGAAATCATATAGATAAAAATATTTATCTGATTAAAATTAATAAATTGAAACATTTAGCGTTGATTATGTTCGCGTTATATGTATGTTATGCGCTTTTGGTCTTGTGGTGCATTAAATTAGTTTCCCTGAAATATGTCTTCATCGCCTGCATGGGCTGCTTTGTAAACTTCCCTTTTGGACAATCAAATTAAAGTTTGAGAATCTCTGGTCGACGGTATTAGTTACACAAACGTTACGCGAGTATTACGTGCTGAGGGCATATTGTACCGCGGACAGGTGAGACTGGCAGCTACCTGCAACAGTTACTGCCAACCCGGACGGGAAATGTAAGCCGGTTTTCTGGTTACGGCTTCCCCCCAACAATGCACCCAATCTTTGATGTTAATGCACTTAAGAGCCGCCACAAGTCCACTCAATAAATCACGGGATATCCCTATGTTTTGGGAGTGTTCAAAATCGAAAATAAAAAACATCATAATTAATACCGAAAATCACGACCAAATTACTATTTTCGACAACCCCACATCAACATGTCTTCGAAATACGCCTCTGTCAAACTAATAACAGCATTAAATTATCACTATAATTACACATTATAATGCATTAGAAATTCGTCATAGAAACTGTGATCGATAATCACGCTTTTGACATATGATCTCGATTGATTTATCGATTTTCAATATTGTAACGTCGTCGACATGTTGCATAATAAGATGGCTTAAATCGAGCGCCATTGCTATTTTTTTCTTTGGATGATCAAACACGAACCGTTCTAATGTCGTTAATCGTTTTGCTGATGGCTTACACCTCACGAAGATTATTACTCCTCGATGGAGCTTCATCAGCGAGCAGATGATTTAAGGTAATTGATAAAATAATCTCATACAAAATGTGCTGGATCAGGAAGCTGGGGAGTGCATCGAATGCAATTTCATAGTGGGGTTTTATGTGGATATAAAATTTTTATGTAATTATGAATGTTCCTCAAAATTATTGCTTTACTAAATATTTTCATTTTTTGAGCTTTCTTCAGCAGAATCGTGAGTTACATGATCTATTTTTTTCAATTTGATAATTCAGACTTGGCTCTAATCACTCGTGATATTCACTATGTATTTGCTAATTTCAGTGGAAGGATCTTCATTTAAAAAATATAATCGCAATAGTTCAGCTAAATTTAAGCTATTTTATTCACTAAGAATCCATAAGCGAAGCTTTGAAAGTTATTGCAGTTTAATTAATATGATTATGAATTATGTTATAATTTGCATAAATTACATATTTTAATATGTAATTGAGTTGTTTCAGATGAATTTGCATACATAAATGTCTCTATCCATACACGAACAGCTCTAAGATGGATGAAAATGCTTAAAGCTACTTGTTGATATGAATTATTTAAATCTTTTGACTTGAGAAGACGTATGATATAATGTTTACATGGATAAGGAGATTTTAATTCGATTTTTTTCCACCGCTGATGCTAGTAACCGAAGTTATTTACAGCGTACGCTGATGGAAGTTCATCAAAATTCTTGGAACGTATTTCCAAGTTGGCTGAAGACGTGTTACCTCATTAAATCCACCAGAAGCCTTAGGGCGGGTGGTAAATTACTATTAAAGCGCGAGCTAGAGACACGCCTAGACCTTTGCAGCCGAGAAGCCTTTTAACTCTTGATGGCTTTCCGAGAACATCATCAGCTCCAGAACAGAACCTAACTTTTGTGACAACGCCCTGACAGCTTCGAGCTTATTACAGAAATAACAGTTAAGACCGAGGAATATGCAGCTAGATGTGGCATTCACGGCAATCGGATCAAATATGACCATTGGATGAAAGTTCAGAACATCCCATATCATCCAAGCCAATAAGTAATTAAGCAATTTCTATAAACATCATACTTATAAATAAAGATATCCAAGCATTGATTGCTATAACAATGTAACCTTGTAGAAATTTATTAAACATATAATATCACGTCTTCCTCATTGGTTTTAGCAAATTTTACTTTTTATGCATTTAATGACTACAACATTAAACTTCGGATTACAACCATCTCGATTTTATGGACGAATCCATTCAAACTTCATTAAAATATGATTGATGATGCGAGTGTATAATTCATGCAAATTATTTTGGAACTGATGATACGACCAACTTTTTATTTCTGTTTTTTTCAGGGATTGCATGGAGAAAAACTGTTAGTTGACTTAAATGTGTGCTAAACGGTTCCTCGAGAGTCCAAGATTCCGGATGTGAACCGGAGGCCTGCCCGAAGGCGGTTTTAAAGGGCAGCCGGTCGTCGAAGCAACCGATATGACGGATGCCTGTCTAACGGTTAAATCACTGTCTTTAGATGCGGCAAAACCTGGTTCTGAAGACGAGATAACTGCTTCTTCGGGAACGCTAAACGTGGTGTCGATCCATAAAAATTGATAAGTCGAAACGCGGGTAATAACCGGTGTCAAAGACGATGAGCTTCTCAATTGCTTACAAAACAATCAGTTTTAATGTGCTTAAGGGTCAAGTTCAAACATTCAAATCATTTTAATGCATACGGCCACAACTATGTACATAGATCATTCTTTGTCTTCTTTCTGTGCCATGTCAAGTCCTCCCGACGTTGGTGAAAACCTTTCTGTCCTGTGGTGCCCGGAATAGTCCATCCACTCTCTTTATTCTGGTTCACTCTCTAATGTTACGCAGTTGGTTCATCTGCTTTTTGACAACTCCCCGTCTTCTCCCTACTTTGCCCTCCAGTTCTAATCGGAAAAGATGATATTTATTTCCTCGCAACACGTGACCCAGATATGATATCTTTCCTTTTGATTTTTGTCAGTAGCTCTCTCTTGGTTCCGGCTTTCCTATGTACCTATGTGTGTATGTTAATGATCATATCGGTCCAGGGTATACGAAGCATTCTTCTGTGTATCCACATTTCGAATGCTTCTAGCCGATTCATAATGTTCACCTTCAGATTCCATGTTTCACAGCCATACAGAAAAGCTGGTCATTTGACCGTTCTTTGTTGGAGTTTGAGGTTCATATTTTCATCACAGAAGAAGCCCTTTATTTTATTAAACGCAGCACGTGCAATTTTTATTCGGTACTTTACTTCTATATCCGGGTCGAGTGCCTTTGTTAGGATGCTGCCAAGGTATTGACTTCCCGAATAATCAAGTCTCCCAAATGTCTGGATTTATTCGGTCTTGGTTTATTTAGTCTGGATCTGGACCTGGATCTTAGATATTTAAATGCTAGTTCGAATTGATGACCGCGAGTGCGCTCATTTTCGCAAAATTCCCGATTTCCCGACAAATTATTTATTTCCGTCGCTGCAGATGAATACTTATATAATATAATAGTTCGATGTGATTCGTAATTATATTACGGATGAATACAAAAATTTTGAATCACGTATCTATTATATTTCATATCGATATTACCATTATTAGAGTCGACGTGTAGTAAATACATCACCGGAAGGGAAAGGTAAATATAAGAATTTGAAAAATTTATATGTATACATAGATTAGACAGTTACTGCCCCTAGGCGTCGCCTAAGCTCGCCAATTAGTAGTTACGCCACTGTTTTCAAGCGTCCAGGTTTCGGCAAAAATTTCTTGATTTATTAGCCCTCAAGGTGCTGATGAGGGATACAATTTCTGTTAGATAAAAATTTTAATCCCGAATTTTTCGGGATTACGTTTACTAGTCTCGCGATTCATAAGCACCAAAAACGGTCCGGGATCACTGCTAGCAATGCAGACCATTACATAAACCCAATAAAATAATTGTATTTTTTAATTCCGAGATACGTTTTCCTATTAATTTCCCATTTATTTTATCTTTTTAAAGATCAATTTTGCAGTTCAATGAGTTTAAAATAATTCGTACATTATATTTTATCGAAAAAAACAAACAATTATGTTAGATTCCAATAAGAAAAAATAAGATTTAGACTTACTAAGATTATATGAAATCATTTTTTTCCATCATATCGTACATATGTATATAGAAAAATGTTATGATACTTATATTTTAATATTGATGAATTCTAGAGCGACCCTTGATTTGGTTCTTGTAATAAATAATTTGTAAGAAATTATTTAATATTTGTGGTATTGAGTACATTTTTTGGAGTTGAAGTATTTTGGTTTTTGCAACCCCTCAGTCATATCTGAAATAGCAATTAATATAATTTCATGTTGAAAATTGAACATCTAATTTATGTTGAATTATGAAAGCGATAATATTAATTGAGTAGTATGAAGGATGGTCTGTTCTATTTGGCAGTAAAAAACGATCGTGATAGTGAGGGTCTCCTAAATTGAAATGTTTATAACTTAACGCTTGTTTGTAGCAAAAAATTCATCTGATACTTATCACTTTGAAAAAGTGACAAAATATTGGTAGTAAAAATGGATGGTGGCAATAAATATGCTCAAATTACATCGCGGGCCTATTGAAAAAAAATGTTAATTGATAAGCAGGTGCTGTAAGGATTCAGGATGCTCATATTACTTCAATAACAATTTTTCGGATACTGGAGTAAAAAAATGGACGTCTAAATTAATAGCGGAATCCCAAAGGACTCGCTTTTTTATTGAAAGGCCCACATAGATAAATGCCGGATATGTGATGCCGAATTCAGCCTTCGGGAGTTTTCTGTGAAAACCGATAGCCGAAGAGATGCATGGTAGGACCTTTTGGATGGCCCTTTGCTGCATCTGCTATTTTTTTCCTCGCGAATGTCCGTTTTTTGTTTAGGCTCAACGGTTTGTTTCTCGTCGGGATACCGTAATTCTACGCGGCCAATTTATCGCTAAAAACCGACGTTATTTCTATGGAAATGTCCGTTGGGTCGTTAAATTTCCATAAGATCTCTTCGCGACGATGCTCACACTTTGTATTGAGCGATATGATAATTTCAAAATAGCCGCTCAGGATGGGCGTAAAGTAATCACGTAATTTATGACGATTACCGTAAATGATGTCGTAAATTTGACTATCAAGCTCGAATGCTTAATTCATATATTTACGATGGACCGAATTGCAGTAATTCCTTCGAGATATTTAACTATTATTATATGGATATAAGTTTGTGGAAAGCATCACAGTGTTGCTGAACTTTGTGCCACCACTGCAATAATGATGTATGTACATATATATAATACAACAAAGCCTTCTTATACCTTAGAAAAAATGTACTCCTGATTATTTAGAATATTAAATGTATCATGGATATCATCCTTTTGAAAACAAGGGAAAATCCTTATCCAAATGTTTGGATGAGAGTTGATTAAAAAACTATTTATTTGTTGATTATGGTTACAAATTTTTAAGAATATATTTCCCCCACATAACTTTCTTGCTTCAATACATTTAACTCATCTGAAAAACAGCTTTCGTTTTCCCTTATTAAAAAATATTTTAGGCTAAGGCTGCAAGATATGAATCCACAACTGTCACTTTTTCATTAAACGTGAATCTTCGTCCTCGAAAGGATGATTTTAGGAGATCAAATAAGTTATAATCCGATGAAGCAAGACTAGGACTAAATAAATAATTAATAAGAGAAATAATAAAGTTGGTTTTTGAAACATTTCTTTGATATTGTTCCAATAATGATCCTTAAAAATTATAGAAAACTGTTATATAGTACTACTAAACGAGTGCTTTCATATCAATATACTACCCTAATTTATCAATTTATTTTATTTTTCCCATTTTGCCTAACCTTATGATCACATCAAAATTGTATTTATGTGGGACGAATAATATATTATATAAGAACTTATTATATCAATGCACATTAGTATCATTAAAGTCATCAAGTACTTTAATACACATTAACCTCTAGGTGTCTCAAAAATAAATGCTTTTTAAAATTGCAGTCTGGATCTTCTTAAATGATCTGTAATAGAATATCTGGATTAAAATTACAGTTCAATATTTAATAAAATATGGCAATAAATGGGCTTTTGAAATATAATATAATTATTTTTGCAAATCATTTAGTTATTGTCGATCCTTCAATTTTTTCTAGAATCTGGATTTGAACCATTATATTAAGAGTCAAAGAGTCAAATCACTATATCAGTTTCATAATGTTTTACATCAAATCATTGAGAATTAAGCTGCAATAGCCGCTATTTTTCAACGGGTTTTTGTTAAAGATAATAAGATTATACAGAATCAATAACATGGAATTATTATTTTAAAATACAGATTCTATAATTTGATCGAAGAAGCTAATATTTTCCAAATCTAACATGAGCATATTAAAATACTTCAGACGATAATAAATTTTATAACAAAATATCGAGCATATAACCAACAGCGCCACACAGTGGGCTTTTTTGAAAGCTTCTCATCCAAACATTGCAATTTTGAACATATTCATCCCTTATTCATCGCGAATGATTTTTTAATATGTTCGTATATTAAAATTATTATCAATGACTGTAATACATTTAAAATAATAATTACATCCGTCTCCATTATATAGAGGTGTCACGGTTAAATTTGAAGAAGCCAAAAGTAAAATGGTTGTTAAATCTTAGCGCCGAAGATGTCCGTAATAAAAGCGCCATGAAGAATTGTCATCCTCAAAAGATTCATTATTTAAGGCTTATTTGTAAGAAAGCTTACCTTTAGTGTTTTTTTTTTTAAGGAAGTCCTTTAAAAGCCAATAAATAGACAAAGCGTGTGTCCGTAATTGGACGAGAGGAAGGTAAGAAATTCCGGGAAGGATATGACGCTTTTGAAACGACTATAAGTGGTCAACAGAAGATTTTTTCTTTTGCGAAAAAAATAAAGCAACAATAAGTATGTCCGATGGCGCTATAATAGATATAAAATAATTAATTCATACATAATGAAGGCTTTCGCATGCGATGGCGCTAAATTGTCCACGTCCGTGAATTTGCTGAATTCACACGGATCCAGAATTGTTGCAACCGCAATTTTTCTAATTGACGCCTGCGGCCATGATTTATGGGTCATTTTATCAACCCATCAGGACGCCGACAGGACATCAATATCCCTTTTTAGTCGCTTTTTACGCCGTTGGAAGGTTATTTCCTCGGTCGATACTTCTAATGGTCGGTTAAGCACGAACGGGGGTACCTTACCTGTCACGGGTCCATCGTTAACGATAGAAATTGTACCAAAATCAGGTGTCTAATGCGGAAGAAAAAATACACAGGGGTGTAGTCGATATTTAATACTGGGGGAAGTATTAATTGATCATCTCGATCTAAGTTTATCTAAATTTTCTGGATCAAGTAAATTTTGAGGCGATCAACCCTTTGCACTCGAGAGGTGACTCTCACTCACCATATGATTTGATGCTGCAACTCGAGAGGCGATTATCGCTAAACACTCGGTTTGATGCATGACAATAACTGTTTAATTAGTCTGCAACCATGAACCGGACTGCATGTTCGGCACTAGTTCGAATTTGACAGTCGTGGCAGAAAGACTACTAAATTTTTGATCTCTATAAGGATTGAACAGGAGTTAAGAAGGTTTGCAAAGTCTGTTCTTAAAGAAACAAAGCCGGCAAAACACATCAAACCACATATTATTGTAATACTAGCCCCAAAAGGCAGGGCATGCATCTTGGCAATCGTTTTATGAAATATCACACAATGCTGGTTCGCCGCGCGTAAAAGGGTATCGAGTGCAAAGGGTTAATAAAATCGTAGAGGGGATGTGTATGAATGACTGAAAAATCGGGAAAATCCAGATGCTGTAACCGAACCGATATAAATGTTTGGAACTGAACCGGAATGAAAATCAAAATAAAAAATAATGGTCCTAAAAAATAAAAGTCCTGGTAAATACACACCAATTTTATGTAAATCAATTAAGCAATGAAATGAATATCCAAACTAAATGGCGACGGAAATGTGTGTCTATTCATATAAAAATAACCAATCATATTTATTTTATCACACAAGAATTAGAAATTCAAAATTTTGCAAAATCCAAAAATGTTTTAGATATTTTAACATAACACTTAAATTACGATTATATCTATATTTAACTATGTTGTGCTATTAGGGTGATGCATAAGTTCCTCCTCTATCAGGGAATCCAATTTCGAACCAAAATTTCAATCTCGGGATTTCGAGATTGCATTAGACCATCCTGGGAACAGTCCCGGGATCCCGGGATCAGGATTTTTAATAGTTTAAGAAATTACATTGATAAATTTGATCAAAAAATATTAATAAGTCGAGTGTTTATTTAGTCTGAATCTGGATCTGGATCATAGATATTTAACCGTTTTGCTGCTGACGCCATTGTGTGAATATTTTTGTTACTACAAACAACACATCGCCGCACTTTTCGACCTTTTAATTTTTATAAAGTAAATTTTACTAAAGACGATGATGACTTTGTCGCATCTTTACGACTATGCTGATGGTCAGGTGCGCTCAGGAACGATGAGTCAAGCGTCACTTTATTGACGCTCCGCAGTTTTGGCGGGAATACTACGCGTCAATTTATTGACTCTCCGCAGTGTAACGGTTAAATGCTAGTTCGAGTTGATGACCGCGTGAGCTCTCATTTTTGTAAAGCACCATCAATGTGATTGATAAAATTTCTTTCTGCTGAGACACGGACTAAAACTCGCAAAATTCCCGATTTCCCGACAAATTATTTATTTCCGTCGCTGCAGATGAATACTTATATAATATAATAGTTCGATGTGATTCGTAATTATATTACGGAGGAATACAAACATTTTGAACCCCGTATCTATTATATTTCATATCGATATTCCCATTATTAGAGTCGAGGTGTAGTAAATACATCACCGGAAGGGAAAGGTAAATATAACAATTTGAAAAATTTATATGTATACATAGATTAGACAATTACTGCCCCTAGGCGTTGCCCAAGCTCGCCAATTAGTAGTTCCGCCACTGTTTTCAAGCGTCCAGATTTCGGTGAGAATGCCTCGATTTAATAGCCTTCGACGTGCTGGTGAGGTGTACGATTTCTGTTAGATACAAATTTCAATCCAGAATTTTTCGGGATTACGTTTACTAATCCCGGGATTCATGAGCACCTAAAACTGTCCGGAATCCCGGGATTCATGAGCACCTAAAACTGTCCGGGATCCCGGGATTGGATTCCCTAGTCACAGTTGAACGCTACAGTGATTGATCCATAAAATTCAACGAAAATTTAAAGTAAATCCGAGCACATTGGATGAATGATCATACTGCTGCATTATCCATGAATTGTTTCAGTGATTTCTATATGAAAATCAAGTCTTTATATTTAGAATTGGTACTTCAATATGATCTATTGAAGTTGCAGCTGATTTTTACTTCTCTTCGTTTTGATGTCGATGATTTAAAGTATTGAATCTCAAGCCGGATATGTGAATTCTTCCTCATACTGCGTTGCATTATCCTTTTGTCCATTATTCTTTATTTCTGTGGCATGATTCATCCGCTTCCACAAAAAAAGCACCATCGGAAATTTCATCGATTCGCCTTTGGGGTATTCATCAATTATGAGGAATTTCGGATAGGTTATTCAAATCGCGTACGTCTCAGAATTATCAAAGAGGATTCTCGAGGCTACACCACTTCCGTTTTACATTACAACGGGCCCGGACAACAATGGGATCCTTTGTTGGATGTAACCGATCACCTGAGGCCCTTCGCCCTACCTGTTGGACCTTTGTTGGGGACGGGACTAACTCAACGACCTGTTCATCTTGCCCGACACATCTTACACTATAAATAAATATCGTCTTTTTTAGTGACACGTAGAGTCAAGTCTTTGTTCGAATTATTGGAATTTATGGACGAGGGGTGTGTATGAAAATCACACTATGCGGGGAACTCAATGGATATAAAATCCGTGCCTTTGGAATGGGACACTGCCGACAAAATACCCAAAAAATGATTAATTCATCACATATTTGGTTCAATCAAAATTTGCAAAGAAAAATATTTTCACGCATATTGAAAATTTAATCCACTGATAATAAATGTAGGTTTTTGTTGAAAGTGCTCAAACCACATCTATACACTAAAAATATTTTTTTGAGTTTCATATTCAATATAATAGATCATGTTAACGATTATTGCAATGTCGCCATGTGTTGAAATGCAAATCGTGTTTTTTTCGTACACTGTAATCCAAATACAATTGCTGACATTCAGAATGCAATTTGCAAATGTGATCGATATTACAAAAACCAACCATTTGCCCCAAAAAACCCATCGAAAATCAATATTAATATTGCATTTATAATCAATTAATTTAATAAATTACCTTGTCATTTCAAACGCTTTTTTAATACCTGATGTAATTAAGCATCAATTATCCATGTCTCGCAATATTACATCAGTACAGGCAGTACATATTGATCAATTTTTTTTTTTTTAAATATAAGTATTAGTTTATTAAATATACATCGATTCGTTAATCTTACGTTTATTTTTTTCAAAATATTTTTTTTTAATGTTTTTGCATCAAAATCAATGAATCCATTGATTGTGGTGATTTATCATACATATCGTTGTCGACCGTCCGAGTCTCATTTTGACATTTGTAAAAAATGTAAATTTGCTATTTAAAGAATCTGGACTAAATTCAGTATTAGAATGTGAATTTATATCGTCCATGTGCTTCGTATTGTTCTCATTACATTTTGATAAGGAAAACAACTATAAGAGGATGTAAATTTAATACAGTGAATTTCGCTCTATTAAGGTAGCATTTAGTCAAAGCAGAAGGTTAGTTTGCTTGAAATAAAATTAAATTTACAGATAAAAATCAAGTATGCGGACTTACATCTTTTCATTTAATTGGGATAATCCACTAGTAAGCAACATTCATATGCGAGCAATGAGTACCATAAAATAACCACTAGACCAGTAGGAAGACCATTAAATTATATATTACATAACAAGCACCTTAATCTGTTAGTTAACAATATCAGTTAACAAATAGAAAAATAAAACAATGCATGAAAACGACTTTTCTAATGATCGTATGTCTTATATGTATTAGGTTGTCCTATAAGTTTCTTTGCTATGATCTAATCATAGCCATGGTTGTAGAAAACCCGCGATATACTGTTTGCGAAATAGTTAATAAGTTAGAACATCTGTCCATAATCATCTGACAAAATTGGGCTACATAAATCGTTCAAATGTGTGGCTTCCTCATGAACTGACTGACTCAAATAAACTTCAGCGTATTTCAACACGCGATCTTCTTTTCCAACGACATAATAGCCAATCTTTTTTGAAGAGACTTGTCACTGGAGATGAAAGTTGGATACTCTATGAGAATATCCAACGTAAACGATCTTGGACCAAGGGTACAGAAGCTTTAACTGTAGGTAAACCTGGCCTACATCCAAAAAAAGTTTTAGTATGCATTTGGTGGTACTGGAAGGGGGTAGTTTATTATGAGCTACTTCAAAAAATTTAAATCATAAAATGATATAAAAGTGTACCTTGATCAATATTTTGTCGACAAATCTAGGAAATTTTGATAAGAAGGCATTATGAGGTTTCCGGAGAGATGGAGAAAGATAATAGAACAGAATGGATCATATATAATTCAATACATTTTGATGTTATACAAATTATTGTTTATTTTTTTCTTAATATGAAAACGAAAGAAACTTATGGGACACCCTAATATATATTTTAAGTATTTATGCATACCCAAGCGTATAATTCTTCAGCTCGTATTGGAATTTGATTGCTCGTTCAGAATTTGTATTATGGGTGATTTCTCCATCGTTGTATTATTTAATTTTATTTCGGAAGAAAAATAGTCGACCGGTAGTCTTGGCCGCGGAAATACATGTTCTTTCATATATCTAAAATCGTATAAAAATGTGACTCCACTGTACTGATATAATATATTCCTTGTAAAAAAGCTTTCAAATGTGAATAAATTTGCGCCTCTTTCGCTAGATAAAAAAAACTTGTGTTGAACACAATTTAATTGATTAAGGTTCTATCATTCAAATTGTTGCTTGACATAAGTGTTTTTATTAGTTTTTTTATGGACGAGCCTTGTGGGTGATTTTTTAGATATGTATTTATATTGCAAAATGAAACTCTGATTGTATGAACTATCTTTTAGAAGACAAATGGATGTCGATTGCAATGGCTTCCGTTGTATGATACTTTCTATGACGCTTGATGAATTTGATTTTCAAATTCCATCCGCTTTGTTTCATGGCATTTCACAGATCATGAAGAAAAAATGGTTGGTGTTTGTTGGTGACAGTGTGCGTGTGGTTGGTGGTCGATTGAGCGGTAGATCCTCTTGTTTTCACGGTCGCCATGTTACGTGATCAGCTCGCTCTTTCACCTGCCTTTCACCGCGAGCTGCTGCTCTCAAATTGAAGTAAGCACCTGATTCAATGTTAGCGCATGCGTGCCAAGGCTAATGCCAAGTGCAGTGCCACTGAGACGCCGTGCACCACTTCGTGCTCATTTTCCAACAATTTTCCATATCAATGCAACCACCACGAACACCCATTATTCTATTCTATACGATAACAATATGTGTTTATTATACACACATGCACACTGACAATCAATCTTTTTTGAACCAAAAACTTTTGTATAGAAATTTAGCTCTTTAAAGAATGTTAGCAGCTGTTTTTTTAAATTAAAGTTCTAATTTAGCAAAGAAAACTTATATACCAATGAAAGCTATTGAGAGCAAAAATATGATATTAATATTTGTATTTATACCTGCTATTCTATATTAAAATTAATTAATGACTTCTTACTGTCTGGGTGAATGCTTTTTTCATTAAATTAGGGGATTTAAACCTTATGCCCGCGACAAAGTCTGTGAAAGGCGAACTATAATATGTAAGTTGCTATCAATACAAGAGAAAGCTAGGGGTAAAAATTACTCAACAGAACTTAATCTGTCTTCACACAATCTATCAGCAATAAATTGTGATGCGAAAATATTATTATCAACACACTATTTTTACACACTTTACTGTAAAAAAGTACGAATTCTCTCAAACTGACCTTAGTTTACAAGATTTTGTAGATATAAGATGCAGCAGTAAACTTGGATTATTAGGGAAAAAATAAGCATTTATTTGAAATGATTAACTCTATAAAAAAACTCAAAGCCAAGATACAATTTTGCATTAATAATTTGCATAAAATTCTCCTTTGTAAAACTTTTAGAATACCTTTTCTATAATTTTATTACAAAAAGGCTTCACGATTAATTATTATTTTGGTCTCACATATTTGTGCGAACCTTTATTTTGGGATTATTATCTTACACTCTCTTCTGTGATAAACTAGCAATTTAAATCTTTTATAATAAATGTATATGTTATCTTCTAATATATAAAAATGAATTGGATTTTGTTCGTTCGAAATGCGCTGCCTTACCGTTAATCGAATTGCAATAAAACTTTGTCCACTTATTGTTCAAAATACCGCAAGCAACATAGGTATAATCTGATATATAAAAAATAATGTTTGTTTGTTCGTATTTAATGCGCTGCCATACCGTTCATTCGATTGCAATGAAACTTTGCCAATTTATTGTTTGCACTTTTTCAAATAATATAAATATAGTACAATTAACTTACAGTGGATCTTATATATAAAAATCAATGTTTATATGTCTAACCATATTTATAATAAAACAAACAAAATAAATTAAATATCATTTATACTTTTCTCTTATATATCATTTAATTTCAATAAATTTATTCATTAACGGAAAGAAAATACATTTTATTCTTTCTATCATTACAAGATAAGTCTTTCAAATTTCAAACGAAATTTTTAGAATTATTACTTCTGTGACAGCAACGCGCCGGGTATCAGCTACTATTATTTGCAATATCGAATGAGCCCGTGCCATAGAAAGCGCTAGGAACCTCTGCATTAAGCCATAGGAACATTATTCATCCAGGTCAAATGTAATTGTGATTAAGATTAAATTGTAAGTTACGATAGCATCGCTGTCTTCCCTTCTTCTACAGAGGTGAATCTTCGTTCTCAAGCACTGCTTTGAAAGGACCAAATAAGTGAATCTTGCAGTTGTTGTTTTTGCAGATTATCAACTTCATGAAATGGATTCAACTTCATAAAATCACGAATTCCAAATCTTACATAGTGTGGCAAATTAAAAATACATTTTTATGCATTTATTACTAGCTGATCCAAATATTTTCTTCGAGCATTGAACGCTGCAGTTGAAAATTATGACCGGAGCAAGTATACGTCATATCGTGATCACTCGCTGCTCCAAATTGTCGACAGATTTTCAATTAAAATTAATAAAACATAAGTGTCTAATGCATATTGCCTATCACAAGGGTGTCCAACCTTTTTCGTCTTGGGGGCTACTTCTCAATTTTCTTGGGATTGAATTCTAGTATGATTCTTGTAGGAATTTTTATTTAATACCCTAAATTAGCAGATTTGCACGAATCAAATCGAGCCTTGTAGTCAGATCGTCAGGATTTTATTTTTCATCGTCGTATATTTGGACGAATTTGCTCTAATACTTTTTGCATTTTATATTTAGGTATTTACGGACATTTCTATACATTTCACATCAATAAATGAGACATATTTATGTATTATCATCCGTTATTTTTAATGAAACTCTATCTAGATGTATTAAATGCAGCTTTACCAACCGCAGAGTTCAATAGTAATTCAACCCCGTAATGTGGTTAGACCTTCATAGAATATTTGAGCGAAAAATAAATTTCCCCAATCGACAATAACAAAGGATTTGGAAGTTCAGGGAGTGGCTGGAAGTAAATCAATTTGAGTTGAATAAATACTGCAAGCGGATATTATGACCTGAATACATAATTCATTGTGTCCAATACCAATACGATATGAAAACTATTTAGGGAAGATCCTTTTTCTATTCAATATTGAATTTTCGAATAGCTTAAATTTATTAGGTCTTACATGTGGCATGGCCTCTAAATCTTTCTTCACATCCTTCTATTAATACTTATCAAGGTATCATATCCGTTATTGAGTGTAAGCGATCTCCGTATGAGACTTTTATAGGGAAAGGATATTTCATGTGGTATAAGATAGGGTTGGAGCTTTAGTTAGGAGAGAACTTATGTATTTTTTATAAGGTGGCTTTTAACATTCCCATATGCATGTTTTTAAAAATGTGATCGCCAGCCACACCTCCTGTAGATTTGAACCCAAGATGATTGTCCAATATGCATTGTCTAATGCTTGCATTTTAATTGTGCGTCCTTGTATGACTTTATTGATTGCTTCTGTATTTAATCTTTCAGATCCACGAACCTGGTTCGAGATGATTAATTTTATCCCCAATCAAGATTTGAACTCGAACCTTTATAATAAGAGTCAATGATCTAATTTTTTACTAATAGTAATTTAGATGTTATCAATTATCTGTATCATATTTATATTCTCAGTTGCCACTTTTTTGACGGTGAATAAACAGACCAAGTTAAGTTCGTTATCACTATGAAATGGATTGTAAATAGGATCTCTTAAAAACGGTCCCAGATGTACGTCTGTTCAACGATCTTCATTCAAACTTCCTTATTGAGTGTACCGCTAATGGTAAATATCCCGCTAGTTGAGTTCTTCCGTTTCCTCTTGAGTGTGGACGATTTGTGTCTTCTGCAACCCATGAGCAATTTCTGAAGCACCCGATACAGACACGTCTTGCCTGATTTATGTTTACGGTTGTTTTTTTTCCTCATGACAACTTTCTTTCCATTCTGTTTTCCGTTAGAGTGATTTAACTGTTCGATTGCATGCGATAAACGTTTGCACACCGCTTAATACACATCCATTGTGATAATGTTTACGCTAAGGTCAACGAAAGCGAAACTAAATCATAAAAGTATACAGGCTGTTTTATTTATATAATTTTCCAATAATAACAAAAAAATAGAAAAAAACGACCACCAATACTATGAAAATTATTCCAAGGGCTCACCAATGCAAGTTACTTGAGGAGCGATATATTTTAAGGGTGGATAGAAAACTAATGTCGAAAGAAATAATTTTTCTAATCATTCATATTTTTTTAAAATAAAAAGCTATAGTTGATCGGCACAATCGAAAATATAGGGGATCTCTAGCAGATTTCCTCTGGGTTAAAAAATGATATGTGGCGGTTTTCCATTATCTGTCATTTTCTTCTCTTATATATAAAAATTAATTGGGTTTTGTTCATGTGAAATATGCTGTCATATCGTACATAAGATTGCAATAAAACTTCGTCTAATTATTGCTAAGAATTCCGCGAGTAGCATAGGTATAATCTAATATATAAAAATTAATGTTTGTTTGTCCGTATTTAATGCGCTGCCATATCGTTCATTTGATTGCGATAAAACTTTGCCAACTTATTGTTTGCACTTTCTCAAATAATATAGGTATAGTACAATTAACTTACAGTAGATCTCATATACAAAAATTAATGTTTGTATGTTTGTTTATGTTTATAATAAAACAATATAAAATAAATTTCTATCATTCCTAATTAAACAAGATAACTCTTTCAAATTTCAAACGATATTTTACGAATACTTCTGTGGCAGCAACGCGCCGGGTACCAGCTATATATAATATAGCTTTAAACAGATGAATGAGGCGGAAAATACGCTAGAATTTGGTTCGTGATCTACGCATAGAAACGGTAAAAAAATGATATCATAGAGTGTTCAATCTTTTAATTGTCCCTCCATTCCGTATTTTGAGGTTGCGTGGAAGAAACGGATCGTCGACGAAGATAGACACACCCGTTTCAAAATGGGTTGATCGTTATTTATCAACAGCGAGATCATCGACGAGGAAAATAGTACGGAGCTCCAAATGACCTCCCAGTGTAATTTTTGCAGCCGGACAACGCGGCAATCAGCTACTGCCGCAGCGATGAAGGCATCGCGGAGTACGAGAAGCTGGTTGAGAGCTCCCAATATATTATGTATCCTTATGTTATTACAACTTATGTAATTACAATATATTATTATGTTTTTGTACATATCCGTAAATTGCCTTACTCGACTTTATCAAATGCCTAGTAGTATTTAAATGATCAGAAGTAGAAATTTATGCTAAGCAGGATTGAGACGATCAACTAAGAGCGATTCTAAGAACTAATCCAATATATCAAAAAGGAATTTTTGAATTTTCTTGATTGATACATTTATCATAAATTTCATTTAGGAATTAAAAAATCCAAAGCATGATTTTCTTATAATAATGAACCGAAGAATTTATGTGTCCTTTTCTATTAATTAACGAGATTGTATTTGATTGATTTATTAATGAAGGTGTTATATTCGAATCCGCGTTCCCCGCGGATGCAAGATCGACAAACATACAAAATCAACCAATCCATTTTTTAATTATTTTATTGGACAGATCCTAAAAATCTAATAGGAAAAATTATACTGTTGCTTTGAAATATTTTTATTGTCTTCCAAAGAGATTTTTTTAATTTTTAAAAATCATTCACATTCCATATAGAGATGATCACAAATACACCCTTGGATACACTCACCCAGGTGACTCGATGGGTGAGAGCTTACAAATGAAATTCTCAGATTATGCGGCCTTCAATATCGAGCACATGAGGAGGTGAATGTATGGATTTTATCATGAATAGTTATTGAAGAGTTCCTAGCATCATTTTTTTGGATGGATTACATTGTATTGCATAATTTTTAATTTAGGTTAATTTTCCAGACAGATTAATGTCCAAATGGAAATATTTGATAGATAATCTGGACACTTTCCACCTGTTAATGTATTTCTTAAACATTCGAATTATGTCGTGATCACGTTTTAACTTTTTACCGTGCGATCTTTGAGCACGTTCGCAAATATAATTTTCATACCTAAACATGCCCTAAAAACATACATGTTGCACTAATCTCCTTCACGCTGAATAACTTACCGAGGAAAAAATAACAGTCGGAGAACAAGAATAAAAATCCGCATCAGGCATAAATCTTCACTCTTTTTTCGTGTATAATCACAGCATCTGGAGCGTGATAAGTGAAACAGACTACCGGCGCTGAATTGCCGGTAAAGTTCAAGACCGTTTTTGTACACATTCCTCCGAATACTGCGAAAAACGGAAGAAAGTAAACAGAATTAGGAATGCTAATGTTTCTTTTATGGCGTATAATCGATTATATGTAAAATTATACCAATCGACCATAAGAATTAGCATTAGCACCGAAGGAGCGTTTGATATGCTGATGGTTGATTGGATGCTTAAAATTCGAATTTATAATTTAACGATTTGGACGAAATGGTCATAAGTTAACTGTTAAATCGGTAAAATTTCATACTGAACAAACACACAGGCATATACTCAGTTTAATATGTATAAAAACAGGTAAACGGTCGATTAACAGTGGATTATAAAAAAGAAAAACGATCTAATGGTTTACATCTTACGGTTTATGATCGGTTTTGCAAATTTTTCCACGTTTAATTAACGTTTTATATGAACATAAAAAAAAATCAATATCCGGTGGTAATATTGTGGTTTTTAAATACAAAATTAGTTATTATGAAAACGTTTTACTAGATCTATCGAATCTTGTCAAAGTTTAGGAAGTTAAATCTTCAATGTATTTGACATCATCAAATTTTAATCATTCTGCCCTAATTGCTTAAGGTTTAAAATAGATGGTCTATCAAATCACCATCAAATTATCGACATTTTCAACAGAAAATTAGCTTTTTATCTCATTGTATATTTCGAAAGGCTTATGACTCGGTAGAATTAATTGCAATGTTTCTGGGTATATTTAAGATTTTTTATAACAATTCTTGGAAAATCATAATTAGGTCAATTCTTAGAACATTTAAAAATTAATTGTGGAAATCATCAATGTCGACTTACATAATGAAAAAGCTTTTTAAATTCGCAGAATTTATCCTATGCGAGTTTCCAACGGACGATAACTTCGAAGCAAAATTCCAAGAATTAGGTTCTATGTCTATGTAGATTCATTTTAGCTTGAATAATTGTATATCATCATTCTGGTTTTTATATTTTTACGAGGATTCAGTTTTTATTAAAATCAATGTTTTTCAAAGCTCTATAAATACCGTGCGCACAGATTTGTGCGTTTCATGACTTCAACTTTATGTACAATAAAAACACATCAAATCTTAATTTTTATTCAAATGTATTTATTTAACAGACATCACAAATGCTTTGTTTATCAAAACAAAAATATCAACCAGTTCTAAAAGATCAAAATTTGCAAAATGTACACAAATATTTTTCTACACAGCTTCCACGCTACAATTTTAGCCACGTCTATCAAAGTCCTAGCCTCCTTTTACCACAAATAGACGACGTTTATTTAACAATAATTAAGTTTAACTACTTGTAGACAAAAAAGCAGTTTTATAGATTTTAATTTAATGCCGGTATGTACAATTATTCAACTTTAAAAAATATTCGCAAGCTAAAAGCTTGGCAGATTGGCAGAGCCGTAACTAGAGTATGATGCGCCCGTGGCAAGAATCTATCTGAAAACGATTTTTTTATTTTTAGTATGCGCAGGAGAAGAATATATGTACATATGAAAGTATAAAACTAAAAACTAAGTAGACTTTTTTTATTAAACTTTCTTATATTCTTGAGAAATTTTATCCAAAAAAAGTAATTTATTTACGCGAAAACCTTATAACTTTAGGTATTTCCAATCAACAATATTATAGCGAAAAACCTCCCAAAAAATCAGCCAGGTTGATCATAAACTTTTTGAGCCCCAAATTAGGTCGTTTTTGAAAATGCAGGTTCTAGTTAATCTCATTTAACCCATTGACGCACAGTTACCGTCAAATACCGTCATGCGTCAGCAGATAATACCGGACTTATCTGACGCAATAAGCAAGTATTATCTGCAAATGAATATGCAGGGGAACTCCATGCAATGACTCCATAATACTGCTATATCAATTGATGCGTTAATGCATTTAGAGTAGCATGATCAAGTAAAATAAAAACCACGTACAACTCTCTCAATCGGGTCGGTATCCTGCGTTTTGCGCCCCAAGACCAGTTGCGCCTGCTTTGCCACGCCCTAGTTACGGCCCTGAAGATTGAAGCTTTCCTGATTTACATTATATAAATACTGACTGATACCAAAATTAGCTTTGTGTAATGGGTCCTATTGTCCGTTTACTAGGATATTCACGGTATAATTTATTTTGAATTGCTGAAATCATGGCTGAAAAATACTGCAATCAACCTGTCAGAATATAAAATGAATTAAAAAAAGAGGCCTGCTGTGAGGGTACATCTGATATTATATAAATTATGTCGCTAGTGATGATGCATCCCCGACTTACGAACATTTCGCAATTTCTCATAGAATTTATCAATGGAATCGGATTAGAGAGGATCACAATCAACGTTTATGGCATCATAATCGACATTTACACGGTTTTTTGTTTAGTCACAATTTTGCCATCGCGTGCCAAATACACGTCGTATTAATGTCACACTAGGTGAAGATTTCTTCTGTGATCCGGTGACACGATTCCATCATCACGACTTGCATAATCATCTCTGCCTGCCCAAATTCGCCGGTCGTAAACCAATTTGGTAGCATTCCAGTTTGCAGCCATAACATAATGAACGACGCTCCAATGCAGACTCATCGAAGTTCACTGTCCGTCATACAAATCTAGATTGCATGTAATGTCTCTTCCATTAGTGGACTTGCATCTTCGGTCGCATCAAAGCTTTGACCGATGATTTGACCAATCAAACTGAATCGATTAAGGGCACATTAATGACTTCGAGAGGTTATTCAAGCTTCGATGACCATCCTCAGTGTTGGCGTTCCCATTATGCAGTAAATCCTTAATAGTATTGAACCGGCTTTCCGCATTGGCATTGCTATAACCGAAGAGACTGTAATTAAGAGTCGCTCTTCGGGTATATAATCCAATTGACTTAATTCAACAGGAGATTGCGATCAATAAAATGCAGCCGTTTATTGTATGCTTATTGTATTCAAAGATGGCTTTGGTAAATACTTTGAATGTTAGCGCCTGCTTAATTTTATCATAGCTGGATTTTAATCTATTAAAATTGATTACTATTTTATTACTAATTACTACCTGAAGGAATTATCAATTCGAATATCAAAAATGCTGATCCTTAACGAGGGATTTTTTTTTCATATGGTAGTTTCTCATTGTTTTACACATACTCAATGTACTCAATATTTCATTTTTCAGATACAGTGAATTAGGGCAATTCGAGATCGAGACAGTCGATCTGAAATATTAACACTTTCAGGGCCACTTTCAATGGTAGAGTTTGAATAGAGATATAACGAGGGTATGAAACGCCTGTGGTAAGTACCTAATTTGCGCCCCCGCCCCGGGTTTTTTAAAAATTTAAATAATACTATTATTAATTCAATATAGTAATTATTGTTATACTCATTCTCAACTTCGAGTGGCCACATGAGCTCTGAGCACGAGGGAAAAATTAGTTAGGTTTTGTAACTTAAAACTAAAAAACTAGTTCAAATAAAAAAAAAAACTAGCTTCTGAGAGAGCTTCCATGATCGTACAGATCCTAGAAAATGTCGCAAAAGGCCCTAAAAAAGGACAGAGTGGCCAAAACATCTGTGTGTTCAATCGGTCCGTTTTTCAGACCACTGATATGACAAATGAGCGCTTCGCGATCGGACACTATACTTGAACATGTCTACAGAACGATTATAATCTTTTATTACAAGATGAAAATTACTAATTGAAGCAGCAAGCCATTGAGGATTCATTAAATACTCTTATCTGCTTGGTCCATAATGTAAAGATCGAACCAGAAAATACTAAGGATAATTTCATTTTCATTTAATAGGGTAGCTCCTATCCATCGGTGTGAAAGTACTGATTGCACTTGTTGCATATTGAATATTTTTTGATGATATCCAAACGCAAAGTTTTGTGTTTTGTTGGGGTTTTTGGGTTGTTAAATATGCAAACAGATTTTTTAAAAACAAAACGACAGTAATTGTCAATATTTAAAATCAACTTGTATTGCTAGATGCTTGATTTTTATCAAATTTCTATCTAAAAACGATGAAAAAATGCATATTTTCATGATGAAATTTTGCTAGATCATAAATCGGTATGGGTACAATCATTTGAAATTGTGAAGTAATAAATTTGTTATAAATTGTGAATCTTTTGTGGAAAAAACTTGAGCATAACAACTTTCATTTGAGTTTCATTTTTATGAATTAGCTCATGAAGAAAATCATGTTGAACTTTACCTTATTGTTGATTTAAAATTCAATGTAGAGTTTAAGAATAACTTTGATGTTTTTCCAACAAGAAGTTTTCTTATTAAATTATGAAAAATCTTGCAAATTGAAAGCTAGCTTAAGTTTGCAAGTTTTAAAGTACATACATTTGTATTGAAGAAAGATTTCATATTAAGATTTCCATTACAAATAATATTTTTCTATATAAACAAATTTAAAAAGATTATTTTCTTGCTTGTACTTTTTCCATACAAAGCTTATATTTTCCATTCGTTCCATAAAAACATTGTATATTGATACATTCAAAGCTTTCAACTTGGGTTTTCTCAATTTTATATCATAAAATGCAATATTAATAAAGGCAACAGCGTTTAACCGGACCAAAGAAGATATGTGATTATCCGGATTAGTGACATAGGGATAGTGGTAAATATTTTTAAAAACATTCCAAGATCTTTGAAGTTCAGTTTGTTTATAGATTTTCGAATGCCAAGTAGGTCAATATATGACAGAAGAAGAATTTATAAACAACCATAGCAATTTCTTATCCTGTCAGATGTAGAAATCAAAAGTCTTTCATCCAGTTCAAAGCGAACATTGAACACTTGCAATATCTCTCTCTTTACTTTATAATCATCATCAGTCCTATATGGATATCATACGATTTTTACACGAAATCAAATACGCCTATAAATTTAACCCAAGATTATTGAACTATTAGCCCTACCGATTAATCAAGGGACTGATCACAGGTAAAACGTATATCGACGTATATGTATGGAAAATCCATTGAAATGGCTTGGTGTTTGTATTAAAAATTATATTTTTTTATATTGCATACGCTGTCGATAGCACAAAATATTCGGTCAGCTCTTGGAGTAAACATAAACAATATACTTGAAATCGATTTTTTATATCATTCACGCATCATTATTTGTCGGTAAATTTGGGTTAACGATCTATACAATCGTACGATGTTCGCAAGATATTCTCTCTGTCTCTGTCTCCCATGCACACAGTTACCGAAATGCGCTACGGTTATCCGTTTCTGTCTCTCTCCGAGCTCAATGTATTATACAAGAGTGCTTTTTCTGAATCACTGGAATTCGCTCGCAAATAGGCGATCATCCTACTAAACAGGTTAACACACCTATTATAAGTATTCATAAGGGTAGTTTTCATCAAAAGTTATTATATAGAGCGTCATTATTAGAATAAAATATAAAATCTTAAGAAGCAATGACTAAAAAGTTTGATACATTTAAAATATGGTATGAAATATTACATTATGTTAATCCAAGTCTCCCTTTGTTAACTAAATGTCATTTGTGTTTCCATGAGAACGCTTGAAAAATAAAATAATAACAAAACAGCGTGCCTATGTGTATTATATTACATTGTTGATATGTTAATCCTTGGACGTGTATTGAGTACAAACATTTTGATTTTGCTTGATAATTGAATTATGATGCTATTAATATTCAAGATCCATTCACAACAAACATAAATTCTGCGCGCATTTTTATGAAAAAGGATTGTTTAATTTACGAGAGTGGACAACAGAATTAGTTGATGACATGAACGTGTTGATAATCGTTCTACGCAAGTCTTCTTTTATTAAAACGAAGAAAGAAGATTGATATGAGCGAAGCACATCGGCGTCATCGACTGCACTCAGAAGTGTTGTGAACTTTAAATTGAACCAAATTGATTCTAATTGTAGGAGGAATGTTGGATGTCTCTTGTACACCTCGTCTTTGTTGGGGAGACAAGATGTCTTCGATTTTTATTGTCAAAATATCAGCGCAAATGCAGTTTTCCATCTCATGCCGATTACAGATTTGCGTCATGCGAGACGATAAAAATGCGATCTTCCTCTAACGGGATACAGAAAATACGCCTGAAATCGATGACATCCGGAATATTTTACCATACAGTGGCTGGAATGTCAGTATTTAGATTGCAACCCGATGGCTACAAGCGATATGCGCGAGGAAATTGCGTTTAATGCCTATCCAGTATCTATTGGGCAGACTGTACTGGGAGCATAGTTGAGCATAGTCATAGCTTCATAGCAATAGGTACTTGAGAAACCCGGAAATGCCTTTATGTTCAGTACAATAACACGTTTCTTAAGTTGTAGACATTTACAGCTAGACTTATACGGCTCTATGTGTGCTATCGAAGAATTCAATGTGTGAGCCAAAACGCCAGTGGCGGTTCGTTAGCAATTTTCAAGAGTCTCTGTAGAGATCTTTGATGCATAATTCCATAAGTGGTTAACACACAATTACCAATCAATGACTATTTAGGTCTAATGCCATTTATATGTTTATTCCCTAAACGGTAACGGTATTTAAAACTTCTTATTATGATATTTCGGTGGTAATGCTACCTTCAATATCGAGCGAATGAGGAGGTTAATGTATGACACAGACGAAATGGATGTAACCCCTTCCTATGAATGGATATTGAAGAGGCCCATAGTTCTGTAGTGGACTGTCAGTGGCTGCACTATGATGATGATTGTGATATTAAAATGAAGATGATTTAAAGTTAACACATTATATGAGTCATAGTTGATTTCAAATGAAGTTAATTACCATTTATTATAATATGCATACCGACCGAGCGCTACGTAGATTTTCATCCTAGTTTTTCCGAGGAAAGGAGGGATTGTTCTTCGTGTACTCCAGAAAGCTTTTTTCCGCCTGGACAAGTTTTTCATTACTTTCCAAGGAAAACAGCTCAGTCTTATAGAGATAATTGCGAAAATGCTCTTCGTTACATTCACCCAGATGACCCACTGGGTTAGACATACGAATAAAACTCGGAGGTCATGCTATCTTTAATGTCGAGAGCATAAAGATGGATACTGATGAGAACCAAGTCCCGAGATCCGAGACCAAAGATAATAATCTATTAATGCAATTGGATATTAAATGCTCAAGCAATGAAAGCTGCATTTTGCTGTTAGAAATACATTATAAAGATGTATGTCAAATTGAAACTCGGACAGCTCGCCACCATATTGAAATCATTACTGATTTTTAGCAATAATTAATCACCATCAAGTCATTTATACGAATTTTCTTGTCTTAAGGAATATGGATTCAAATCCAGTTGTGGGAAAAAATGCACATTATCTACAAATTTGGGAAATCTGCTTGATATGTCCATTCAATCCAGATTTATCCTGATTTCGTGGATTTGAAAAAGTAAATACGTAGGCGATAAATTTAATCGTTTAAGCCAGATTTTCGGTAATAATTAAATTTCATATTGCAATGGAATTGAAAATCTTTGAAAAACTTTGAAAATCTTTTCCTTAACCTTTTGAGGAGTGAGCAAATTTAAAATCGATGAAGTCGTTGATGCCATAATCGCTTTACACCAATGATTGTTTGTCAGCTCCTATCAGTGTAAGCGTAGAGTCAATTGTAAATACACACTGTTGATAGCATACAAGATTACACCATTTCTTTACATAAACAATACACAAAAAATCGATTAATTTGCTCCTGCTTTACAAGGAAATGATAATTGAACAAAGACTCATTCAACAAGCAGCGACGAACAGGAAGCAATTAAATACATAAACACTGTCGATAGCACAAAATATTCGGTAATTTTTTTGCGTAAACAAAAAACACACTTGAAATCGAAATCATTATTAGTCGATAAATTTGGGATAACGATCTATACAATCGTGCGATGTATGCGAGGAAGCTCCCCGTCTCTGTCTTCCGTTGCTCAATGTACAAGAGTGCTCTTTTTTAATAAGTGGAGGGGGATCGCAGGTCCTGCGATAGTACTCCTTTAGGGGTTAAAAAACTTAATTTGAGGATTGTCTACATCCGTACATATTATGGTTTTTCCTTGCACCAAATTGCATTCAATTCAAATGTATTTTTGAGCGTTGCTACGGAAACATAAACGACGAGCGATGCATTATAAGAAGATGCAGGCTTATATTATGATTATTATTTCATACTTTCATCTTGCTCAAACGATCAAAGATGTTTAGCGCGACGGCACTGGCTTTTATCGTCGATGTCACAAAGCTAACCTCTCGAACTAACTTGTAAATTGGCTCCGTTGATCATTAGTGAGTGCTAAAATCACTTGAGATGCTCAGTCTTCGGTTATTCCGATGGAGATATTCATACGCACCATGTCTTTGTGCTCATCTCAAAATACCAGCGTCCACCATTCTTCGTCGAGTAGCGAATTAGAACGTGGACGATCACAAATGACCGATGCGATAGCGTCATTATCAATCAATTTACATCCACTCAGACAGACCGTGTAGGGTACTGTGATTCATAGATTCCTCAATAAAATGTATCTTATAAATATAAGACACCGAGTGGGGCTATCTGTGCCATTAAATTGTTAAAGCTGTTTATGGCTCATGAAATTTGCATGACTATGGCACGACAAAAGTACTTCCTATCGGCTAAGAAGAAGGCTCCACCACATGAAGTAGGGAGGCCACAATTTTCATTGAATCTTGATTTTTCATTGAATTATATACTATGTGTTTATGACATTTGCGAAAAATTGCTTAAAACGTCCCGGTCTTGTGTCTCATCTGTTGAGACATCGATTTTGTTCCGATGGGTTGATAACACTGGAAATAAAAAATACTTCATGAATTTGTAAAGATTAGCGTTATTTGATGGAAGCAGGTATGTTTCATGTGTAGTGCAAAAAGTCAATAAAAACTGATGAAAAATATTGGTTTTCTGTAAATGCAATACGAACTTTCAGAGTTTACAATTTTAATAATAATGAAACAAGTATGAATTTTATTAAAAGAAAAAATAAGAAAAAAAAACCATTTGAACAGTTTTGTGCACACATGGCTTCTCTGTCGATATTCACCGGCTATACTTAACCTTTTTTGTCAGTACTGCCGTACATTTAAGGAATGATTACCCAACTAAGAATCATTTTTTTCCCAGCCTTTTGGACGATGAAGCCTCTCAGCATCTGCAAGAAAAGCAAGTCGAGATCCTGCTGCGTTCCAATACGCTACCGAGTCATCATGGATCGCACGGGAGTCAACGTAGGCTCAATCAGTACTATTCGCAAAGGCCTTTCCGATGTTTGTCCAAAGAACAATGGAGGAAGACTGCGGAAGCTGATAGAACGCGGCATACGTCAAGTTTGTGGGGTGGTGGACCAAATTCTAATTGAATCCAAGTAGACGTCAATCGAACGACAGTTGCAAGCGTACTTAAGTCTGCTGGTTTTGTTTTCATTAAAAAGGATTAGTTAAGTTAGCCACTTCTAAATTTGCATCATTGCCGGAAGAGGCATGAATTTGCAAAAACCTACATTAACTAGACTTCAGAGGATTGGAAACGGGTTATCTGGTCAGATGAAATGAAGGTTGACCGTATCCTATCGAATGGTTTGGAGTGGGGCTGGTTCAAGACCGGAAAAAGTCCCGAGAGCAAAACAGTTCGATTTTATGGATTGGACAAATAAATAATTACATATATTCCAACACGATTGAGACCCCAAGCACACTGCTCGTAATAGAAATACTATATTTTAAAGTCTGAATGGTGGTGATTCGACAAAAAACGAAGCGAAGAGAAACATTTGAACAGTTTTGAGTGGCACTGTATATATTTCTCTGTTGGCTGGAGTTTAGTAGAACTTCTAATACAACGAAAATGGACTATACATTCGAACCTTTTTTGTGCGATTTCGAAGTTATGCGGTTGTTTTTAAAGATGTTTTTTCTTTTTTTAAAATTTATAAAGTCATAGCTATTTTAGTGAGGCGGCAACTTGGTCGGTCCTACCATAATGAAATCTTTCATATTAGTATTTCTCTAGTGGATGTCTGGCAGTTGAGATGCGAGATGTAAGACATCCTTAAAATTTTACCAATGATGCAAGACGTCCTTTAAATGTTATCAAAAATATTATTATTTAATTGCCTTATTGTTTTCCTGTTTCTTTTTTTTATTAACTGTTTTATGCGATTTTGGATACATTTTATATAGCCGTTTCCAAGTTATGCGGTTTAATGCGGCATAGCTTTTTTTTGTGCGATTTTTCGCGGAACGTATCTACTGCACACACTATTGCAGATTGATAGTAAATTTGTTTGAGATTTGATGTCAACTTTTCCCGTTACGCTCGCCGCCAGTTCCTTACATCAGCATGGATAATGTTTCAAGGTGTTTTGGGTCTCTTTATGGACAGCGAAAAATATAAAGTCTTCGAATTGTAATTAGCATTCAAATGAATAAATTTGGAAGCGCAAAGCTATGATACGACATGGGACGGTTTGTCGCAGAGCATCGTCGCAGCGAGCACTAATTTACATAATATGTATAATTAAGCGTAATAAGTACGGAGTCGGCGGTTATTAACTCGACAAGGAAGTCGGCAACCCGAAGCAAGGTCAGCAAGCGGATATTGCGGAAACTCTTCGCTTGGATACCTTCCCAATAAGGCTTCAACCATGCAAAAAGATAAGAAACATCCAACTGCTGCCGGCGGCCTTTTCAATGGCAGGCTTTGAACCTCACTCCGGCGAACCCAATCTGTACCTCTCTTCTTTTCCGCATCCTCATTGTCTAATTAGCGCCATTGTTCGAGACCGGTCTTAATACGGGACCAATAACATTCCCAAATCGAGACTCAATCTACATGTCGAACCGCCGATCGCGTAGACCTGCCTTTTCAACGTAATTTAATTAACGCAACATGAAACGCTTAATACAAAGGCAGGTACATGCACTAATGATGATACATAGCTATGCTGCGAAAACAAACAATATCGATTTTCAAATTTTGTTACACAGAAAGCTCGCATCGAGCCAAATTTATACAAACCCTTTAACTGCTGCGGTGTTCTTTGATGAACACACGTTTGTTAGCTATTTTCTTCTCTCTTATTTGATCGCACTAAAGTGTGAACAAGATGCACTACAGGGTTAAACACCGATACCCTGACGCATAGAAACTATTCATATTCGAGCATTTTGAATTCATCAAGCAGCGATCATTGTTTGCAGTCCTCGTTAGATTCAAAATCGGCGATATATCGTTGCTTAGCATCCAGGGGGTTAAAATGTCATTGTACGCAATATTATTAATTCAAGATTAGATTATTTGAATGGAAATTAACTTTATTTTAAAAATTTTCAGGCAATATTCGGATACCATCAAACAATAAAGAGGTTGTTATTCATATTTGAAGTACTGAGTAGTTCAAGAAAGATTAGGAATCTGAAGGAGTGATAATCTTATTTTTCGTTACTGAAGCATCATATAGCGTAGCGTTTTCATACAAGAATATAATATTTCATCCATTTTGTTCATAATATGGTTGAACTAATTACTATACCATTAAACTGTGACAATACTTTCAAATTAAGATCAAATCTCAAGTCTAATCAAAATGATTTTTTTCGTAAAAAAAGCCTGAAATAAAGTAAAAGTATTCAGTCGTCGTATAGTTATATAAATGAGCTTTCTGTGTTTTTTTACATATTAAAATACATTTTACTCTAATTTTACTCGAAATTTAAAAAGGCTAAGAATCTGCAACGGATTTATTGTCGTAATATAAAATTGCTTCAATGTAAAGTACATTTAAGGGGTTGAATTGAAACAAAACAGTATAGATATAATTTATGAAGCTTTTTTAAATAGATTAAATTGATTTGATCGACGTGTGGATAGACTAATGGATGAATAGATGGACAGACAATTCATAAACGATTTTTTTCCCTTATAAGAAACTCTTTTTTTATTGATTTAGAGTGTAGATGAATTTAAGAGAAGATCTTGTCAGGCAATGGAAAAACACATAAATCCTTGAGAAAATCTTTTGATAACGGACGCGAAAATCTTACGATGCTTTTTCCACCATCCTTGACCTGATTTAATCATATGTTTGTGGAAGTGATTTATTGTCATTTAAATTCTGCCTTTTGATTTTTATTCTGGATATAAGTGGAAAGTTAATCTCAAAATAAGAAGAAAATAAACATCCAAAAGAAAATAGCTTTTTTCCCGATTTTCAGCCACCATTTAACGCCTATTTTCCGGTCCCGGATGAATTCATCAAACGCTTTCACCGCAATTGAACCGAGAGCCTGCAAAAGCATTATTTTTCTTGATAAAAACCAGAGCTAAACCGGTTCGAAAATACCGTTTTTTCGGTTCGGTACATGTCTTACGCGATGCAGAGTTGTTAATTTTGTATTGATATAATATGTTACTTTTGCCATTCTTATGTTATTTTTTTAAATTTACTCTTTGCTGTCTTGTTAATGGTCCTGTTAAATCAATACTTCGATAAACATATAAGTTAATATCCTGTATTTGGTTTCCAATATACTCCTATATACGGGAAATATATGTTATCTTATTTACATCCATCATACGTATTTTATTCGAAACTAAGAATCATTACACGATTTTGCATAATTTTGTCATTCATTAAGAGTCAATTCAATTAAACAATAAGTGCAAAAAAAGCTTGTGTATTGCTTTTGCTGAAGAAAAAAGGATTTCGACTGAGGAAATGTACGTGGTCTATTTTAATTTGCTGATATACACTTAAACCTTAAACGCACATGAAAAAAAAACTATGACTTACATAGAAAAAGTAAAGATGCGTTCCATGGATTTTAAAAATCGCATAACATTGAAACAGTTATATAAAATATACCCAAAATCGCACAAAAAAAGTTGTCATCATTGTTCTTTGTAGATTTTCTTTTTCTAACAATATTATTCTTAATCAGTAATGATTTCGCAATAATCCCTACTCCTAATAAAATTTAAAAAAATATTTTTACAAAATGACGACTGCTTAAAAAAGTCATTTTTGGCCTTATTTTGTCGCAGTTTTTTTTAAATAGTTAAAAATTAAATTTTAACATAAATCTAATAGGAACAATAGAGGGTTATATATTATATAAAAACCTTCTTAATCAATTTGAAGTCAATCAGTTAATCAGAAATTTCTTTGGAGGATGTATTTTTAAAGGTCGAAATATTGAAAAAAATGCAAAGAAAATATAATCGATATTTTAAAATTCTGGACTAGAATATTCTTTTAAAGGGTGTGATTGTAATTCAGCGATGGCAGATGCAACATGATTTAGACAGTCCAAAATTGTATTTTTTTTTCCAAATTTCGGTTATTGTTGATGCTTTATATTCATATATTCGTCCAAATTATCTCAATATGTACTTTTTATTATATAAAAAAAATGCTTTAATAAAAACCGCATAACTTCAAAATCGCACAAAAAGAAGTTTGACTGTAATATAATTTATTTTATATACTTGGTTTCGTTTATTAGTTATATACATTTCAATTAATACAGGTAACCCCAAGATAATTAGAGTAAATTCGGCAATATTGTTCGCTATTTTTCCCGGTACTAAAAGCGTAACCGATATTAACCCTTACAACTCCTATGGCCATTACGTATGGCTGTTTTTTTCTCGGGCAGTTTTTATGAGTTTTAAATAAGATTTTGGTATTTTATTAAATGTAAGAATCAAGTGAATACTCTTAAAATACCATCTTTTTGTCTGACCATTAATTTGTCATCTGGAATATGAAAAATAATTGGTTCAGAGGAATTGAATCGGTGCAGGTAAAGAGCATAAAAAATAATCTGCGTCAAATTGTGGTGCAGAGAACATCTTGAAAATTATTTGTGTCCAGTAATTCAATATTGTTCTGACAGTACGTATACTTTTTACGTTTTATTTGTTTTTCGTTCTATAACTTTTTAATAATCTACAATAGACGAACCAAGATATAAATGGCTATCATATATTTACGGATAGGTTTTACATCAATTCAATTCTTGCTGGAGAACTCTTGAAAAGGAAATGTTTTCTCATTGGCACAATAATGACATACAGAAAGGGTTTACCTAATCATATAAAAAAACAAGATTAGCTGTGGGACGAAAGATAGCATACAGAAAACAAGATATTTTAGTATTAGCTTGACGAGACAAAATAATAGTCATAATGCTCAGTACAAAGCATACGTCAACTTCCCAATCAATGATAAGAAGAGCAAGGACTACCCCATACCAATCTAATCAATATGAGATAATAAACAAGCCAGTAGTCATTTTAGATTGCATTAAAAATATGGGCGGGGTGGACATGGCAGATTAATACGCAACATTATATTGTTTCATACGAAAGATTGAAGTGGTGGAAGAAGTTATTTTTTTGGGATTTTCAAAAATCGATTGTAAATTCTTATATTTAATACAAGGAATATGAAATCAAAGAAAATACAAAGCCAATAAATTATAAAAAAAAAGTCGCTGACCATTGTTGATGAAACTTATTGGTAACTTTCGCGATTTTACGAAGCTCAAATTGGGATGATTGTCGTCAACTGATCACGATCAACGGTTAAATGGAAGTCCTCATTTACTTAAAGTAGATCAGGGAAGAATTATAGAAACTGTATAGTGTGTTCAGACCGTGAAACTGAAAAAGAATGAAAGCGAATGCTATATTTTTGCAACACTTATGAAAGGAAACCAGCGCTTCATTCTGGAGATTGTTTCAAAAAATATCATATATTACATGATCACAAAAATTAATAAATCAAATAAAATGCCTAATGTACTTAATATACGTCCTGCATAACAAAATACTATTTTTTAAATTCATAAACCCCCTATTTTTATTTAAGAAATACGCAAAAAATGGCTTGGAATTGGTGGGAACTTTCATGAAAAAATCTTGGAGCCCAAAGGGTTAATACGCGTAACTAAACCAGAATGAAAATCCAAATGAAAAATATTACGGTTCAAAGCCCTGCTTAATACACACAAATAAAACCACAAGACCATACAATTTATCAAGAAGAAGGTCGAAGTTTTCCATGGATTTTCCATCGCTTTGTTCTGTGTTTGATACAAGACGTTATACTTTCCGACATTCGAGCAGATGTCGGTGAAGCGGAAACTGCGATCTGGCATCAAACACGACCACTTCCGGTTTGCGGTTCATTTCTCGTCGCAAAATACGAACATCGCAATTTATGTTTACTCATTTTTCTCCGCGGCCGCAATCGCTTCTACGACGGAGCGTGAGATTATCAAACAACGTGACTCTTAAACGGCAATTATTATTCTTGGACCATGGAAAAATAAGCAGAATGGCAGAAATCAAATATTTGAAATACCGCTATTTGTCGAGCAATTTTTGTACGACGGCAGAAATTACGACTCGGAAATGGAAACAGTTGCCTTTGGTCGCGGACAGGTCTCTCATATCGGCGAACTCTGCGAATCTATTAAAGCAAATTTGCTTATAAGCGAACGATCGATGTGTAAATCGTGGTACTTAACTCAATTCAAAATATCATTTCCTACTTTACCATATCAGTAAAGCGTACACCTCAATTGGATCTTTGCTTCCTTTGATGTATGTAAGGCTCAGTCGGCGTTGTTCCTTTCTACTTCTAAGGCGCCTTAAATTGCATAATATTGCAGAGACGTATGAATGTGTGAAGTAATATTTTACTGCATTTCATCTGATGCATGCGTGGGAAGATATCATCTCCAGCCTTTGTCGCAAATTTCCCAGCATCCTTGCCTATGAAAATGTCGCTTGAGAAACACTCACCGAATATGGTATCGCTTGAGCAATCATTGGACGCATCTTGCGTGATGCTCGTCATAATCATACCTAAATTTCAACTGGTTTTTGCTGAAACACATATTACAGAAGGGCATATGATTAAAAACAACGCACGAAGCGTCCCCAATCGATTGCCCAAAGGCGGATAATCCATTACTTCAAACAAATAGGCATTTCGCAATGAGTTAGATCATCACCTTTTCCTCCATCGTCGACGGGTCAAGGTCCATCGAGGAAAGCTAACTTAACATTATGTATTGCCCGAGCGACAAAACTGCATCATGGAAAAAATCCATGGAAGTCGGCGATGAATAGCGCCGATGAGGCAATCCGAGGAATTAAAAGCGTATTATAGTACAATGGAGGATTTCCTCAGAGAGATGTCAATTGACCAGCTCATTACCCAACTACTGGTCAATCGAACATTACCAGTTGTATAAACATTACTCAATCGGAACACGTAACATCGGAACATGACCAACTTTGCCACTTTTACGACAATGTCGTCATTACGGCCACTGTGAAGATTCGGCGACCAAAAACGACCGATTTAAGACGACATTGCGACAAAAAATTGATTTGCTCCGAGCGAAAACTTTTTCAACGATGCACAAATCGAATTTATGCTCAAATTAAATCGCAGCAGGAACGAACATCCAAATATTGATCCTTGATATTCTTGAATGCTCATTTTGGATTGCCTCAATCGAATCTTAAAAATACCATTAAGAATTAGTGTAATTGATCTGCATTTATATCTCATGGTTAATCTATTGAATGCAAGATTCATCTATTAATAATGCGCGTGACCGATTTAATAAAAACATTCATCTTACACAATATCAAATTTAAATTAAACATGGATAAAAATGAAAATGAAGAATATTGAATCGAAAACCGATAACCGGTAAGACCGTTATTTACCTCGGAACAAAAACCGAAATCGAACCGATATATATGTTTGGAACTGAAGAAGAACAAAAACAAAAAAAACATAAATCATAGCCCTGCCCTCGCTCTGATAACACATGGTTTGCGTCCAGTATTCGTATAGTAGATATATATTTGAATCAATTTCCATAAAAGATGCGCCTGATTTGGTTCCAATTTTGTAGAAATCAGTTGCATTCAATCTTAATCTTCATCACAATCAACGTGAAGTGATATTGTAACGACTTCCTTATAAATATATGCTCGATTTAATCGCACGAGTACCGAGAATTATGTTTCTGAGAAAAGTCACATTTTTGTATCGGAACAATGGGATATAAATATCGATGATTTTCTCGGTATCAATTAAGAGGTTAAAGAACAATATGTGTAGCCACCATAAAATTACGTACGCAGTATCTGGAGAGCTGTTATCTGGAGCCTCAGACGAGCTAAATGCCATATCAGAACAAAAATACCAACGAATCATATGAGAAATTTGTATTTAAACTGGATGAAAGTATGTGTTTTATCATCCAATTGAATCACTATGCATTTTTTAAGCTATCATAAGATCTAACACCCCCTTGACTGTATGAAGGGGGCGATGGACAATTATATGCTCAAAATTCAAACACAGATAATCCTGTATATTGTGTGTACTTTCAATTTAAATATATATTTATAAAATCTTTGCGCTCATGAATGATTCATATTCAATTGACACATATTAAATATATCTGAAAAGGGCGTCAGATCCTTATTGAAGCTTGAACGAGATCCTTATTGAAGCTTGAACGAGATGAAAACTACAAGCGCCAGGTGTTCGGAAAGAGAGGGCGTATCATTTATACTCTCTCCGTCGCACACACATGCATATGGACACGCTACGCGCATGCGCTGCGCTAGCTCTACTTTGTATGTATATCATGAAGCAACCAGTAGCATATTTTTAATATATTACACAAACACAGCTTTTAGCTAACAATATTGTAGGTATGCGAAATTAAAGTTGCTCGAAGTCAAGTTTAGCTCGATAGTTTGTCGTGTGTGGTTGAATTTTTGAAGTAAAAATGTCAAATTATCTTAAAAAAGGAACTAAAGGTAAAGACAAAATCAGCTCGTATAATCCGAAAACAACAGTTAGTCGAAGATCTTCAACTTTTTGAGAAAGCTGAAGATCTATTATATGCATCTGGAATCATTGGGTGATCAGTAAGTCACGGAAATTGATAGTTTTATCGCATTGAAAGTTTAAACGAGATTATCTCGAAACTGCATTTTTAAAATGTTCGCCAGTTGTAGCTTAAAAAGTTATTGATCGATCTGATTGAAATTTTAGGATGTTTCTCAATATAATATTATCTAGTTAACTAAGCTAAAGTTTTGAGGTGATCGCGTAAATAAATAATTGTTTTGAGGTAAAAATTATCAAGAAAATGGTAAAAAAATATGAAAGTTTAACTAAAAAGGCTATTAATTTTTTAATTTTATACTTTTTTAAATTTTTATAGCTTAGTTGACTGCCTACACTTATTAAAAATCAAAAAATATTTTCATTTTCGATTTAAGTTCAATAGGAAATCTTCGACAAGTGGCGAGCCGTTTGATATCACGAGAAAAGGCGCCTAATGGAATACCTTATAACTCCGCCATTTTGTATTTTGTTTTTTAAAAAATAAAATAATTTAACATTTTAAGGTTGTAGTAAAATAATGTCAAAAATTCAAAATGATACGATTATTTTATCACGATTATCCCCCTTAAGAAGTATTGATAGGTGCAAACTACAATTTTTGAATGATTTTTACATTCTTGTATTTAACATAATTACAAACATAATCAAAATAATATTGAAGCAATTTATACATTCATTGTGTCCTATTTATAAGGCGATGACTCTTCGATTAATTGCCAATCATGAGTATTGAATAATTCCAATTAGAGTCTAAGAATCATTTCATGCCATAATCACGCACTAAAAAGGAATGACCGATTCAACCACTTCTGAACAGCAAACCGGAAGATGATGACTGCATCAATTGCTTCTATATTAATTTGAATATCGTGTATTGATGATTCAGATGATATTATTGATAATATCCTTATTGCAGGCATTAAAGATTTCAGGATATTTATTGGAAGACGTTGTGTTTGCTTTTAATAGCAAGGGGTGACTGTGGGTAATAAATTACAATATGAACAATTGTATGCTTCGTTTATAACTCATTGATCATACATATAAAATGTCAGTTAGAATAAAAAAATCTTGCAGCCGTATGAAATGTCGAGTGATCATTGATTAATGTCTGTGATCAAGATAGCTTAATTTATGAACAACATGCCGTCGATCTCCATATATGAAAATTGGGTTTTCGCAATGCGAATGAAATGCGTCCATGTGTGCCGACAGGTCATATGTCGTGTTGCTACAGTTTCGATAGGTGCGATTTGGGTGTGCAAAAAGTTAGGGTGCGACCGCATCTCAAGGTGTCGCAAGCGGCGCGCCTTTAGCCGCCATGTTGTGTAATATGATGTAATAGCACGTAACACTAGCGCTCTCTCCTTCCAATTACAGCATGATGCGATAAAACAAAAAGAGATGACCCACTTTCGCAGACCGGTTCTGCGGGCCTGCAGCCGCTGTAGGAAGTAAAAGTCGACCGGTATGAAAGTAGGCGACGGCAACTGCAACAGCTCCATGCGGCCCGCGCAGGAACAGCCCAGGAAGCAGCTAAATCTCTTTGCGCAGCAGGGCCGCATTTGCGCATCGTGGCCCTTTCATCTCATCATTTGCATCACTCTTCCGACACGACTGCGGCCAAAGATAGCTTGCCATGTATACGGACGTCAATCTTTTGAGACGTAATCACAGTTGGTTACCTTCCATTCGGCTATGACTCGTGGTTGCAGATCTCTCAGTATCACTCAATGTCGCTCGCCTTTCATTATTTGACTCGCCCAATACAATTTCAAAGGCACCCCTTACATACTACATATGCCACTGAGCAGTGTGATTCTGACACCATAGGCGTGAATCCCCGCCAATAAAACAATTTGATGAAACACCACTTATCAAACGTGAAAAATTAAACCCCAAGAAACATTACTAACCAGGTTATAAAGTATTTCGAATAATCTATTATATATTATTTTTTTTAAAAAAATTTAAGTTATCTTTATAAGCAGTTTTTATCGGAAGACGTTGAAAAACTGCTTGATACGGCCTTGTTAATTTTACTGAAAAGAGCTTTCCGGAATACGAATAGCTCAGTCCTTCTTTTCCCCGCAAGGGTATTATCAGGCTAGGGTGAAGTTCTACGTGACGCTTAAGTGCATAAGAGGACGTATTCTTGTCCCAAGTGAATTCAAAATTGGGTGGTTTCCTATAAATAACATTATTATACTAGAACGTTGATGTCATACTAACTATAAGATTTATACATTCATTTGTAAACGTGTGTCGCACGATATTGTAGCTTAAGCGGCTAAATCAAAAAACGAACCTGATTTTTGACGAAAATGAACCCTTTGCGGTCGTTTGTCTACTCTCAGCCACCAAATCTTTTTTACCGTTCTGGTCGTATGTATGCTCTCAGCTACCATACAAGGAACCATATGAATTGTAACTCTACTATTCATTCATGTATCAGTTTATTCTTGAGTAAAATTTCTTTCGCGGACCACCTCAATTTTTTTTGGCGGACCCTTTCCCAACCTTTCTGATTTAATTTATCAAAAAAACAACAATTTCTTGGTCAAATATTGGTCAAAATAGATCTTCTTATAATGTTTTCTGTAAACAATTTAACGAAAATATCTTATCTCTGGTCTAAACATATGTCTAATGTCAATAAAGAATTGATAAATCTTGTTTATCCTTCATAATCTTGCATGTTATGTATCAGTGCTCTTTCAATGGAAATTAATTCCGACCATCACGACACCCATGTTCAAATTTAATACGTCCGCAAAGAGTTAAAACAGATTAATTTAAGCACATTTTTAAATGAAATATTTCGATGATAAAATATAATTGAAGGCAATCATTTAAATCTGTCAAAAATCATGTAAAGAGGTCAGACACAGAGCTGTGTCGTTGGGCTCGGAGACAGACAAAGACGGAGAGAATATCTTGCAGGTCGGATATTGTAAATTGGAGACAGAGACGGAAAGAGTATCTTGCGTATAATGTACGATTGTATATGTTGACCCAAATTTATCGATTCGATTGCAGGTGTATTGTTTATGTTTACGCAAAGAAATGACCGAATATTTAATGATATTGACAGTGTATATTTATTTATGCACAAGATTCATACACGCTGCGACGGTTCCGACAGATAAAGGGATTTGTACGGATTATATGATGATTTAAAATTAGCTCAAAAATCTTTTTATTAAACGTATATACGTAATAAAAGAATTAACGTGATGGTTCAATGGAAAAACTCTTTATTTTATGGTAATTGGATGCTTTTGAAGGATGGATTTGTTTCGTTGGGAAAATCCATATTCGATAGCAAAATATCGTCAATAAATTGGTTTTATAACTTTTGTAGAACTAAAAGTGAATGATTTTCTTCGTCCAATAGTAAAAGTGGTCAGTGGTGCGCCATAACGGCCTTGAAATTCATATTGTTTCAAGGTCACCACGAAATCGAGCGAGAAAGTGGCTCGTATAAAAAACGAAAGAAAGCATGCCAATAAATTACGTCCGGTTGTTCTTCCGTGACTATCATTAATCAATTTACAATAGATCTCCGACCGACCTATATCTAGGTCACCGGAAGTTTCTTGCGACAGCGACGTTACTTTTTAAGTCGCCAGTATAAATACATAATTCCGGCGTTAATTTTATTCGCTTTTCATGGGACAAAAGTGCTTAAAACAACAGAAAATGGCGCTTAACTGCGGACAGAAAGACCGCATTTCTTTTTGTTTACTATTCATAGATTCGACGTGCAACCGAGGCTCTTTTTTCGGGTAATCGGGTCGCGTTCTGAACTTCTTTCTATTACAAAATTCTAATGTATGCATGTGTGTCAATCTGATCATCAAACAAAAAATATATGCTAATTTGAGTTATTTGTTGGTTTTGTTTCGTCACGGTTATCTCGTTGTCTTCGCGGGGTTAACACACTCAATGAGGTAAAACTGACGTACGTAATAATTTGAGCAACAGCTTCTGAAGTTGATGATCACTGGGCGATTTTGAATGAAAATTTTGAAATCTGATTATTCAAAATAAAAGATGCGTCAAATGTGTTATTAACCTCTTAACCCACAAAGGGAGCAAAATAATTGCTTAAAATGAGTGTCATCCAGAAAGTAAGGTTACAACGTTTATGTAGGATCGAAAAATGCTTGTATTTAATTGAAATTCGCAGGATACTTTACAAATATATTAAAATATTTTTTAACGCAATTGCCGTTGAGGTCGAGACATTTCTGTAGCAGGAGTACCAATTTTTATATGATAGTGTTATAGACCTTCGCCGTCAACTTTATTTAGATTCTGGGGTATAGTGACACATCCGCGTCTAATCTCCCGTCACGATAGAGTACAGAAAAGCTTCTTCTTCCTGTGAAAAATGATCTTAAATTCGACGGTCATCCGATTTTAACGGTACTCCGGTGTGAGCTTTTTGGGCACCCATGGAGCACACATCTCACCGTTACCAAGTTTTACCGATACAATATCATTGAGAAGACTTCGAAAAATGTCAGGAAATTCTTCGTGAAAATCCTTAAGTGTCACACGGTGATCATTTTGCACTTGTCCTTTATTTTTTGCACAAGTTCATCAAAAATCACCGACGATCTCTCACTTCTTGCCTCGTCGTGTTACGGCCTTCTCTGAACAACCTAACCCACTTCGTGACATGTTGTTGATTCATCACATTGCTATCATATACTTTCACGAACTTCCGATGGATATTTGCGGCAGTATTATGCTACATAGTCAAAAAACGGATGAACGTGCGGATCTTGCACGGACGGGAGGTGGCTGGAGTGCGCGACGATATTTTCATCGGAAGAATTAACTGTGACTGAATAAAATGGCTGACAAACACGCGAGATCTAATAAACTGGCAGTTAGGATCGCTCCTACATGCCAGGTGCGCCAACTTATCTGGAGGCCTTGTAACTCTACGTTCTGGATGATTTTTGTATATTTTGTATATTGATGGACCAACAAAAGTTTGACTCAGTCCAAAGTTAACTGCCATTTGCTTTCAAGTTATAATCTGTCTTGAAGCGTGTGAACGTATTTAGTTGATTATTAACTTCGCTTTCAACTGGTAACGCCACACGTGCATGTACATATTTTTTTTATGTCTTGTGCTGAGTTTTCAATTAAAAACCAGATCTTAAAAATTATCAATTATTTTTAATTATAATTTACCTACTTTTTTTAAAAATTAGAAATAGAATTTTATAAGAGAACGCGCTTTTAAAAAGAAGAATCATCAAAATAGTTGCATTTAATTTTGTTTTTATGCGATTTTGTGTTATAAACGATCCTAAAAATGTCAATATCTCAATGGCTTGCAGCATGTTCATCCCAAAGCGAAACATTTCAACATTGAGTGCATATCATGGGGCATGTCTCTAATCCTTCAGGTGGCTGTTTATGGCACTCGCGGCGATGATTTGTAAGCATTTATTAATATGTTACTCAATACATATTATTTATATATGTCCAACGGTATGAAGACGTAACGCTCTGTGAATTATCTTAATGTGCAAAAAGACAGAAACTGTATATTCACTTTCTGTTGTAGTATTTATTACACGATACGCGCGATTCTCATGGTGAATTCGGATCACTGGTTTCAAACAATTTTGCTTTCCCAATTTTACGAATGAGATATGAATTTGATTGGTGAAAATTCAGCTAAAAACTATTTTTTTTTAATATCATGGCAGAAAATATGATTACAATCTTGCGATACGTTATATTTAACTGGGATATAACTAGGGGTAGATTTAATTTTATTTGAGACTAAATCACCTCTTTCAGATTTATATGAAATTATTTGAAACTGTAATTATTATATGTAAAAATTGTCCGCTTGGGAAATAATATATTTGGAACTTTTGAATACGAAGAAAATATAATCATAGGAAAATCCACCCTCTGCCAACAAAATGCTTTTATTATATTTTTTCACTAAAATAATATTGAGTATAATAAAGAGCCTTGATATGAGACCCAATTGTGAGTAAGAACCCTTACTCTTGTATGTGTTCCGATCCGGTTTTCATTCCGGAAAAAATAACGGATTTTCGGTTTTCAGTTCAGCTCCGAGTAATTATTTTTGAATTTTTAAAATGTTTTTTATTAGTATTAAAACTTGTTTTCTAACAAAATATAAAACATTTTATCAAACAAAATGCATACTAATGACTTAAGATTACAAGCTGGAATTTGGGTTGATAATAATATTATCTGAAATATTGATTTAACAGGACATTCAACAGGATGAACAAATAGTAAAGATTACAGTATTATCAGATAAATACAAAGGCATTAATAAATAAAATATAATTAAATTCTGCATCAGAGTGGCGGAGGTCTCATAGGTCTCATTAGCTTAAATTTGGATTAACGATCTATATAATCCCAGGATGTACGCGAGATACTCTCTCCGTCTCTGTCGGGTGGGTGTTAGACTCCATGATGCCTACCCATAAAACCCCAGGGGGGTTCCAACACTGCGCCCGTGGGCAACGGTTGAATCCCTGGGGTAATGATGTGGAGTAGAGGTGTGTGAATGTATCCTCGTCGGTTTGTTCATCAAACGCAGCTGGGATAGCCCAGCTAACATGAGTTGGGTGCGCAGGTCACCTTGTGCTGCGCACTCATAAAGGGGTGTGTGGAACAGCCGATTACAGTAGTTGGTGGAGACTGTGTCAAAGGCTCACCACTATACTCAACAGCCTAGGCATACAGGGGAGAATGGTTTTAGGCTGTTCGGACGGCGACTCGTCTCCGTGGCTAGGTACTACAAATAACCGAACTGATACGAGTACCATGGGGAAGGGATAGCCCCTGCAGTCCTTCAAACTGAGACTGGATTCGTGTGGCAGTGAACCCGCGGTAGTATTCCTTTGAACTTAGTCTTTCCTCCACCGCCGCATCCTCGGGTACAATAGTCTGAAGCTGGTTTTTACTGCAGAAACCTCGCCTTCTCTGGAGGGCGCGGAGCAAAAGGGGTGGAAAACACTCTCTGTGTGGCTAGTCAGGGGTAAACCAAGAACAGACCATACAGCAGCGCAGGAAATGGGATCGCAAATGTATGATCTCCCAATCCAGTTAGTCGCTGTCTGTCGTCTGTCAATCACTTAAAACCTAAAAGATTTTATTATAACTGAGTAAGTAGGTCTCCTACCACATTGCTTTTTAAAATTTGGTCACTTATCCCACACTACGTCTACAGAAGAAAGGCTATATAATATGATTTGTAAAAAGTTTTTTAATTTTGTATCATAATTAAATTGTAATTATGGGCTCAATTATAGGTAGTAGATATTATAGCCTTGTAAGATGCCAATATTTTTATATAACCTCAATAAAAAATTCTTAATGTCAACTTAAGTCAAATAAGAAAATATGAACATAAACAATAATCCTTGTACGTCGAATCTTGAATTAAAAAAATAGTGCTCCTTATGTGCCAAATTTTGTGGGATTTCTCCATAATTTCATATAAAAATGTGTGCAATTAATGTTCTCATGTTCTTAAAGGATATATCCATTGTAACATTTGAGAAGCACTGTAATAGTTACAGATCTTAGTGGGAAAATATGACCCAAAGCGAGAGTTTCACAGCAACAGGTAGCAGTTCAATTATATAACCGCCCTCAATTCCGCCCACGAGCGCATGTGCGCAACCGGCCACAGGTAACTCTGATAAGTGCTATCGAACAATTCACTTGCATTTAAGGCAGACGCACTAAAATTACATAAAGTTTTATTAAAATAATTTATAAATACAGTGAGTTTCAAAATTCATCGTTAAAACAGTCGTATTAACCCAAACGTAAAAAAACACTAAATTTTCAGAATGAAATTTGAAACGAAACGAAGTTGAAAATTGGCTGTAAAACAAAGGTCGATTTGATCGTCCGCAATTGTTACAACTAACGAATTATTTTAAAAGAAATCCTCAAATAAGTGCATATAATATTTTCACAATATTAAATATGAGGACAGGAATAGATCTAATATTTTTATCAATGAAGGAATCAGGTTAAGTAAAAGGATTTGCTAATTTATCTTCCATCGATGAAATAATGGATCAGCATATATATTTTAATGCCTTTTTTTATGAGCTGAATTTAATGCATTTTTGTATTTATGCTCAAATATTTATTATAATGGAATAAATTATATTCTGTTAGATATTGAGACTCTGTGCCTATTTTTTTGAGCCACGGGTTGCCTTCGTCGCTGCTCCTCTTGCCGATTGCCGCGTTGTTTGGCTACATTAATCACATTGTGGAGTCACTTGGAGCACGGGGTGCTCCGTACTTATTAGCCTTGATGATGATCTTTGGTGCCAATAAACGACTCATTTTGAAGTTCGCAGATCAGAAGGACGCGTTCAATTTTCAAACATGACTCTATTTTGACAGACTTCCTACTTTTACCCCATTCGTTTACTCGGTGTAGAGCCTTATCAACAAATTATATGGCCAGATATATTTGAATCTAAAATATTTACATGTGGTGGAAAATCGGTTTGTTTTTAAACATATGTATATTATTTATTTGAGCTTCTCGTTTTCGTTACCGTTTACAATTCGATGATCGAATCCTCTCATTGCGTTAAATCAGGCGTTTGCTCTCAGTTTCTGAGAGTTCTGATGACATCACGTTTCGGATTACGACCCGCGTTGGCCAATTCGACCCCATTCCGCGTTTGGCAATTTTTAACCGACGGGATCGTGGCCAATAACTCGTTTTTTGTCCATCCTCTCATCGTTTGTTATTTGCTCTCGTCTTAGCCAACTTAACATCCTTTGCGAGACGGTTGCGCGAGATGCCTGGGGAAATGCCGGCGCGCGAAAGTTGTGCAAATATCTCAGTTTTCGATCCTGGATCGCTTCATGTTATGTGTCGATTTCGGAAAGCGATTTTAAAATCGAAAGATATGTACTCATGTCAAAAAGTTTCCTTTGTGGGTCTATAAAGAGGGATAAAATAAGATTTGAGGAAAATATTCTGACAATGTCCAATGTAAATCCCCAATGCTTAAAATTTCCTGTCATTGAGAATAATTCAATGAACTGATGCTAACGCAGGTATACGAAAATATTATCCTCAATTAAATTATCACTCATGTTTGCCATCAATTAATGTTAGAAGATAATGTTAGGAATATACATTTTTAATTATATATACAATAGATTAACGATGCACTCTCTACTTTTCATCCATCCAAATAGGAAGATATAAAGTTGGTCATCCTTTTTTTCATTTTTTTATAGTCAGATGGTGATAAGTTGCTCTACCTGATTTTATAAATTGCCGAAGAATTTATCTTTAGAAAATCATATGTGAATTTATTTCTTTCAGTATGTTCATCTTGGTGGCCTGCGAGGGAGCAGTTATTATTAAAAACTCCCATGCTTAAAATCTAAATTCTGTAAAGCCCTTCAATGAACAAAGTCAGGAAGATTTGATAAGAACTATACAAAGCTACTATTGAAAAAACTCATTGCAAAAGCAAAATGGTATGGCTAGACTATCTTATTGACAGAAGGGTTAACGCGTTCGTGGACACGTCCGCAATTGCAGTCATTTTTTTTTCGTATGTTGCTTGGGATTCGTTCTCTGTATTCTTCGACTTACAAACGTTACAAAAATTGTATAGATCGTTAACATAAATTTATCGACTAATATTGATGTGTGAATGATATAATTAATCGACTTTAGGTGTATTGTTTATGTTTACTTGAAGAAATTATCGAATATTTTAAGCTTCCAAGAGTGTTTATTTATTTAACTCGTTCATCGCCGCGTCCATCAAATATGCGCGTCTCTGAAGTCCGAGTCTGCGAAAAGTGAACCCAGCTTCTCATTGTTACGTATTTCTATAACGATTAGTTAAAGTTAACTTTACGAACGTCTTTATATAATGTTTTTCAGATGACAAATGTCTAAATATCTTTCGAGATCGACCTCGAAACTTGCATTCCTACCCTTGTCTGTACGCATTTGCTTATCTTCGCTTTTTTGTTAATTTGACTAATGACAGGGTTAAGCTTATCGATCTGACAGATAAATGGATTTGTACGGATGATAAGTGGTGGACAAGCAAATATAGCATCTATGACTATGAAGATTTTAAATGAATTCACTGCTTAAAGGGTTAAACCGGGTGGACAAGCATTGCGGAAGGCCTATGAACAATCAGTTTAATACTCTCGTCACCCAACATATCGCCGACAACATCTCTGTCTTTCTTCGAGTTCAACGTACAAGAGTGCTCTTTCTGGATTCACTGGAATTCGCTCGCAAATACGCGGTCATCCTACCACACACGTTAAAGTTTTAATAATCAAGCCACCGCGGGTCCATTTTTACAATCTTTCTATCGTTGAGATTTCTGTCTTGTATAACAGGATTTCTTAAACTCTTGCTCGGTTGTTTTGAAAACCATGGCAATGAAAACATTGATATCGATTGCATCGATAGTTAATGTTCCAGCCAATATTAAATTGTCCGTGAAGGCGTTAATACCATATGTACTGTTTAATTTTGACCAATGTGAAGCGATTAGGATAGAGCAAACACCAGAATAATTAGATCATTTTATTTTGTACTGAGATTCTGTTTTTTTTTTTGGTGAAGAAAAATGTTTTTTGGGATGCTCAAAGAATTAGTAAAAGCCTTTTTTCGCAGTGCCTTTTAAGCCAAAGCGAAGAGATTGATTAGTTGATTATTAATCAAAGTCCAATTTTATACAATGCAGATTCAATGGGATTAAAAAACTAAAAAGTTTAATCTTTTAGATTCAAAGAAAACTCAAGTGTCATCTTTTTTGTGAGATCTTCTTATCTAAAAGTCCAATGCCAAACGTATTATTTTTTCCTGGTTTTAAAATACTAAATATATTATTTTTAGAGGAAAAAAGATACAGCATAGGCATTTTTTGTCTTAATCGGAATAAAACGGTATAGTTGCCATCGAATTTATGGGATGGGATATTAATTCAATATATATATACTAGCCGGATGTTCGGTTTTAAAGATGCCGATACATGAAATGCTGGTGAGCACAAGAAATAAAGGAAGCGGATGTGAACGAAGCGGATTATAATTGAAGGTTTAAATTCAATCTGAATTATTGAATCATTTAATCGCAGTTTCCCAACATTCACCGCATGACTAATTGCTGCAAGTACTCACTGGTATTTTAATTATTTAAATCGACGGAACATCAGCTAGTGGGTTTTGAGCAGATTTGTTACACTGGATTGTGGAAGAGATGGATATCTATCACTTTCCGGAAAACAAAATGTCATGGATTGAACAAATGGATGGCACACGAAATGGACACAACATCAGTCACGAAGACATGATCATACTAAAGGTCAGAACCAAGTGGGCGTTGCGATAATGTTCCGACTTGCTGAATGGAAGTTTGACTAATTTTTCAAAATTTCATGATAACCTTTCACCTATATTTTGACACTAATACTCTGATATAAGCTTATTTCAAGCCAATTTATTTTGTCTACATTGTAATTTTTTAAAAAAATATATTCACATTTGGAAAGTTTCCTTCTTTCCTTCTTCCAGAAGTGATAAACGACTTAAATCAAGACATATAACTTATATAAAACAAGAGAGATTATTCTTAAACACAAGTTATGTTTTAAAATAATATCAACTCATCGAAATGAATATAATTTATATATTATTAACAATTAATAATAGACGCCTTCCTTTTGTAGATCAGCACTGCTAAACGCAAAAGAAGCGTACTATTAATGTTTTCTTGGAATTCGTTCAGGAACAAGATTGTATATCTTAATGACAATATTCCAAAGGCTATTATTATGAGCTCCAGAAGTTGCAATTTAAAGATATGTCTGACAAACAGCTCATAAAGTTGATATGGTTCAACTCGACACTTAATCAATTTTCAATTATGCTCAATTTTATTTTATATGGATCTTTAACCCCTTAAAGAGGCAAGACATAGAGTTGTGTTCGAATTCCAGTGAATCAGAAAGAACATTCTTACACGTTGAGCTCGGACACAGACAGAGACGGAGAGTGTCTTGCACGTTGAGTTCGGAGAGAAACAGAGACGGAGAGAGTATCTTGCGTACATCGTACGATTGTATAGATCATAGGTTCCCAATTTATATAATACTATAAAGCAGCGTATATTAGAATTGTCCGCAGACGTCAAAGAGCAGATTTTGAATGAGCAGCAGTAAGCTCGTGTACTCAGTTGCTTGTCTTCGTGAGATATATCATTCAGAGAAGAGTTCCTATTCTGAGTGGACTTGAAACGACTACAAAAAGTGAGAATATTATGAAGAAGAAAAATACGTTTTTTGAGAAAAACTTGTCTGTGGTTTGTACGGATGGTGCAACATCTATGCTTGGATCAAACTAGGATTTCATAAAAAAGTGAAAGAATTAGTTCCCCAAGCAAACTGTATGATTCACCGGTATACCCTTGCAGTAAGACTCTTCTAACTCCACTGCAAGAGGGACACTTGTTTTGCTAATGAAAATCGTGAATTACAGCAAATTTGTAGCTCATAACACCCGTCTGTTCAAAGAATTGTGTAAAAATATTGATTCTGATCATAAAATTCTTCTTTTCTACAATGCAGTACGCTGGTTGTCGAAAGGATATGTTGTGAATCGTGTCTTTGAATTGAAAGATGAAATCAAGTTGTTCTTAAAAGTGCAAGAGAAACATTCAACATTCATGAAACTTCAGGGAAAGGAAACGAATATTATCACATTTAACGATAATCTCGGGACATTGCAAGCTGGCGAAGAAAAATAAATTTGGAAACATTGCCATGTTTGATAAACTCTGCTGTGTGCTAGTTGAATCTGAAGGTGAAATAGATGAAAATTTGAAGGAGGAGATTACTGGGCATCTCGAATATTTTGAAAATGAACTTCAGCCTTACTTCCCTGAGCTGAAAAAAGAAGAAATTATATTGACACGAAATCCATTTTCTGCCTTCCTTAATTTAGCCGGCATTCCCGATGAATTTTAAGATGAATTCTTAAATTTGCGGAATGATTCCTCGGTACGTAACATGTTTATGAAAAATTACTCAAACAATTCTGGTGTTGTATGTATCATTCATACCCAAATGTGACGATGCTTGCCTTTCGACTTTTAGTTTCATTTGTGTTTACATGTCTCTGCAAGACTGGATTTTCAACTCTTCGTTTAAAAACAATAGAAAGAAATAAATTAAATGTTGAGAATGACATGAGGTTGGCGTTAACATAAACTCACCCGCGAATTTTGAGACTGGTTAATAACATGCAATTTCAACCAACGCATTAAATTAATTATTAATCATATTTTAAAATAAAATTGTACTAAAAAATGTTCTTGGTTTTTGTTGAAGGATTTGTTAAAATTTACATTTGGAGTCGTCACCCAAAAATGGTTGGGAACCTATGGTATAGATCATTAACCCAAATTCATCGACTGATAATGATAAATTAATAATATAATGAATCGATTTCAAGTGTATTGTTTATGTTTACGCGAAGAAATGACCGAATATTGTGTGCTATCGACAGTGCTTATTTGTTTATGTACAAGTTTCATACGCGCTGCGACGGCCCTGACAGATAAGTGAATTTGTGAGAATAATAAGTGGCAGACATACAAATATAGCATCTAAGTTTGTGACGATTTTAAATTAGCTCACTACTCATAGGGTTAAAGAGCATCTTCTCGTCACAAGAAGAACAGAGTTCACTTCGTCACGTATTTTTTTGGTCGCACTGTATTTCGATAATGGGCAAACAAACGACCGGCAAAGACGTGTGTTGATTTTAAAGTAACACTAATAATAAGGAAATGAGGAAAACTAAAATGGTAAATATTCAATTGTATGGGATATTTGCTCCACGGCTTCCTAGTAATGGATGAGTACATTAATGGACCATTTAGATGGGAAAAAAGTGTTATGCAATCTTCGACCCGGTTTTTAAGAAACCGGACGTTTTTAATGATGATTTTCCTTAACCCTAATCGCAATGGATGGATTGTGCCTTTTGCATACCATTACGGGCTGTCATTATTTATATGCGTCTCCAGATTGAGTATCCTCCAACAAGGATTTTCCTCGTTTCGAGTGCTAACATTTAGAATTGATGCCATTGCGCTTGAAATACCAAAATTGATTTCTGTTACAACATCAACTGATTTTAAGAGGATGTCGGCAAGTCCGAGTTGGTATTTACGAGCGTTTATGACGCAAGATGTCAAATTTTGAGAGCTGCTATGTATTTTTTTGGACACTTAAAAAAGGACAAAAAGGTGCTAAGTAATTTCTGAACCACAACTATATAAACAATTCTTATTTGGGTGATGATAGTAAATATTTTTTGGGTGTTGTACTCTTAATTTGTTTGGTGTTCTTTCCAACTGTGAGCAAAGATACTTTGAAAGCTAAATATTTGACATGTTGCTAAAATTACACTTTTCTAAAATAAATTAGGTATTATTGCGTGGCTTCAATGTGAATTTATGAGTGGATTAAACTTAAAAATGATGTGCATGGATCAAATTATTGGATTCATATATAAAATCACCAAATGTGCTCAGAAAATGTCGTAAATACATAATATTTTCTCCTACTTCCAGAGTGGCCATAAGGTTTGTATGCTCAATCGGTCCGCTTTTGGGACCGCTGATATGAAAAATGAGCGGCTTGGGATCCAAGAAAAATTTGATTTAATATATTTTTGTGCAATCGTATTCATTCAATTAAAATATTTACTCTTCTGTAAATTCTGGAATAAATAAAGAAAATTTGGACATGATAAAGCTGTGCGCAAGATGGGTGCCGCGTTTGTTCATAATGAAATAAAAACAACGTTGTGAAGATGTTTTAATCGAGCATTTTTAGCCATAGTTGAAGAAAATCCGCGATATACTGTTCGCGAAATAGCTAACAAGTTAAAAATTCCACGAACATCGTCCAAAATCATCTGATAAAATTGGGCCACATCAATCATTCAGATGTGTGGCTTCCTCATGAACTGACTGACTCAAATAAACTTCAGCGTATTTCAACATGCGATCTTCTTCTCCAACGACATAATAGCCAACCTTTTTTGAAGAGACTTGTCACTGGAGATGAAAGTTGGATACTCTATGAGAATATCCAACGTAAACGATCTTGGACCAAGGGTACAGAAGCTTTAACTGTAGGTAAACCTGGCCTACATCCAAAAAAAGTTTTAGTATGCATTTGGTGGGACTGGACCCCCTTCCAGTGGAAGGGGGTAGTTTATTATGAGCTACTTCAAAAAATTTAAATCATAAAATGATATAAAAGTGTACCTTGATCAATATTTTGTCAACAAACCTGGGAAATTTTGACAAGAAGGCATTATGAGCCTTCCGGAGAGATGGAGAAAGGTACTAGAACAGAACGGATCATATATTATTCAATAAATTTTGATGTAATGCAAATTCTTGTTTATTTTTTTCTTAATATGAAAACGAAAGAAACTTATGGGACACCCTAATATATTAAGATGTTTATGTATAAGTCAGAATAATACAAAATAATAGTCATTATTGATACTGGAATTTATATGATAAAATACTTGCCAGTTGTCGATTACAAAATATCCTAGTTAACAAGGAGAATCTCTTAATTTCCGTCAATCTACGACAAGATATGAAAGTTTCGCATACAAAACGATCCCCGTCATTATGACACATACCTAAATAATGGGAACATAGTTCAAGCAATATCCGTTTTAATATTGATTTGACGTTAGTGAGGCACCAGTATTCCTAGTCATAGCACCATTACCCGGTAGATTAATGGCGGTGTGAAAATCTCTGATTGGTTATTTGCCAAGATGTGGTGTCGTAATTTTTATGAATATTACAGTATGAAAATGATTATTTCCGTTCGATAATGACGTCGGTTGTTTCCGGTCAATAACGAAGCAAAGGCCTTTCGAGCGAAATCGATTTTGGGCGGTAAGCAATCGATGACCGAAATTGGAATAAGACATAGATTTTATATGGCGAATTGCCTATGTGGAAGATAAATAAATATGTGATCTGGATGTTTGAGTGCCGATATGATTGTATCAACGAAATTTGGCGTGAGGATTCAAGAAATAGATACTGATGTCGTGACGTCAAAGGGAACCGGAAGCTTTGCTCTGGCAGGAAGTTGAAGCTTTGGGTGAAGGGGTGGCGAATCGGCGAGGGCGAGAGGGACGGGACAGCGTTCCATTTCCGCCTGGCAAGCGGAAGTGCCGCCCGGTGGCGCCAGGAAGGGAAAAGTACGAATGTAAAGTGCCGGATAGTGGAAACCCCGTGGCTTCTCCCACCCAAAGGCCGACCGGGAACTTCCACCATTTCCACATGTGAATGGAAAAATCACGAAGCCATCCTTTTCAATGTATTTTCCGATATTTTCATGGGGTGGCTAAAAAAAATCACCATAATTAGTAGTATAAAAATATATGTTCTTATTATGTAATAATGCACTATCATATGACAGTGATAAATCATGACCTGGGTAAGTTCTCACTTTTTCATGATCAATCGTAGTTCAAAAATATTAATGAATTTTCTTCATTAATACTGATTACCCGGCATACGTTAAAAAGCCACATCGCACATAACAAACTTCACACACAAACAATATTTTTACTATGCCTATGTTATTCCCGCAAGTGTAAAAAATAAGTTGACAAAGTTTTATTGCAATTGGATGAACGATATGGCAGCGCATTAAATACGAACAAACAAACATTGCTTTTTTTTCTATATTACACTATGCCTATGTTACTCGCGCAATCTTTAGCAATAAATGGATGAAGTTTTATCGCAGTCTGATAAACGGTACGGCAGCGCATTACATACGAACAAACAGAGATTATTTTTTATATATAAATTTATATTTTAAAGCTATTGAAAAATGAATATTTTCGTATTTGAATGGATAACGCTTCAATGACTTTCAATAGACTTCAAAATTTTGTGAACATTTAACGATGAATTTGTGAATAGGATTGGATACTTGAGTGTGTTGCAAAATTTTCTGAAGCGTGGGGTGAAATTGTTTCGATGCGAAAAAGTTAATCTTGCGAATCGCGGAACTCGGTTAAGAGATTGGCGGTGATATCTTTCGCGTAATGTGACTAGAATGGAAGGGGGGAGGGGGGTGTAATGCGGGTCAATGTCTTCGAGATGGCCTTGGCACTATTCGAGGAATAGGATTATCGCCTGCAGAGTCTCGCAGTTGTTTGAATTTTTAAATAAATATACTAGACGGACCATCTAACTTGCATAACTTTTATTGCCAATCATCTTCTACTTCAAGGAACTTTTCTAATACAGTCGGGAGAACATGTTGATCCCTGTATCCTGTTAAATTATGACTATATGAGTGACTATATCACACTGAGTACGAGGCGTGTTCAGAAAGTAAGTGTACTTTGACCATAACGGGCTGTGGTTTTTTGAAAGTTGACAACGCTAAGTGGTAAAGGGGGATCTCCCGACGTAGCGAGCATCGTAGACTAAGAAGGAGACCATCAATGCACTACAATATTGTGAGAACTCAAAAGGAACATTTAAAATAAAAGTGGGGGGGGGGGGGATACTGACGAGAGATGTGTGTTCGTTGCACAATAACTCCCGTCCTCACATAGCCTCAGCCTTCAAGGCTCTCTTGGACTCCTTTGGTTAGGATGTTTTTAGCCACTTTCGTGTATTGCCTTGACTTGGCGTCTTCAGATGATCATCTTTTCACCTCTCACGAAGAATGCGGTTATCAAATCGCAGCGACGAAGATAGTGGACCGCTTTGTGTTAGCAAGTTACAATATCAACAATATCCAGGAACCTTTTTTCAAATGCACTTAAAAAAAATCTAGTACACTTACTTTCTGAATATGTTTCGTATATTGATATGTGAATTTCGATTCTTCACTGTATCTAGTGTTGATAATTTATATTTACATAAAAAAAATATTTTGATCATCCAGATTATTTTTGTAGTTTAATATTATAGCTTTTATCTAATAGATGTCATTCTATTTTTTTGTTGTATAATATTAGATATCAATGTTTGTATTGACATCGTAGATAATATTGAATTTAAAAATGTTTCATTCTGCTCAGTAAGAGGACCAACTCCGGAAGTGGATTGGAGTTCTCATTACAATAAAAAAATGGAGGAAATAGTCAATCTGCTGTGCCGTCTTTGTACATTTATAACCACGGAACAAGAGGCATCCCGACATGGACGTAGTCCATATCAATCTGGAGTAAATTCAAGCACCAAATCGAAAAATCAATCTCCAACCAACTCCACGTGAGCGTGCAACGTTGCAGATAAAAGTAGCCCTTTTATCACACGTTGGTGCGTAGACAGACGAAAACAATGAATGATCGATCGGAACATGTCAAGGAGGAGATAACTTTTCGAATGTAAAAAAAATCGGTTATATCTAGATGCCATTTATTTTTGGACTATCAATCAATGAATTCAATTACACGTTAAAAATACTGAATGAGTCAATGTGTGGATAACGTACGCCACATGTCTCGGTGCAAGAACTGATAAAGCGCAATGTTGGCATAGATCGGGTATCGCAAAACCGAACATTCCGCAATCGAAGGAAAAATGTCGAGTCGAAGCCGTTTCGAGTTTTGGAGAAATATTTGGTACGTCCAAAAAAAAAAATAAGGATTGTGCAATTTGACGTACCGGATTCGACGTCATTCTGCCAACATGCTCAACTTGTTAGATCATATTTCTGGCCGCGTCGCAATCAATAACGAACGGAAAATAAATTAATAAGTGGCCGATGAAGTGTTAATTAATGTTTGACAGAATGATCGTTTAGAAGAATCGCCGAGGAGAATGGTCAAGAGACTCGTAGTGATTGCGCCAATGTCAAATTGGTCATTAATAAAAAATGTATTTGATTGAAAACTTTTTGACGTTTTAGCAAGTGAGCGATTCGTTGATGCGGGCGGTGGCAGATATAGAGGCAGAGCGGCGATACTTTGGGTGATTACCCATAAATAAAAGGTATTAGTATCATATTATGTCGATGACAAATTTCCTATCGTTGACAGATTTTTTCGTATTCATATAGAAGTTTTTGGTGCACTTCTTAATATCAACGTTATTCAGGTTCTTCAGCTTGAAATTTCTTCTTCATCATGCACTATGCTTTCTTTATTTTCTTTCGTGCGATCATGGTTATTTTAAAATTTATTTAGAACTTCAAATTTATTACTTCTTCCTGTAAAGCTTCCACGGCTTCTATTACTTTGTAATGTGTTAGTGTTAGTTAGATCTCTTAAATCCCTTCTGCTTGTGTGAAAGTCAGGATGTGGACGAACAGAGAAGAAAATATATCAAAAATGTCAACCAACCGTGGGAAGATGTGTTCTTTCCGCCGGCATCCAATGCAGTCTCGCAGCTGTGAGATTTTTCGCAATGTAATTTTCAAAATTTCTGCAACTCGATAGCTAATGGATCGGCAGGGTGAAGTGCACCCCAGATGCCCTACCATAAATAATCCCGATAATTTGAACCCGACTTCCAAAGTAGCCGATAGTCCTTGCTAGGCTCTGATGTCTTTAAAATTGAAATGTATTCGAATTGGCAAAATGATTTTTCTTGTCTTTTGAGTCTTACATGTTTGGATGGGAGTAAAGGCCTAAAAAGTAAACATTATTTTGTCATGAACCTGAAGCATGTTTTCTTTCGGAGGGGTCAATTGCCATTTGGCTCTCTTCTTCCTGCTACATAAATCATAAGCATTTGGGTCGTCGCGAGTCAAATGATGTGAGGGAAAAAAATGGTCGAGAGCGTCATATTAGTCCAGATCTGGTAAGTGTGTCAAATGTGTCACGAATGAATAGCGTAACTGGTAATAAAAAATGGCAATAGTTATGAAGCCTGTCGGTGGTAGTCGAGCAGCAGCAATCCAGCTTGGTCGATATACTTCCTCCATTACAAAATTGCAGAGCGCGGTGGAGGGCTTGCACAAGCGGAAATGGTTACACCACTGGGTTGTTACATCATGGTACGTAATATTGCCGCCACAATAAGGCATGGGAACTTGCAGGCCTCAGCCTACCAGACACCTTCCTACTTATGTAACACCGCAAGATAACTATCTTTTATCGTAGCGGCGGAAGTCATGCACCGCTATCTAGGACTAGACATCGCATGGACGTCCTTCTGCACGTCCTTAGGTATCAAGCAGAGAATTCTGCTGCGAATTACATTTTTCCCTCAAATGTTACGACCTCTAGATTATCCACTATTTTTGAAGTGGTGGCAATAAACATCATCTAAAGATCGTCGAATGACGTATATCGTGTTTATTTTCGAACAACGTATGATAAGCTACTGATAATGTGCAGTAGTTCAGACATTTTAACATTAATGAAATTTGAGCTATCGGGACCATCAATGAATGATAAGCTAAGCCCGGTTAAATTATTTTATAAATTTGTAAACGATGTAAAAGGTAAACATATGTTGGGGTTTATCGCACTTATTTATAGCAATTTACCAGGAAACGCGTTTTATTTGCTAATACCACTTGATACCAATCAAACATTTTAGGAAGTGATGAAGTAAGACGATGCATTGCTGTCGAAGCTACGCCAATGGCATTTTACGGAAAAATAAAATACGTATTGTATTAAACTTGTATTAGTCTATTTTATTTGGTAGTTTTTTTTGTGCTCATTTTTGCGCATAATAAAAATTACGTCACCAACAAAAAGATAATTTTCCAAATTACTTCCAAATAATTCCAAATTAATTACTTTGGATGGTTCCTATAAGAGAGCCCCGGCCACCGACAGCGAATTTCGTTATTTTCGTCTCTCCTGAGTAGGGAATCCAATCCCGGGATCGCGGATAGTTTTGAGTGCTCATGAATCCCGGGATTAGTAAACGTAATCCCGAAAAATTCAGGATTGAATTTTTTATCTAATAGAAATCGTACACCTCACCAGCACGACGAAGGCTACTAAATCGAGACATTCTCGCCGAAATCTGGACGCTTGGAAACAGTGGCGCAACTACTAATTGACGAGCTTAGGCGACGCCTAGGGGCATTAACTGTCTAATCTATTTATAAATATATACAGAGTACATATATGTTTTTCAAATTGCTATATTAACCTTTCTCTACCGGTGATGTATTTACTACACCTCGACTCTAATAATGGGAATATCGATATAAAATATAACAGATACGGGGTTCAGAATATTTGTATTCCTCCGTAATATAATTATGAATCACATCAAAGTATTTTAGTATGTAAGTATTCATCTGCAGCGACGGAAATAAATAATTTGTCGGGAAATCGGGAATTTTGCGAGTTTTAGTCCGTGTCTCAGCATAAAGGAATTTATCAGTCACACTGATGGTGTTGTACGAAAATGGGGGCTCACGCGGTCATCAACTAGAACTAGCATTTAAATATCTGATGACGATACCTCCAACGAGTGTGGAGGCTGAGCGTGCATTTTCAGCAGTAAGTTGCCTGGCTTCCAAAATCAGATCCAAAGTAAATGACGAAACACTCGATGCTTTAATGTTACTTCGGGCATATTTTCAGATCATGACAGCACCGATTACTGAGTTGAATCCTGGAGGTTATTTCGTTATTCGTTGAGATCTTCTCCCTGATGATGGATCTAAGGTATTTGAACTCTTGGACCCTTTCAATGTATTTTTTGTTGACACTCATGGAGGTGTAACCTTCAGCATTTATCCTCGATACCACCATATATTTCATAATTAATTTTCATGCTGAAATTAGCAGCAGCTCCGTCGATAGACACAAGCGTCGCCAAAGCTTGAAGAACGACGTTGATATCATCAGCAAAGGCTAGATGTATTGCAATATATTTCTATGGATCTGCGCGTACTGACCAGCCTCCCTCATAATTGCTTCCAACGCAATATTAAAAAGTAATGGGGAGAAGACATCCCTCTGTCTGATTCCCATAGTCACATCGAAAGGATCCGACAGGGCAACGTTAGAGCGTACTACACTAATAGCATACGCTATTATTGGACACGCACATTCTAGACAGCATCAGCAGCTTACCCGGTATTCCCATACTCCTTCGTCCTCTAAAATTTTCCCTGGTTGATGCTGTCGTATGTCTTGCAGAAATCTACAAATATGTAGCGGAAATCGACACCGTATTTCCACATTTTTTGATAGAATATTTTAACATTGAATAATTGCACCCTAGTGGATTTACCTGGTCTAAAACCGCATTGATTCTCCCTAAAAAAATCCTCCATGATGGGGTGAAGTTATAAACACCTATCAGACTTGATAATTTTGATTATAATGTATCTCCAGACAAATCTTTTTTGGAGAAGGCTCATATCCGATTGACGGATTTGGTACTATTTGACAACCTTCTTAATAGTTAAATCATATATTTTTACTGCATTTTAACCATAAAAATATGTCTTTCCCCCCAAAATTATGACATATCTTTTTATTCTACTTACCTACTGATTGCAGGCATTCTTTAAGTACATATTATCCTATAATAAAATATATTTCACCTTGTTTTCTAGTTGAGGAGTATAGCTACAAGCCTATTACGAAATAAGAAGGACGGATTGATGAATCAGATCACATTTTTTCCAAAATTGAATATTAAAATAAGAGTCTAAGGACTAATCTACTATGTTAAAATTGAATTAAACCAAACAAGTTTAAGATTGAATATAAAGGAGGCCCGAACCAGCTACAAACCGCATGCATCCGAAGGTGCGTTGGAAGAGGAAGGACCAAGGTTATGCTAAGGTTCAAAGGAACTACTACGCGAGGTCACTGCTATCACGAGTCCAAGCTCATTTTGAAGGGGGCTGTAGTAGATGACGGACTACAAGACAACCCCTTCCCCATGGTATTCGTATCGGTTCGCTCATTTGTAGTTCTCCCCTGCATGCACAAGGCTTTTGAGGATAGTGGTCACGCCTTTTGCACAGATTTCATCTACTTCTGTAATCAGCAGTTCCACATTTCACTTTACGGGTACGCAGCACAGGATAAGCTGCGTACCCAACTCATGTTAGCTGAGCTGCCCCAGCAGCATTTGATGAGCAAATCTACTCCACGTCATTACTCCAAGTGAAGTGTAAGTCCAATTGTCTTACTTTATCAAAGGCTTATTATATGTCTAAAGCGCTACTAAGCAGTATTTTCTTCTTCGTTGATTCACATCGTAAATATATTATTTTGAGTAAGTAGTATTGATTTCGTTGCCAACTGTATACTATACGTGGAAAACAAGATACCTCTATTGTTTCAAGTGTTTTTTAGTGTACTCAATGTAAGTACACATCTGAAGGTCGAATTCGTTGCAATTTTGATCGGGGCCGATAAAAGAGGATTTCCTGTTGAGATAAAAACGATCATATGATTTATGGTAAAAGATTTTTATGACTGCTCAATCTTCACGCCTATGATTGAAGTAGTATAAAATCTGATAGGAACACGAGCTGGTCACATGACGCCTTCCTTCCATGGTAACAGGGAAAAGTTGTGCCGTTGCGTTTTTCCGTCACGTAAACCAATATCGGCATCATGTGATATTGACATTGATTGCGAATGTTGTTTTGTGTGCAGACGCTTTGCATTTTTTTGGCTTGTTGTGCTTTTCGGCATAATAAACATTGCTTATACAATCCGCGGACCGATCATTGATACCTGATAAATACATAACAATGCCATGGAAAATTTTCACTATCGGTCTTTGGTGATGATAACGTCGATAAATCTGCACGGTAGAAGAAGTCGAGTGCTTGACATTTCCGCTGGATGAAATGAAGGGTCGTCCGAAGGGTTGATGAAGCGATTAAATGCAGTCATCGAGATTGCTTCTTGAAGCGAATCGTATCGTTTCGCAATCGTTTCCTTCTTATGTCACTTACAATTTCACATAGTGTCTAGGCAACTTCTTATATCAAACGGTAAAAGCAGGTCGCCTAATGTAACATGTCTGTAGGTTTCCTACCCGCAAGAGTTACCTCACTGTGTGAGCAAATCACACATGCTGCTTACCGTGTGAAGAAATTTGCAAAAAATACGGAAATATTCGGATATTCATCATGCAAACAATACAAGAAGCAATTGGCCAAATAACCGTTGTGTTTAGCGCTCCATTTTCGCGAAATTAGCACTACTGGCAGAGTTGGATTTTGTAATCTACGAACATATCAATTCTCATCACAAGACATGTGATCCATCAAAACGTTTTATTGACTTCGTATGATAACCAATAAAAACTATTGCCATGCGATAGATCATATCATAAATTGATATCGCAAATCCTGAGTGAAATTATTACTTCATTCATATCGAGCGCACGCTATTATATCAAAGGCGGTTCTGATGTTTTGCTCAACTGCCTATAGACGACATTAATTTTATAATCGTCCATTAAGTGATCACATTGTTGAGTTTTTCATTGACGTTTTTCTGTCAAGTGTTTTGGGTATATTTCGTAACCTTAACCCAATAAATACCGCAAATAATTAAGAAAATTTGGACGAAAAACTCGAATTTTCTTAAACATCATCAACTTAAATATCTTTAATAAACCGTGACAATTAACAGTAAGACAATAAGAAAAGCTAAATTTACAACAATAAACTTATTTTATATATTTAAAATACTATATGATTATGATCTGTAAATTATTCGGTTTTTAAATTTGTTATTGATCCAGAAAGCAAAGAAACCTTGATCTTTTAAGGGAACTTAAAGATTGGTTTAAAAAATACGACCACAGAAAGCAGTTATATTATTAGATAATGTTCCTTCTCGTCTGAACGAAAGCATATTTAAAACAAGCGATGGACTTATGGTTGCAAAATGTTTGCCCCCTAATGTAAGATCTTTGAACCAGCCCATGGACCAAGGCGTTATAGCTTTAACGTAGCGTTGGATAACATGGAATGTGGGCGTTTGTGGGGCAGAGTCCTCGGGTCGCGCCCACGCCCTCGTTGAGATGGCTGCGCTCGCCCGAGTGTCCATTCTGCTCTCGGGTCGTAGCCGAGTAGTAAGATTGAGGTAGACAGGCGTCGAATAGAAATACTCTTGTCTTAGATAGCGGGAAGGACGTCTTCCTGCAGCCAAGGCTATCCAAACAGCTTCACGACTCTCGCCTCCTGCGCGTCACCACCGTTCACAGTGCCAAAGGAAATGGTGCTGTTAAATTGACACATTGCATATAAAAAGAGACGGAAGATGTTGCTGTTAATCTGGTGAATTAAATCTACACATATTAATAGCTCATTGCATGGGGATGATATTTCGCTCATGTTACAAAACTCTCGTTTCTTCTGCAAACTTCTGTTTGCAGAAGAAACGAGAAGTCTTCTGAAAACTCTCGTTGAGGAAGAAGATATATGTATACATGGATTTGCAATATGCATTCTGAAAAGAACGAAGGAAATTATATATCTGAAATATGTAGATAATTGGAAAATTTAAAATGTTTTGATAACATGGATAGAGAAAACATTGAGGAGTGGCTCTATCATGATTTAAATCAGGGGTGGGCAACCCAAATGATCTTGCGGGCCACTTTGGCAATGCATCATAACTCCGCGGGCCGCATATAAAATTATATATCCCCATATTAGATTTAAATAAACTATAGACATTTTTTTGGAGTAAAATTAAAGCATAATGAGTTGTTATCATTGGGTTTACTATTATTCTTAAATATAAACATATATAATATAATAATAATGATACTCAACGTCAGAGTCGTAACGAGGGTATGAAGCGCCCGTGGCAAGTATCTAACTTGCGCCCCCCCCTCCCTCCAATTTAAAAAAGTTAGTCACTGAGGGATTATCCGTTATCGTATCGATCATAGAAAATGTCGCAAGAAGTCCTGAAAGAAGGCGGAGTGGCCATAAGTTCTGTATGTCCAACCGGTCCGCTTTTCTGACCGCTGACATGACGATGTCTTGCGATCGAATCTCATATCTGAATATGTCTACAGAACGATTACAAACTCTCATTATAAAAAGAAGTTGTTCGGAGACTGTTCGGGGTTGTTTAAATTTACAATCTGTCGTAAATATTGTTGTTGGCCCAATGTTTAAATGTTTAAGCGATAACGAAGAAAAGAGAGATTAGCCAGCTTAGTATATATATTATAAAAACGGATAAAGTCAATCAGTGTTTATTCATGTAAAGTAGAATTGTCAAGTAAAATAAAAACCAACTCTCGACTTTATGGCTTTGTTTCATAATGCGCCATTTATAATATCCATTGACACAAACCCTGTTTCACGTTTTTCTTAATTTTAATAGATTGTTTTTTTTAAATGATTCTAAGCCCAGACAAAGCTAAATCGTATAATCTGCCAAAATCGTATTTGTGCAATTAAGATATTATTTGAACCCCAAGAATGTCAAAATTTTACAAAAAAAATTATCATCAGATCGAGTCTCGCAAAAGTGCCATTTTCATGATGACTTTTAATAAATTCAAGCGTTTTAATTGCGTCGCATTCGACGTTGTACGAAGACGACTCATTTCCTAAGCCAGAAATTGTTTGTGTACTAAGCCATCGGAAATACCACGACAATCGGTTTGGGTGTAAATTGGCTCATAACAACTGATCCATAAGGTGAAATTACGATCTATTGAATTCGATCGTTGGAGTTTCCAATCGTAAATATTTCGACCCGTCTGCTTGATAAGGTCGATTTTCAGGATACCGAAGAAATGCCAGATCATTGCTGACGATGGAATTGGCGCAAATTATGAAATCGTACGATATGAATACCAAAGACATGTATGATTCGATCTGATAGTTTTGTGAACTAATTCTATTCAGAGGCATTAAATTGCTATGGCGAGCGTGACCGATGCAAGAACGCAGGTGAATTGTAAGAAGACGGAAGTCGTCACATCCGGAGGAAGTCCGCAACGGGTGCATGTGGATGTCTTACACTGTTCCAAAAAAACAATTTTATCAATTGCGAATTCTTATCGAATCCAACAATACAAATTGCTCAATCAATTACACGGCGATCGGCATTGTTTTCATTGTTTTGATATTGAGAACAGACGTCATTTGTCCAATTATCATATCTTGAACATTTGTTGTTGGATTAACCAGTTAAATGATAATTTGCAAAATATTTGTTGCGATAAGAGTCTATTTCTAGTCGATTATCGCTGAAATTCCACTTCCCGCCGGTTTTCCGGTTTCGAAGGCTGCCCTGGGAACGGATGTGCAGAGGAAGCTCCGGCTGAACAAATAGAAGTTCAGATTTAATTACTTTTTTATTTCCCATTGAGACGCTATGGTGTACCCGTAAATTACACAGTAGGAAGTATGAGATAAATGCATCGCGCAACTGCACTTATTTGCCACACAGGTCGTTATGTCTATAACGCTTCAATTATTGCAATCCGTTATCGCGCGGATGTATCGCATTGTGTAAGTATCAGGTTTGATAGCATCTTGATTGGAGTCGCTTTTATATAAATATTAGATAACGAATATAGTACAATTTTGAATTTGTTTGAGGATTGCTTGTTTAATATAAATGCATAATCTTATGACATCGTCGAAGCTTTGATAAATATCGTACGAGGTCGTCCAGAAAGTAAGGTTACAACATTTAGGAAGGATTTTCGATCCTTCCTAAATGTTTTCCGAATGCTTGTATTTAATTCACTCATCACATCACCACCATAAGCTTTCATGAGCTTCTGATGAATAATCGTGGCGGTATTATTTTAAAAACTCAAAAAAACTGCGCGGATCTCTCACGGATGGGAGATGGCAGGAGCGCGTGACGACCTTTCCATCGAGTGAATTTACTGTGACTGAACAAAATGGCAGGTGATTATCAGAGCCCTAACAAAGAGGTGGCAAAGCAGGCAGACGCCACGGATGTAATTGGCTTTGGGGCGCAAAACGCAGAATACTGACCGAGTTGAGAATTGCATATGGTTTTTATCTTACACGACCATTCTATTTTACATGAATCAACACTGATTGACTTTGTCCGTTTTTATAATATATACTGAGTTGCCTAATATTTTCCTTGTTATTGCTTGAACATTAGGTCGATCCAGTCGGCGTTAAATCCGCAATCAAATAAAGACAACAATATTTTCGACCGCTTGTAAAATTTAAACAACCCACCCGATCAGTCTTCTTTGAACAAATTCGTTTGGTAATGCGAGTTCGGGAATGGCGTTCGATCGCGAGGCATTTGTTTCGTCATGTCAGTGCTCCGAAAAGTAGACCAATTGGACACACACACCTTGTGGCCACTCCGTGTCACAATAATGTCAGTTGAGGGTACCCACGTTCCTTTGTCTCAGATGTGAAATGATGAAACTATGTTTCATCTTGAATTGATGCAAAAACTCAGCCTTATTGCTGTGAAACATCGCCAAACACTCGATTGAAACATAATCACGCCGCTGTTTTTGTTTTATTGTGAGCAAACGCGGCACCCGTCTTACGCACAGCTTTCTCATGTCCAAATTTTCAGTCAATATGTACAGCATTTTTTAAAAGGACTACCATATCTGTTAACTTGCGCATGCGGAAGTCGATGGTTATCCAGTACCATTTTGTGGATTTCCTTCACCATATCTGGGGTGGTTACCTCATTTAGTCGACCATTGCGCTGTTCACTTGGGCAGCTAGGTATATCTTTAATATTATGCACCCGACTAAGTTAACACATCACTGCGGGAAACTTGAATCACAGTCCTAGACGCGTCATTCGCCGTATTACTATAATCTCAATTTAGGAAAAACTAATAGCGATCGCGGGTAACTTTGATCACAGTCTTGTTTCAATGCATTCGTAGTTTTGAGTGACATCTATGAATACATATCAAACATTTCGAAAATGGAAATACATACATACTATATTTATGTATAATATTTATTTGGCATATGTTGAGCATTTTAAGACACATCCAATACATATTGTAAAAGCCCTGCGAGGGCTGGGTCCGATAACGTACGGATCATATAAACATTACAGCGCTTATAGTATAATTTGCACATCGATCATAATGTTTTTATAATTTTAACAGCTTAATGTACGATATTGTACTACAATAACTACAAATAAGGGTTGTGTCAGACTCGTGATATATGTTATAAATATATTACCTTTGTCGTTGCGGCTTCCATTTGCCGCGTTATTCGGTCGCAGAGATAATATCGGGGAGTCACTTGAAGCACGGGAAGCTCCGTACCATTGGCCTCGATGATGGTTTTTTATCTACGATGGCTATTCGTCTCTTCTACGCGACCTTCAAATATAGGGCTTTAATAATGTAAAGTTATTATATATAAGTATATAAATGATTAGTTATTTTTTAATATTCCAACTTTAAATTGTATTTTCTAATGAACCTTCGCTTAACCCAAAAATTTCCTATCAATAGCTATTAATAAAATGCACACGTCGATTATCTTTAAGTATCGTCAAATATCTAGCTTTCTATAAATAAACCGTCTTATCGATGCAATTTCGTACATGTAAATGCAGGCGACGTTTGTCAATATTTACCACGTATCAATGGACAAACGTTATATCAAATTTATTTGAAATTTTCAAGGGCCGCTTCATATCACTAGCTGGTCGACTGTCATCACGAACGTACGGCTATCTTGTGAGTGAAGCGGGACCCAATGTTTTCATTGAAGAGAAATTATCTCACAATACATTCAGCATATTGACTGATCGTCATTAATCATTTTGAGTGGATGGTTGGTGCGGGTGATGGCTGATGTATGTATTAATAACTTCAAACAAAGAAACACCCTAGCTGCTAGACTATTGTGCTGAGGAGCAAAGCCGTAATTAGGGTATGAAGCGCCCGTGGCAAGTATCAAATTTAACCCCCGGAAATCAAAATTATTTTTTTAAAGTTAACTAATACTAGTATAAATGCAATATATTAAATACTATTATGATATATGGTTTTAAATAATATACAAAGATAGTCCCAAAAGTACCCGATCTAATGTATATATGGCGGTTATTGTTGTAAAAAAATACTATGATAGAAAATGTCTAGACGCTACGTTGCTTCCGTGATCGTACAGATCATAGAAAATGCCGCAAAAAGCCTTAAAAGAGCCATAAGGTTTGTATGCTCAATCGGTCCGCTTTTCGGACCGCTGATATGACGAATGAGCGATTAGACAACTTAGTATATATTATAAAAACGGGCGGAGTCAATCAGTATTGGTTCATGTAAATTGGAATGGTTGAGTAAAATAAAAACCATGTGCAACTCTCGACTGGGTCGGTATTCTGCGTTTTGGGCCCCAAGCCCAGTTGCGCCCGTGGCACGTGCCTGCTTTGCCACTCCCTTGTTACTGTTAGGACGCGGGAGCGAGCGCAGCTTCTTTCTACCAAGGCCTTTGATTGGCTCCCATTCTCAAAGGCATCGCTTTTTACCTCCCCCAAATCCCATCCTCCCTTCAAGAAGAAGTAGTAAATAGCCAATATCAAAATGTCACTATTTGTTTTATAAATTCAATATTATGTTTTAAATTAATTTATTGACAGTTTAAATTACAACTTCTCCCAAAAATGAACGCTTGCTATGATATGAATAAGAAGTGAGTGTGTGTATTGAAGATAAATATTATTGTCCGGGAGTTTTCACTTTGGTTGTAAATGTATTCAACAACACAGGAAGACAAATCGAATTATTTAACTTCAAGGCCGCTAGATATTCATAGGGCATTTCTATCAATCTGGAATGAATGCATAATAAACGCTAATGTATTCATGGTGATGATGACCCCGTTTGTTTGTTAGATCTTTTTAGCATGTCCGATACACTTGAGAATCGGACAGGAACTTAGCTTAGTCGTACTCTTCCGGAAGCACGCTCTGCTGAGACTGCTCCCTGCTCACTCGGCCGTCATCGCTCAGCAAGAGTAATGCTCTTCATTGTTTTTTGTTGTGGTAAGGAACAGATTTTTCGCCGATGGATGTAATGCGTGGTCCCCACGGTGAGGATGAGGTTGGTTTTAATCATTTAATACATGGAGCGTTGAAACTATTGCTGTGATTCCATAAACGTTTTGGACAGTTGCACTTGAGAGGGGAAAGCAAAGGACGAAACGTCTACGCTTCGTAGAAGACTCATTATGGGAGAATGAGCAGCTAGCCAACCCTAGGAAGGATGGTCACACCTATAATCATTTTCACACGATACTGTTTAATATCGCATAGCGTTCCCTTGACGTTCATGGTGGATGAATTGGTGCAATTTTCGTCGAACCTCTCACACAATAAAACTGTCCATCATTGTTTTTGAGTATGTGACCAAATCAAACGACTGGTGCGCCATAGTCAAAGATCGTTAGTAAGGTCATCAGGAATGAGTAGGATGAAATTTATCGTAGTCATTGTTTGTCAGCTGCTTAATCGCTTTCCGGCAAAAATGGAAGTCCAAGTGTGTCTGGTCATCCCGACGACGTTTTATATCACCATGTGATTCCGCTGAAACAATGGCCCAATTACCGTGCGTGGTGACCGGACAAACGGATAGGAAAAAAATTGAGGAAATTCCCACGTCGCAGTTTGTGTATCAAATTGTCTAATTGTATATCTGAATGTATGTAGTCAGTTACCTGGTGGACCTCGCTCGCGTACATTTTTTCTACTTCCTCTCCCATTTACGAGACTCTTTATTAGGCAATTTGAAATCACATTTGAGGAAATTATTGCTTCTTAGCGTAATGGTCCGTTTCCTGTCCATGCAAGAAAAATAACAATTCCACCACAATCAAGAAAACACACTTTGCATCCGAGTTTCCTACTTCGAGTCCAAAATGCGTGACTATCTCGCAATAGCCTCTGAAGATGATGACGGAAATCAACAAAATTAATTTACATCACCACATCGCTTATGTAAATAGGTCACACACAATGCTTGGGGTAAGAGTGCGTTGCATTGCGCTATTTTCTTATTATGAATTTAAGCGTAATTAAATTGAGGGTTCGGGACCCCGGATCCCAGATCCCGGGATCCTGGACAGTTTTAGGTGCGCATGAATCCCGAGACTAGTAAACGTAGTCCCGAAAAATTCGGGATTGAAATTTTTATCTAGCAGAAATCTTACACCTCACCAGCATGATAAATCAAGACATTCCCGCCGAAATCTAGACGCTTGGAAACAGTGGCGTAACTACTAATTGGCGAGCTTAGGCGACGTCTAGGAACAGTAACTGTCTAATCTATGTATACATATATGTTTTTCAAATTGTTATATAAACCTTTTTCTACCGGTGATGTATTTACTACACATCGACTCTAATAATGGGAATATCGATATGAAATATAATAGCCACGGGCTTCAGAATTTTTGTATTCCTTCGTAATATAATTACGAATCACATCAAAGTATTATAGTATATAAGTATTCATCGACAGCGACGGAAACAAATAATTTGTCGGGAAATCGGGAATTTTATCTGATGACGATACCCCCAACGAGTGTAGAGACTGAGCGTGTATTTTCAGCAGCAAGTTGCCTAGATTAGATTTTCAAATTAATATTTGAATTTTTTAGTGTTTTATTTATTAAGTAATTTTTAATCAAATTTATCAATGCAATTTCTTATTGAAAATCAATAAGAAAAAATGTAATATGTAAATACGTTTTAAATTATTTTACTGTTAAGACGGTGGGTGGATGCATAATCTGAAGTTACTGAACCTTTATCTTAATTATTGGAAAATTGACTGAAGGTAATGCCAATATATGGAACAAATAGATGAAATATGGAACATGTCGAATTCTCGACGTTCTTTGAAAAATTTAGTTATGGGTAATTAATATTTGCTTTGCAATTTTCGTCCATGATATTTGGGTTGGATAAATTTGTGATAATAAGATGCTGAAAGTTTGGATTCATGTTAATCTTTGAGAAATCAAGAAATCATCAACGAAGATGACACGAAGCTCTTCTTTTACTATAATTGTAATTGAGCTGTAATATAATGTGCCCTTATATTTCAAACAGGTTATTCCCGAACAGTTACTTTTCATCTCGGTTTTCTGGGAAAAATAACGGTTTTATCGGTTTTGGTTCAGTTCCGATTCAAAGCCCTGATTTCAAATATCAGTAAAGGATGTGTGTTCTTGGAATGAAGAACTCACTGGATATAGCAGTTTTCCTAGCCGTCACGTTGAATAAGGTCAGAGCGGTGCATTCGGTTTGCGTCCGTTACGCAAAGCGGAGACTCCGTGGTCCACGTTACAAAATCGCTGCTTGTAATGCAAGTCGCGGAAGAGCAGTTCGGTTCACACGGACACCGTCCTATAAAACTGCGAGTGCTGCGACTTAGACGACGACTGGATGATGATGATGATATCATTACGTCACCCAGGATTGCACGCCGCGGCAATTTAACGAGCATCAATCTTTCTCGGTTGTCTCGTTGTGAAACAATGACCAGGGGACGGCACAATGGACTAATAAGATAATCGTTTCCTCAAAGGTCCGAGTCCAATCTTGTTATTTGTCAGGCCGCCACACTCCACCGCCGTGATTACTCTTCCGGAATGGACGAAGACGAGGGGGCCGTCCGAATTTGATGATCCGTTGGCAGCAGCAGCACCACAAAAAACGGTGGCGTAATTGGATAAACGCCGCTTTGCAACTCATTACCACCATAAGCCACGGTGTATTGAGTCAATGCTGGATTATTAGTTTAAGTGCGTTTTTTGCCGAACGGCTTACATGTATGACTTTCACGACCACATTTCAAGTGTGTTTATAGCGTTGAGTGCCCAATTTAGACACTTGCACTTTTAACCCAATTACCATTATTTTTTTACTACGAAGAACATTTAGCTGTGATTAAGTATTAGCCAATTTTCTGAACTGCTTTTTGTTGAACGAAGATTGGTAATAGAGCTCTCAGTAAACAGCATTTTCTACTCCCTGAAAAAGATGGCGTTTGAACAGGGTTCATTAACACACTAGATTACTAAGACTACAAACCTTTTTTATTAATTCCTACTATGTATTTTTTACTAAAAAATATTTACAAATAAAAATAATTTATTCTACGAAACTGTTCTGTCGAGATTCTTGAATCTGAAAGTGAAAAGATTTAAATTTTCCGAAATGTATAGTAGCGTGGAAATATTACGCGTTTAATTTTATAAAAAAAAAATTCACTTCTATTAAATATTGATTTTTGATCGTCAAAGGGGGCCATTTTTAATGTTGTTTGGGTTTTGCACCGCCGGGGTTGCTTAGTCGGTCGTGTTAATTGTTGGCGTACAAACTTCATTTGCCGACAATTGTTTTCCTCCTTTTTTTAAGGATACTCCTTTTCGTTGTTGTTTGATGAGCGTTCGGAGATAATGAACCGCCCCCTCTGCGGAGATAAAATAAAGGATTCTGTCGTATGCTGCGAGTCCGTGTCAAGGCTGCGGAGCCCTATCGATACCGAGAGGCAAGACCCTCGTTCCTTTTCGTCGAGGTCTTTCAGGCTAAGAAGAAAGGCGCACGGGCGTGTCCAACCCTCAAACTACTCCGCGACTCGAGATGCTTTACGTGGTGGGCTGCATGAGGCAGCCGCGATGAAGATTGCGGGTCCCAGGAGACGACGAAGGGTTATGCCATATCGGACAAACGATGCATTTTATGCAAGTAATGGGACTGACTTTTTCTTTTCAAGCGCAAGATAGCAAGGAAATAAATGTGTGGAAAAACTTAGATTCATACATTTCCACAAGATGCAGAATATGGTGGAAATTTATAGATAAATGTATTATAAGAAAAAATAATTTGTAAAGGATAAATACATTTTTACATGCATCATGGCCGCTTGACCCTTCGAGGCTTCGTTGTAAGTATCTAGAAGCCTTTGAGATGTGGACCTAAAAAAGAATTTGACAAATCTCTTGGATGAAAGGAAAAACAAATATAGAGGTGTTGGCGCTGCTAAACCAATAACCCCAAGTGCTTACTATAATAAAAAAAGGAAAGTTAGAGTACTTTAGGCATGTTATGTACAACAATAAATATACACTTCTACAATTAATACTCCAGGGGAAGATCGAGGGTCGTCGCAGCCGTGAAGCCAGGAAGACGTCGTGGGTGAAAAACTTGCAGCAGTGGTACGGACTCAGTACCAGAACCCTTTTTCGTACTGTTGCAAACGAGATAAAGCTTCAGCTGCTGATAGCATAAAGACACTTTCGAAGTTTTTTTTGTATCCATAGTCCCGTGATTTAGCAGTCGAGCAATTAACTATGATTTTAATTTGTAAGATCACATTATCAAAGTGGTCGAAAATGGTTCCGTAGAAGAGATTACGAAAAGCCAATTTAAAAAAAGTGTGAGACTCTCGCAAGATAGAAGTGAAATTTCTTAGTTCTTAGTTGATTTCCATTTGTTAACGGAAATTGTTAACTAAAAGATTGCGTTGTGTGTTGCTCCAGTATATGATAAAATAGGCTTTCTACTAGTCAAGTGGTTTGTTCCGCATATATGTATATACTTTCCTGTATAGAAATAACATATTTAAATAGAAATTTTAAAGATTTTTCCAAATTCAGTTAACCTGCACGATCATTTTTAGTCTGGATCGAGATCATCGATCTCGAAGAACCCAAGTAGAAATATAAGATTTTGAATAAGTTATGCAGAAAAAGTATGACCTTCATCATTTCAGAAATATCTGTTATACCATTTCTGTACTTAAAATCGCTAGTTACGGAAAATAATTACATTGAATTTGGACTCAGGATCAATAGACCCAAGCTTCGTCTATTTCCATAACAATTCAGATATCATTTCGTACTGCTTTATTTGTCTCTGTGATATATTTTAAAATGCTAACAGATGCTTGGGTGAAATTGGTGGATTGTATGAAAATATTTCTAAATTGATTAAATTAAATGATAGAATACTTTGGTTTTGCACTGGTGTATGATTCTATAGTGGGGAATTTTATTTTCAAGTATTGGCTGTAATTAAGTGCAAAGCTTCTGGTATTCTTAGCTCGAATCTATGTACTTGACATGGCTCTTCCATTAGCCTTTTCAATGTTGAGGCGGGCTTTAATTAATGGACAATATATTTATCCTGATCATTTTATTGCATCTTTCATGATTAAAATCATCTTTAAAAATACTCTAAAAATCTTAAAGATATTAGGATAAATAAACTTAAAATAAAACATTGATTTTCCAGTAATTTTGTTGATGCTTACCCTTTTAGCATCGAAAGTCTAGATTCAAATTAAAGTTAAGATTTTTACAAATTTTATATTATAAAAGGTGCTTGAATAAAAATTAATTATTCAAAATAATACATACAAAATAATATTATGGAAATTCAATAAATTAGGTCAATAAGAATAGTCGGAGTTGAATTAATATTATGCAACATTTGGTTAATTATATTACAATATTCGATTTTTCTTGAAGAAGTGCATGAGATCATAATAAATTATTCAGATTTATTGTTATCCTGTTTTTGATTGCTCTCCAGAAATCAAAATATATTTAAGATAAATTCGTGATGATAAGTTCTATTGGCCAAAGATAATCAAAGCACTGATCCATCTGGTTTAAAATCCCTCTCCTCCTGCAGGATGTCTGAACCTACTGGGAAGAAGGTTTGTGCCTGCGCACTGGGAGGCAATTATTTATTTGCTCTAATGTTTTTTTAAACACTGCTGATCAAAACATTAAAATAAGTAGAACGCACAAACATAGTTGTAAGCTTTATAAGACATAAACTCGATTGTGGTGTTAAGCATTACATCAGACGCTTTGTGTAATAATGGTGATAAAAGCAGTAATATTTATCCATATGCATTGCATCTTGATATCATAATACACATTGCGTAATATAAATTGCTTATTAGATAACATCGATTCCGATAATCCATCAAGAGCATTGCAGATAATGCTGAATTGTCGTCTCACGGCCTCTGGTGCTGCAGGTGAGGCTGCCACACCTGGGGCCAAGATACCGTAAGTTCCGGAACTGCCTACCGCCGATCCAATATGGGAATTATGAATCTTTCATCATCACCATGCCATCCTAGAAGACGTTTAAATATGCCTTATGCCTCCATATACACGGGGAGTAATTTATTAGCTGCTCATTAAATGCAACAATATTGCTCTTTTAGTCGATGTAACAAAGCGAAGAACAACGGTGAAGAAGATCAGACCAGACCTATTTCTGAAATTGACAAGTTCAAATAGATAAATTAAGATGAAAAGCGATGAAATTAGTAGGTAATTCAAACTAGAAACATACTAGAGACAGCTTTTGAGTATAAAAATATCATTTGATTCGGGATGAAATTGATCCAGAAGATCTAGCAGTTAATGTTTATGTTTATATACACTACAAAAGATAATAACATTTTGGATGAAATAAAATATTATATGAAATAAAATAACATATTGTGTAGATTTTCCCCCATTTCAAAATACTTATTTTCATATAGCATAACATATATTTAATCGATATATTGTATTATTCATTATCATCATCATAGTATAAATACATTTTAAAGAGCATTCCTCCTGGGAATACAGTTAAAAAGTACTCAAGACGTCCTTGTTGATTTTACTGAAAAAGATTTTCCATTGTACATGGAGTTTAGTCCCTCATTTTCCACAAGGTGCTGATGCTGGCTGACGGATGCTGGGCTAAGATGAAGTCTTAGTGAATTTTGGATTTGGATTTGGAAGAGTGAATTTTGGATTCGTTCGATAGACAACCTAAACATCAATTGAGGTTGTGGGTGGTTTTCCCTATCAGGTTAACCCTCCCATTTAGATGATTTTATAATAATGTGGAAGGTAACGGAAGACAATGTTATTGGAAGACAAATATATGTATGTCTGTCTGTTCTATATAATATTCAGTCATGTACCCTATGTCTAATAATCAAATTTTGTAGCGGATTCTTAGGATTCAATTTTTACTAAGGACAGGACGAAAATAAAATATTAGAACTGCGTTTAATATGTTTTTAACACATTCACGTCGTGTTATGCATTGTTTTTCATCTGACGCGAGGCGTTTTAGCGAAAATTTCTCTTAATATTAGGAAAAATATTTAGGACATTTCGTCGTTTAGAAATGTAAGCATAGCAGTAGTTTTTAAATTTTGGTGCGCATATTAGTGTGATAAAAAATATTTTATAATTTATAGAATATAGTATTTAAATCTGTGTCTGTAAACTGTACATAATTGTTAAAGACGTATAAATGCGTCTACCGATAGTACCCGATAGACGCACATATGTGTGATCCGCATATCTGTTGGCTTACGGATATGTGCATCTTTGAATAAGAACCAGATCTAAATGATTTAGTTATATTATCGTGTGAATTATGTATATTGGGGGATCTTTTTATCAGAAATTGAAATATTTATTGTGACGAGAAGGACGGGGGCGCTCGTTCCTAAGTATCGATGGGGCTCCGCAGCCTTGACACGGACTCGCAGCATACGACGGAATATTTTGTTTTACCTCCGTAGAGGGGACGATTCTTTATCTGCGACTGCTTATGTGACAACACTGAAAAGGAGGAATCCTCAAAAACAATTAAAACATTGTGTTCCTCAATAATTAAATTTATTTACCATTTGATACTACTACGGCCATAATTACGATGCAGAAGCTTCTGGATTCATTACGAAATGTATTTGAAATTGAAACATGATGACGGTAAAAGAAGTTTGCACACCAATAATTAACAAGACCAGTCTGCAAGGCACCCCAAAGAGAATAGAATGCTTTTGTCTTGCAACCCTCAGGATTTATCTCAGCAGCTTTGACGACAAAATCAATATTTAATGGGAGAAATATTGTGATAAAAATATTTTTACCTCTTTTTAAAGCCAATGAATCACATGGCTAAAATGCCCTGATGTGTCTCCCGCGTCATATGCGTAACCCGGCGGGAATGTGTTAATATGTTTATTTTGATCCTATTTATATATATTTCATATCAATATTGTTTCATGTTATGTCTTCATATAGGGTGGTGAATACAAATATTTTATTATGGGGTGCCATTGATGGTTTTTCAAAATGCATTTATTCAAATTAAATCGTTCTTATTGTGCACAGCAGCCTTGGTGGATTGAAAATTTAATAGATTCATTGTAACGGGCCTGCTGATGTTAAAAGGGGATTACCGTCTGCGTTCAATACATTGGTTAACAGTTTGTGTTCCAGGAGTTGACAGGCGATCTATGTGACTGATTCGAGGAACAAAAATGAAGGTCACATAACGTGAAAGACGAACGGAGAATATCAATGACATTAGCAACATCGTCATGTTGTATGTCATGTATACATGTCGGCCATAAATAGTTTCCTTTTGGCAAAATAGTTATGACGTATTTGGAATACTCGATCGAGATTCCTGCTAAGAAAAACGATCGTTTTCTTTCAATTTGCGACTGTTAACTCTGAACTGAACAAACAACAAGAAGTTTATTTTTGTCATATGTAAATACATTCTGCGCGGATGTGAAAGAATGTCAAAACGACGGCTAATTCATTTTTGTATGAATTTTGACTATGAACAGGTCACAAATTCGCTGAAAATTTTTGCCAACACATCGCAAACGGGCTTAGGTTTTATAGTCGTGCGGTCAAAAGATAAATTCGATGGCGCTCTCAAATAATCTTCAGCAAATACCGGATATCTTTTTAATTCGTTGCCATATATAGTGAGCGTTGTCAATATTGAGATAATAACAAGCAGATTCAAGGCTGCCCGAGACAAATAAGTTCTGCGATGTTTAGGCTGTTTGTTTTTCATTTTCTGCTGCCACAAAAGGATATTACGACTCAGTGAGTTCGAAGAATATGTAAATTGAAATCGTTTCGAGGATCGTTCACGTCTTTTAGACTGTGATATATCAAGCAGCGGCCGAGCAAAGGCACGAGGACCTCATTGAAAAGATTTCAAATATCAATTTGTAAAATCAAAATCAGCTTTGAGTGCAAGGTCGGAGATGACTCGACAGCCTCTTTTCATTCGGAGGCGATTTTCGTTTGTGGTTTAATTATATAATCGCGCCGATATTCGAAAAACGTGCTGATAATATAATCACGAGGAGGCAGAGCTTCTCAAATATGTGTTCCAATTTATTTTTGTGAAGCAATAGAAGCATGTTTTTATTGGGCAGATCATGAAGCATGGATGCTGTCGTAGATCATTTGGAAGCTCAGATAATCATCGAAGGACGTTGAACGTCTGGATCTAGACAATCGGGGAGAGGAGGCGCAGGACAGACGTGAGCTAGGTCCTGGACTCTATTGAAGATAACAAGAAACCACTATACAAAACATTTCATTCACAAGAGAATTTCATATGAAAATCATAGTCTTAAGCAATATAAAAGGGGTGACAATAAAGAAAATAATTTTTTTTTTTAGAATTTTCTTCCCTAATAATCAAAATTTGGCAATCCTTGAATAGTAATTATAACACATCACTCAATAATTTTTTAGGATATTTTTTCACTTTAAAGGTTTTCCATTTTCATTTAGGGTCGTCTTTTCGCAATTCCTTAAAAAAATCCTACGAACTTATTGAGTGACCTTGTTAGATATTGATTGGACTTACAATCAGAGCCGTAAAGAGGGTATCAAATTCAAACCCCCCCCCCTCTCGGAAATACATTTTTTTTCTAAAAAAGTTAAATAATACTATTATGAATGCAATATATTAAATATTAATATAATGTATATTATAAAATAATATACGAAGATATTCTCAAAAGTACCCGACCTAACGTATGGATTGCGGTTGTTGTTTTAAAAAACACTACCTAAGATGCAGCATAAATCAGCAAGATAGATAAATATATAGTTTTTATGGATGGGGGGAGGGGGTGAAGTCTAGACGTGTTCGCGATCTAATTTGGCGCCAGCCGCCTATGTAAGTTAGCCTCTGAGGGATCCACAAGGTCTGTGTCCAACCAGTCCGCTTTTCGGACCGCTGACATGACTAATAAATTATAAATTTGTATGAGTCGTCTATGAGTGACGGGATTTGACATGCATTTTCACCTAATCAATATTCGTATTCAAATAATTCAATCAATTAAATATTTATTCATCGGAAAAATCTGATTTTTTGTCACAAAATGTAATTTTGGTCTCTATGGTCTTTTGGCATTTTATTTTTTAAGCACGCAAGAAGTTATGCATACACCAACATACTATCATATTTTGAGCAATTGTTTGACTGCATATTTCATTGATAATTTGATATACACGCTGTATCCAATTTTTAAGCTTCACAGACGCTGTGGATGTTAAAGTTCACTTAACATTAACCAATTGTGAATTTAAATTTTCATCTTTCTAATTAGGACCTGGACGATTGCTTAATTCATCTGCGTCTTTATTGCGCTGGCAATATTTGCATATCATGAATACGCTGCCACAAGTAACAATAAGCTTTTCAAAAAGCAACTGACGCCGCTGTATAATAAGCGTTCTATTCAAAATCATTGGTTCCGTGTATAACGCAATGTGTATTAAACAACAAAAAAATCATATTTTCTCAATGACAATTGAAACACTGTAATTAGTATAATTTGAGCTTTCAATCATATTCGCATTCATTATTGCTATTCGATTTTAGATAAATGGTTTAAGCAATGATTAACGAATATGAATTGAGGGTAATTTATTCGGAGAAGTCATAAAAATTAGGTTATCCTGCTTTATATTTAAATCTAAAGAAGTATTTATAATTTTGCTTGAATTTGAATTGTCTTTCTGTAATGTAGGTTTTCAAAAGAAAAAAGCATGATCCAGACAAGTGCTTACTATTTTGATATGCAAGGTTTTAATGCCACACCTTGTCAAAGGTTTTGTCATGGTCTAAGTTGGATTTTGATGCTTTCGTAACTTATAGCAGAACGGTCTTAACCCTTTAAGGGGTTAATTAATTTTAAGATATAAACGTAGATTAGAGGCTATATTCGTATGTACCCGCTCAACATGAGTTATCTTCGTTAATTTCTTCGCGTAAAAATAAACAATACACTTGAAATCTATTAATTTGGGTCATCAATCTCTCTGTCTCTGTCTCTCCGGGTGGGTGTTAGATTCCACGATGCCTACCCATGAAACCCCAGGGGGGGGGGGGCAACAGTTGGACCCCTGGGGTAATGATGTAGAGTAGAGGTGCGCGAAAGTAGCCTCGTCGGTTTGTTTATCAAACGCTGCTGGGGTAGCCCAGCTAACATGAGTTAGGTGCGCAGGTCACCCATAAAGGGGTGTGTGGAACAGCCGAATACAGTAGTTGGTGGAGACTGTGTCAAAGGCTCACCACTATCCTCATAAGTCTAGGCAAATAGGGGAGAAGGCCTCGTTTAGATTAACTTTCGTTACTAGGTAAATATTATCATGAATAAGACATATGTATTATGATTAAGTATAATATAAAATTAGTCGAGCCATCAAATTGATTATTATGAATGAATATTGGTAGAGATTCGTGAGTAAGAAGTACTAGGTCAAATTGATCTGTGGCCAATATATAATGACATTATTGTATTTTTTTTTAATTGAGTAATAGAAACAAGTTTGAGAAGCATAATGCCGATGAGCTTATTAAGCTATTTATTTTCTGCAAGTGTTTGGTACTTACTTCTGGTACGCGGAGAGCAAAGAGCAAAAAGCACCAACACGGAACAAATTTACTACAACGACACAATGGAACCACCGGTAGTCGAGCACGATGTCGAAGAAAATATTTCAAATCGGCATTTTTTACTCGACAACCTTCAAAGCGGCTTTTAGTTTTTCTTGCAATCGACACGCGAACGATTATCGTCTAAAAAAAGTAGAAAAAAGGTAACATTGAAGAATCGTTCAATAGTGAAAATCGAAGATGACTTTTCAACAGCAAATCTTTTCCGTGGACATCGAGAACATTTCGTAATGTTCTGGTGGAGGCGATTTCTTAAGAATGTTATGTATCGGTGGTTTAATGAAAAAATAACTTGAATGTTTCCTTTGGAACATTGAAACAAAACACAAAACTTTGATAATGAGTACAAATTATACGGCGGCAAAAAAACGCTTTAAAAAATTGACATCTTAATGTCGATTCGCTCCGAGAAAACACTGATTGTACTAATTTGCAATGAGGGTTATTTGACAGTTTCCGTAGTCTAAGTATAATTATTGTGCGGAAAAGACCTGACAAAATTATCGGTCCATTGATGCAAACTTCTATAATCTCAAGATTGCGGAAAAAACAAGACAATTATCATGGTTCAACGAAAAAAAAACAAGGAAGTATACATTTTTGATCGTAAATGTCAGCAACAGCAGTTGTCAGCTCGCCGGAGCCTACGGATGAATTATCGAATTGATAAAAGAGCAAAGGTAAAGTTCACTGAAACCAATAAAAAATCCAATAAAAGTACACTTCAATTGAAGGCCAGTCGGTAATGAATGATCTTTGAGTTTGGTCCAAAAGAAGATGGTACTTTAAAGTACTTAAAAGTACCATCTTCCTTTGGAGCGAAGAGACGACGTCAATTTATGGCAGACAATAAAACATCGGCTCTGCATTTGAGTATCTCAGCTTAAGACAGGTAAATAGTGACCTAGGTCAAAGAAGAACACTGAGAGGAAATCAAACACGCCAACTTTTACTATTCGAGGTCAATATAACCTGATACATATTGAAAATGCTTTGTTATGAAAACCGGCAGCAGTCGTCACTATGAAAGTTTTTGGCATGAGGAAATATACAGTGACATGATTTGTGCCATTTGCATTATTCATGACAAATCATTTTACAGTAATTTAATCTAAGTGATATTAGGAGTAATAGAGCAATGACGCCATCAATCAACATGGAGCTAGGGAATCCAATCCCGAGCGAAAATTTCGATCCCGAGATTTCGGGATTGCATTAGATCATCCCGGGATTTCCAATAGTTTAAGAAATTACATAGATAAATTTGATCAAAATTTACTAATTAGTCAATTTTATTAGTTTAAGAAAAGATAAAAATACATTCCAAAAATAAATAAATAAAACAATAAAAAATTCTCCCTCAGCCTCCACTCTCGGTTGATTAAATTCTTTTCTGCCAAGACACGGACTAAAACTCGCAAAATTCCCGATTTGCCGACAAATTATTTATTTCCGTCGCTGCAGATGAATACTTACATACTATAATACTTTGATGTGGTTCGTAATTATATTACGGAGATATACAAAAATTCTGAACCCCGTATCTATTATATTTCATATCGATATTCTCATTATTAGAGTCGAGGTGTAGTGAATACATCACCGGTAGGCAAAGGTTAATATAAAAATTTGAAAAACATATACGTAAATGATTTTACATCCACCTTATTCTCTTGACCTTGCTCTTTCCGATTCTATTTAATTATTTATCTGGGTAAAAAAAAATATAAATATACAAGAGGTGAAATGAGGAATCGAAAAATATTTTATATCAAAAGTTGATGAATTTTAATCTTCCGGAATAAAAAAAATTATTAAATAGATGAGAAAAGGTTGTATCAACTGAAGGAGAATACATTGTATCGATGAAATCAATTGATTAAATTTTTGTTAGAATTTAATTCATTAATTTAAAAAACGACATTTCTAACTGGACAATCTTTTATTATATAGTGTCCATTAAAAATACAACAGGGTTTATATGTTGACGTTTAAATTGATGATTAAACACTTGGCTTGGTCTATATGTTATCTAAATATTTTCATATATTAGTATATTAGTCAGAATTAGACTATTCAAAATATATTCAAATCTCTTTTTGTGCGATTTCGAAGTTATGCGGTTTTTTAAAGCATTTTTTTTTAATTTTATAAAGAGTATATATTGAGATATTTTTTATAAAATAAGAAATAAATCATCAACACCAACCGAAATTTGGAAAAAAATCATAATTTGTGACTGTGTAAATCATATTGCATCTGTTATCGCTGAATTACGATCACGCCCTTTATTCTGGATTAGATTTTTGATGAAATTTATTTAGTTTATTTTACACTTTTGTTTTTATTAACTTTTTTTATGCGATTTTGAGTATATTTTATATAAATGTTTCAAAGTTATGCGGGTTCTAAAATTCATAGAACGTATTTTAACGTTTTCTATGCAAGTAATAGCTTTTTTTGTGCGATTTTCCGCGGATCGCATTTACCGCACAAAAAAAGGTTTAAGTGTATAATGGATAGGGTAATGTATAATAGAAAAACTATTGTTATTACAATTCTTATATTTTTAAAACACAGTGAAAACGAACTTACTTCTATCCTCAAGTTGCTGAAAAATTGGTCATCATAGCGTACGGATTTTTTTTAAAATTCCGACTTGCGATGCCATCTATGATCGTCTGATCTAACTGATATTTTATTTTATGATAAATACAAAAAAAAAATACATCGTCAATTTAAAAAAGAAGATAAATACAAAAACAACAATGAACGTTGTTTATATCAATTGAATCTTCTGTCTTGGAATGTAATCGATGACTTTTTACAATGCTGTTGGAATTGCATTGTATAATTGATAATATGCATTTTTTTAAATAATAGTAAAATATGATTATTGAATTGTTATTGTGACCTTTGTGCCGTTATTAAAAACATTCTGATGTTTGAACAATGGCAGGAATTGAAAGGAGTACGAGTCTGTCTTTGTCTAAGATCAGCTCAGAAATTTGTCATGGACACTTCCGTATCCGACGTTTTAATGGCATTTTTTCTTCAATTTGTGGTGGTATTCCTCAAACATTTTCCTTGTGGAATTTTCTTGGATAAATTCTGGTTTTAACATCGGTTCTTGGATTCGGAACTCGTCTGCTTGAGCGTCGCAAGGACATCCGCATAGCGACACCTGGCTGTGTCGTGTTAAGCCTAAGACGTCTTCCTGGTGTCGCATCGTGAAGCTCTCATTAATGTTTTGTCTTTATGTTAATGTATTTCGTGGTATCGTGCCAGCCACAGTTCTCCGGAATATTCGATCTGCAAACAAGTTTAAGGCTGGTGTCAATTAATTTTACCACATTACTCGAAGAACACACGCGCAGCTTTAAATATTCGAACACTTAGTTATTCCATCCATACTTTATTCGACATTAACGATAGAAATTCACTCAGTAACGCTAATTGTAAATCAAATTAGTTTTTTTTTACTCCTTCTATATAAAATCTGCTCTAAGTATATGCCCAAATGGATATTTCATCCTAGGTGTTATTTGCTCATATAAATTTATGGTTCAATAAAAAATGATAGTGAATAAATTTGATACATGTTAAATACAGATGATAAAAAGGTATTTGTTTGCAAATTTCACTTATGCAATTTTACAATACAATGTATATTATATTAACAAGCTGACAGTGACTTTGATGCAAATCGTGGCTTGTTACGAGCTAATAGATAAAATTAAATTGTTCATTACAACATACAAATAGAGCTTTGCATTGGAATCCTTACAATTATTAACGGCAATAATCCCATAAAATAATAATGTGGTAGATAAATATAAAGCAGATATGCAGAAAATAAAGTTGGAAGTATCAGAATTACTGCCATTTTTCCTGGCGAGTAATGAAATCCAGTGAGGGTTAGGACTAAAGTCTTCAAAAATTGAAGATTAATTAAGGGCTTTGGCCGAAAGGCTCTTTCCACTCTCTTTCAAATGCCCTTAGTTCTTCATTCCATGTTTGAGAAAAAAGTCCATCGTCAATGAAAAGTCACGGACCATCCAATGGTGATTGCGACGTGAGCTGTAATTTTTTTTCTATAAACTTCTATAAGTGCTGTATGTCAAATTGGCTTTAACATCACGAAAAGTGAAACTCTAAGCGGTGGTTGGTCGAAAAGAGTCGACTCTATTCGATAATAAAAAACGGTAAAAGATTCATCGTTTTTATCAGTTCATGTTCAGTTCAGAGTATGGTCTGTTCCGGGTTATCCCGGAGTAGTCACACCAAGAGTGTCTTCCATTGATCCTTTAACCCCACGAAAAACGCTACGCGCGGAGCCTTCAGGCGTTCACCCCTTTTGCTCCACGCCTTCCAGAGGAGGCGAGGTTTCGGGGAAAGACCAGCTTCAGACCATGTGCACCCGAAGGTGCGATGGATGAGGAAGGACTAAGGTTATGCTAAATTCAAGGGATTTACTTCCGCGGGCTTACTGCCACCACAAGTCCAACCTCAGTTTGAAGGAGGCTGCAGCAGATGGCGGACTGCAGGAGCTACGCCTTCCTACCTTGCCACGGAGACGAGTCGCTGTTCGAATAGCCTAAAACCGTTCTCCCCTGTATACCTAGGCTGTTGAGGATAGTGGTGAGCCTTTGACACAGTCTCCACCAACTACTGTAATCGTCTATTTCACACACCCCTTTATGGGTACACAGTACAGGGTCACCTACACACCCAACTCATGTTAGCTGGGCTACCCCAACAACGTTTGATGAATAAACCGACGAGGTTACTATCGCGTACCTCTACTCCACATCATTATCACAGGGGTTCAACCGTTGCCCACTAACGTAGGGTTGGCTCCACCCTCCCTCTCCTGGGGTTTTATGGGTGGGCATCGTGGAGACTAGCATCCACCCAGTAACGGTAGAACCGTTACGGCGGACATACAAAAATAATATCTACGTTTACGATGAATTAATATTAGTTCACTACTTAAAGGGTAAATTTGCCGGGCAGAACAATCAGCTCAGAGATTTTTTAAGCATTTAATAGTTATTTTCTGAAAAACGAATTTCAATATATAATATTTTATACAAAAGTCCAATAGGTAGTTTTCTGGATTAAATTTTTGAATTTAAATTCTTGAATTTAAAGTGGTCAGTGAACCCAAAAAGGTTGCCGACTGCTGATATACATCGTAGACACGCTACGCGCATGCGTCTTGCGGCGCGTGTACTTTGTCTATACGTAACATAAAGCAACCAGCATACCAGCAGCTTGTCGATTTTATTGCATAATATACAAACACAGCTTTGCCTTTTATCTAACAATTTCCGTTAATAAATCGAAAAAAAGCAATGCATAAAAACGTCGACCAGTTTGAAAATGTGGTCGCTATCCACACCTATGAATTAAAGCCCAAGTTAATTGGCTTACGGCTAAATCACGTGACTACGGGTACAAAAAATATTAAAAGTAAGCAAGGATACGGACGCCCGTGGTAAAACAAAGGAGCCGTCTGGTAGTATTTGCTGCGGGAAGACGGGTTCTTCCCACCGTCGTCTTTTTCCGATCTTGCAACAGCGATACTGGGGACGCAGCCTCGGGGGCTCATGCACTTTTTTATTGAATCATGCCTACAGCTTAACTGTCAATGCATTTAAGTAATAGATTTAACATAAAAATGGAATAACTGCATAAAATAATTGAATAGTGTTATAGACCGACAAGACCATACGGTCACACACATTGGAATAGAATTACATTAGTATAAAAAACCGACTTGAAAAATATGATGAAATTGCAGCACAGTGGGTTTTTATGAGATATTTGCCAAGGAAAGTGAGATAAAACATTATGAAAGTGAGATTAAAAGTAATTACATTCGCATAATCTTGTGTCATATCATGACAAATAATATTGTATTTAGACCACAGTATTTGTATCAATTATAAGATATCCATCGATTTCGATTAGCTTTATTTTCTATCGTATAAAATATGCAGAGCTCATGAAGTTGCGAAAATATTGTTTGCATAAAAGTCTTTAACGATTGTATTTTAGTGATTTTTATTGGTTTTTTGAGGTTGGCTCAATGTTTTGTGTCGTCGAATTAGTCTTCATCGTTTTGTGTAATTTGAGTTTCAGCCATGTAATTGTACAATATAGATGTCAATTAAAAATATATCAGTCGTTTTTCGATGATTAGATATATGAAGGAAGAGCTTTTGTCGTTCCACCATCAAGTGGTCGGAGAGCTGCCGACCACTTCAATTATTTAATTGAAAAGAATAATGGAATAATTGATGGCGATCGTCCCGGAGACGAGGACCGGCCGTATATATGGGAGACGTTGAATCCTCATCCATGGCATATGTGCATTTTGACCATATCGTAGTTGCACAACTAGTGTGACTAATGTTTAATTTTGATAACATCATCAGCAATCATTTTCTTGCGCGTCTGGTAATTATCGTCAGTTCAGAGTTCCTGATGAGAAAATGTGTTAAAAGTTTAGCATATCGTAAATGCGAGGGGTGTTCGATAATTAATCTCATTACACTTTTTCGATTAACCAAACTATGTCATCATCGCTTCCTTCACTTCTTTATTATTTTAAAAAAGCATCTCCTTAGGAATTTGATTAAAATATCGAAATAGAAAATAGGCCAAGGGGTCTGGGTTGTACTGTGGGTGGTTTGGTAGCTGAAATCTATATTGGTTAATGATAGCCTAATTTTTGGCAGACTGTGTGGCCTGATGAGTCGTTATGCACAATAATAACACTTTTATAGTTGTGGTAGTCTTTGACGGCTTGAATTCTAGCAACAAATATCCTTAATTATTCCAAAAAGTAGTTTTTGAGCTCTTTCTATAAGTTTTTGTACCGCATTGTATACTCAACAGGCTTAAGTTTTGACAGTACACGAATTAACACCCTCTGAAATTATCTTGCAGTAGGCTTAAACGTGTACAATTTTTCATGAATATTGTTCCGAATTTCTCCTACTGGGATGCTTCTACTTTCCACTATTCGGGATATCTTCATTTGCTTTTATTATATATATAAAACTGAATGCGTGTCGCGGAGTGAGGAGTTTGCTGGGTATACATTCTCATATCATTCATCTGATTGTGATGAAACTTTGGTGAGTTATTGGACGTATATCTGAAAAGGTTTTTACATTAGCATAACCATTATTTGAGTGTGGAATTTGTTTTGCGAGACATTTAACGGATGCACCATATTGGTTAAGTGGGACAAGGCGCGGGACAGGGAGAGGGAGAAGGATGCGCGTAAAATGCAGCTATGGCATTGCAATGCATGTCGGGTACTCGTTAGAATTCTAATATATAAAAAAGGAATTGGGCTTTGTTCGTTCGAAATGCGCAGCCATACCGTCCATTAGATTGCAAAAAAACTTCGTTCACTTATTGTTAAAAATTTTGCGAGTAACATAGGCATAGTTTAATATATAAAAATCAATGTTTGTTTGTCCGTATTTAATGCGTTGCCATACCGTTCATTCGATTACGATAATACTTTGCCAACTTATTGTTTGCACTTTTTCAAATAATATAGGTATAGTACAATTAACTTATAGTAGACCTTATATGTAAAAAGAAATGTTTGTATGTTTGTTCATATTTATAATAAAACAAAAAAATATATATTAATATTTTCATTATTTCTATCAAAAGTCGCTTCCACAGAGCTTTCAATATGAGGATCATCTTTAATCGACTCTCTTCCCTATTTGAACCATTTTCTCAACATTTTTGCTTTGTGGGATGAAGAAAAAGACTATTCGAAAGCTGCTTTGTTCTTATAATTTAGTATAAAGATCACCTTACTAAAAAGTAAAAAATCACATAATTCTGTACTTCGATAGCTAGAATCATACTTGGAAGCTATATTTAACATTTCAATAAGATATTACAATATCTTTATTCATTTTAATGGCATAAAATCCCATAAAATTTCTCTGCTTAAGTTTTTTTTTTACAAAATATTGATCATTTTCATCGACGGCAATTCTCGATAAATCCTTATGGTGTTCATAGTTAAATACTTTCAAAAAATCATTGATTTCATCAAATTGAAATTGAAATTTACAGACATTTTCCAATATTCTTATAGCGAAAATTCGCATGAAAAGGGTTCGTAAAACGACCCGCTGAGTTTATTTTTACAATTTTCATTGAAGGAATTCGCATGTAAGATTGAATGCATCAGAAAAAATGGTTGTTGTTTTTGGTCTTAATTAGTGTTGTCTGCAATACATCTCCATTATTGCTCTTATGATGACATTCAAATTGAAATGGCAGCTGCAATTTAATGTTTAGCACTTAATGGTGAAAAAGGGTTACATTCCCAGCTATTTTTTTGCTCGTGGAATCGTATTAAAATGGATATGAATGTTAATGGGGTTGTGATGCTTGAAGCGAAAAAATCAGAATATCCATAAAGACTTTAAAATACATACAGTTGCTTTGTAAATTAAAAAATATATAATTGACTACTTTGTCTCTAATAAAGTGGTCTATTTCATTTCTTATGCATTGCTGTAAATCCTGTTCAGTAAATCTTGTTATTTAAATATTCACTATTTTAGAATAAAGTTATCAGAGCAAAATTGGTATGAGATCCGTCAAAAATCTAAAAATTTGCATAGGTTGGATTGTTGTTCCTATATATTCCTTTAATCTTCCTAGATCTCATGAAACATTTTATTTTGAAAGTATTATCCTTCAATTGTAAAAAAATAACATGATAATATTAATCTGCTAATACTACCATTTGAAAGGATTTATATTAGTCGCCTTGAACATTTTTTTATATTCGTTCATCTTTGATCATATTTCTTCATAATATGATCTATCTAATTCCATTTTAATTAATGGTAAGTAATTTAACATCCAGATGCTTATTTTTAAACGCATTAAAGTATCATATTCGCTATAGCATTGATAACTATTGACATTAAGTAAATTTAATAATATATAGAGTCTTTGACCAATACAGAGTCAATTTTTCCGTGCAATAATTGTACCCGGAAGATATTGCACTTTGTATCATAATAAACTAATCAGTTAAGAATAGCTGTCACGAATGATTCTAAGAGCAGAGCGTGATGATTCGAGTTTATTGGCGTTGCTGGTTCGGTCTGGTGGTCCAGGATGATGGTACCCGACTAGAGACAAGTGAAATTAAAGAAGGCCGTAATAAACGGGGACAATAGCAGCATCTGTTCACAGAGTTCCTCATCAGCAGGGTCAATTTAATTACCGAGGGTCAGCCGCTGGAGCCGGCAATTGCCAGTCCGAGGAGTCGAATACTTCTTATATTAGCGCCTTATCCGGAGTGCTGCGTCACTCTCGGCGACCAGCCATATCCTGAAATTGACTTCAATTAAATAAAGGTAACACGCTTTCAACAATGGATGACTAATATTGGCATCCAAGAGAGATTTTGCATAGAAAATCTCTAATAATCAATCGGTCGGTGGGGGTTAATGAGTTCAAATGAGATGCATTTAAGTATATCAACATCATCGAAAGGCGGGAATTCTGCCCTTTTTTCCTTATAAATTATACTGTCGTCAAATATTAAAGCTTATTGATTTAATGTTGTTCGGGCTCTGCGCTACCAGAAGTTAGGGGTAGATATTGGGGATTGGAAAACAACTCGCTTTTTTTCTATTCGCTTGTAGAGTCCTTCGGGGCTAGTTTTATTTTTGCGGTGGTCGTCGCGGTCATTTTTTTAATAACGAAGCTGCATTTTACCTCGAATATGAATACCTTCCTGTCCCTTCTTTTTGACGTCATGAAAGATGAAGAGTACCTGAAGATAACGAACCGCAAACCCTTTATCGGAAGCAAGTAAAGTCGTTATACCAGGGGTTTTCATCGAGGGCGTTAGCCGTTGGGTGCATTTCGCACCTTGAAGTAGCCCTTCTCTTTGAAATAGTTAACCTGTTGAATAGTGAGCCAATTTTAAATTATCATAAATTTAGATGCTATATTTGTATGTCTGCCACTTATCATTCCGTACAAATCCACTTATCTGTCAGGATCATCGCAGCGTGTTTGAAGCTTGTATATAAATAAATAAACACTATCGATGGCGCACAATATTCAGTAATTTCTTTAAGTAAATATAAAACAATACACTCGAAATTGATTCATTTTATCATTCATATATGATTGTTAGTTGATAAATTTGTTTTTCTCTAAACTCAACTTTTTTTAAATTTGTCTCCGATCTCAACGTTTAAGAATGTTCTTTTTGAATCGGACTGGAATTCGGACACTGACTGCTTTAGATATTTGCGACTCGGAAAGCAACCCGAAAGTTTGGATAGTGTTGAGCACTATTTTTATATATTTAGATCGACTGGTGATATCTTCTATAGTGTGAGATGTAAATCACCCGCTGTAAAACCGTTGATAATTTTAGCAAGCGCAATTATTTACGTGCCTTTTGGCGTACACGAATCGAGATGCGGACGCGCAGGGAAGAACAAAAAGAGTTGACCAACAGCCTTGGCCGTGGGAAAACGTGTTCTTCCCGCCAGTTCCTCAGCGATATCGCTGATGTGGTTTTTCTCTCGGAAAAATAACCATCTAAGCCAAGAACATCGACATTTTATCACCACCTCAAAATCTTTCAGATTGCAGGCAGCAGGATTAGGGGCCTGCATGTATTGAAAATGGTAACTTTTAATCAAATGCAACTCCATTTGTTTAATATAAAAAATAATTTGAAGGCGAAAGAATTTTATTTATTTAAGAAAGGATAAAAATACAATTTAAAAGTAAATAAATAAAACACTAACAAATTCAAATATTATTTTGAAAATATGCTGGAAGTAACATTAAAGCATCGAGTGTTTCGTCATTTAGTCTGGATCTGATTTTGGAAGCCACGCAACTTGTTCCTGAAAATGCATGCTCAGCCTCCACACTCGTTGGAGGTATCGTCATCAGATATCAGATATGCTCGTTCGAGTTGATGTCCGCGTGAGCCCCCATTTTCGTATAAACACCATCAATGTGACTGAAAAAATCCTTTCTGCCGAGACACGGACTAAAACTCGCGAAATTCCCGATTTCCCGACAAATTATTTTTTTCCGTCGTTGCAAATGAATACTTATATACTATGACACTTTGGTGTGATTCGTAATTATATTACGGAGGAACACAATTTTTTTGAATCCCGTATCTATTATATTTCATATCGAAATTCCCATTATTAGAGTCGAGGTGTAGTAAATACATCACCGACAGGGAAAGGATAATATAACAATTTTAAAAACTTTTAAAAAAAGAATTACTAATCCCGGGATTCATTAGCACCTAAAACTGTTCGGGATCCCGAGATGCCGGGATTGGATTTCCTAGTACCCACTATATAGACTCATCATATTATACATCCAGTATGGGCCCAATCATAATTTTTGTGATTATAAATTTCATAATATAGTCCATATGTGGCATTTGCAATAATGACGTCAGTTGTATTTGTTTTGATGGACATATCGGAAGAAGGCGATGACGCAGACGAAATCCTTTAGCCACATCTACGTCAATTGAATCGTTTTTTTCGCGCCAAAAAGACACTAAAAATATATTAAAATCTATTAGCAATCCAAATAAATTCAATAATTTTATTGTGGGCTCAAATCAATTTTTCCTGCATTAATTTAAGCCATTTCTTTCAAAGAATTCATTGTAGGTTCGAAGCATTCAATTGATATTAATTCGCTTATTATTTTTTAATTTTGATTCAGTATTTTCCTATAAATTTAACGACTTTATGATGTGTGTATAAATGGAACAAGACGTAGACACGCAGAAGACTATTTGTGGTATACCAGTTTAAAACGGTAATAAATACGATGTTAATATTTGGATTTCTCGGTTTCAAATTTTTAACTGTCAATATTTTTAATCACCTAATACTTTGGATTTAATGTCTTAATTATAGGGTCGGGGTGATTGTGACGGATTTAACAGATTCAAGATGATCGTCAGGCTTTCAGGCTGTCATCCCATCCGGAGTGGTTTCATTAAATGCCGGCGTGTAAATTGCTCCGGCGCTGACATGAGCTAATGAGAAACTGCCAGCCAAATTTGAGTTTAATTAATAATGACTAAAAGAATTTCAATAAGGAAATGGGAAGGGCGTCAAAAGAGGAGAGGAGCCACCCTGCTGCCATAATCGATATTATACAGAGAATTAAATGTATTTTAACCTTCGACTTGCGCCTTATCAATTGTCGAATTATACTGGCGGTTCCATGGCTAATTCCGGATTTAATTATAGCATGCACAATCGAAATTGCGAGGAAAGGAAACGGTTGAAGATTTATTGGTCGAATTCCAAATTAAGAGGGTTGTTCAAATTATTGCGAAATGGTCTTTGGTTTAGTCTTATTGCTGTTATTAATTTATTCTTCATTTGGAAGTGATTTTCATCCAGGCAAAGAAGTTTATATGTGTGTGTGGCCAGATGATAGAGAGGGAATTAAAACTTGACACCATGGGGACTAGGGTATTAAGCAATAAGTTATGCCCGATAAAATACTTTTCCGACGCTGTCGTCTTGCAGATTGTCGTCTTGGCTTATTGCAGATGAATCTCGATGAATTCCTCAATAACCAGCGATGTTTGACAATATTTTTGCACTATTTGTAGCTTTCATTAACACTTTTGGTCATTAAATCTTTGTTCAAAGAAATGATCATCAATATTGATATTAAATTTACAGATGATGAGCTGTCAAAGTCGGATATAAAAATGAAACATACTTGGGTCTGTTTTTATGCGGATCTTTTTTATGCGATTTTGAAGTTATACGATTTTCAAAAATAATGGAACCTATTCATAATTTTTCTATAGAACACAAAGCTTTTTTTATGCGAATACGCATAAAAAAGTCATGCGTAAAAAAATGAATGGTTAAATCGTTGCATTTCGATTCATTATACCATTCACGTATGATTATTAGTCGATAAATTTGGATTAAAGATCTGTACAATCGTACGATGTAACGTACGATCTATACAATGTTACGCAAGATACTCTCTCCATCTCTATTTCTCTTCAAATTCAATGTGCAAGAAGACACTCTCCGTCTCTGTCTGTCTCCGAGCTCAACTTGTAAGAATTCTCTTTCTGAATCATTGGAATTCGGACACAACTCTGTGCCTTACTTAAGAGGTTAAACAGCGATTTCATTTATATAATTTTTTTAAAACTTTTTTTATGCGATTTTTGGTACATTCTATTACAATGATTTGAAGTTATGCGATTTTTCAAAATAATGGAACCTATCCGTCAGTTTTCTATGTAATTCAAGTCTTTTTTTATGCGATTTTTTATATGCGACAAATCCTTAGATCCAAAGAAGAATAAGAATACTTAAGCAAATACATAAAGCGTTTCTCATATTTTTTGATATAACAATTGATATTGCCTGGCGTTTAACCCAGTGATTTGCTTATAATATTTAAGGACAATTAAGTGCCCTTGAGTTGCTAAAAAAAACAGAGTGCCTCGCATCAATGGATGCGTCCCGCATTGAAAGGATTAAAAAGTACTGGAACAATTCGATTTGAACCGGAGCGAAGAAAACACGGGAAGTCGGATTTAAGTCGCATAGGAAAGAATTACATTTCCAACTCAGTGACGCACTTGCTCAAACAATGTTGCGGTTTTGCGTCACGACAACACAAATAGGTATTATTTTGTATGCGAGATTTGCATCCATCGAGAAGATAAATCCTCAGTAGCAAGGTGCGTCTATTTCCGCATCCTTATTGCTTACCGTCATGGATTCGAACCGGTTTAAAGCCATCCCAATCCAATCTCGATCTTGAAAATGGTAGTCCATCGCAAGCGATTAAAAATAATAAAATTAAATTTCATCGGAGGATACGACCTCAAAGGTCATAATTTCCAGAACAAGTCGAAAAACATGAATTTTCGGCTGATCTGATATTTATAGTAGGTATTTCCTTTATTTTGTTACGTTGAAGTTTGCACGTACACTCTCAGCCAAACACTATGACAATAAATTAGATTCTGTATGCTTCACATTCTAATTATATTTGTAAATTTCTTAATCTAATGTTTGGTTAAGTATATACATAATATATTCAAAAATATATGATAATTTTCAACTATAATACAAATATATTCGTATTTCAACATCTAATAATTTTGTTTATTTTTTTGACTTTTTATCATGCCCAATATAATTATTTTTATTTGCAAGTATATTTCCATGTAAAATTTCTCAAAAATAAAATTTTATTTGTTATGTAAACGGGGATTCCCAAAGGCAGAACCCCCCCCCCCCTGTACTGCACCGCCACTTCAAGATGAACGCGTTAATAGATCTGTTCACTATTTTTATTATGGTCGAAAAGAGCATAATTACGAGATCAGAGAAGCCAGCGGGAAGAACCGCGTCTTTCCGCGGCCAAGACAACTGGACGACCCTTTTCTTGTTCATCCCCAATTCGCGTATGATAGTGTACTATTTGGTGATTAGAAAAATACATATAAATAAAATAATTTCAATGAGATAATGATCCTGCTAAAAATGAATTATACGAACATTGAGTCATAAATAATTGCCGGCGGTATCATTATAAGTATAAGGTATCATTAGATATGTATGAGTCCTATCAGTCTTTCAAGAACAGTTATTCGTGACACACATTATATTATGGTACTTTTTTACATGTAAAATGGAAAATCAAAAAGTGCATTTTCGTTCAATAGTGGTTTGGGTTTTTAAATAAGGCACTAGTGGTACATCTACGGCTAAAAATATACAATATATTCGATGAAAGAGCAATGAGTGACCGATTTTTAAACAGAATAATTATTGGAGATGAAAAATGGGTAACGTACGATAATGTTGTACGCAAAAGACAGTTTTGCAGGTTTTCATCTAAACCTGCAAAATTTTATGAAGAGTGTATTGATAAATTACCAGTAAAATGGAAGAAAGTTATTTAAGTTAAATAAATGTTAGAAAAAAATCGGCAAGTATTTATGACTCAACCTAATAATTACGCCTCCGATTTAAAAATTTGGAGGGTTAACTATGTTAGCTGTCTATAAAGTGGTATCAATTTTATTACTATAATAATATGCAGGTTTATCACCAAAACGAAAATTAATCGAGCATCCAATCAATTATTTATGAAGGAAGAAATCGCTTGTATGCTGGAAATAGTTTTTGGAGATGCATGATTATCAGACGCCTAGGATGGAGCATGTAACATAGCGACAAATTATGTTTTTTCAAAGGTAGTTCTGGTTTTATCTTAAGCCAGATTTACAGCAGACAGCAATCGTTTGTCAACGTCCGCAAGGCGGAAGCTGCTCCGGGTCCATCGTCAGATTACATCATTTGCAATTCAGATTCGTTATTGTGGCGAATTATTGCTTGCGGATTCTTTGTGATTTTTTTGAACCATCTCATGTTCTTAATCGACAAAAGGAACCTGTTTGAGGTAATAAAAAAAACGTTGGAGAAGAACTGTCCCTGACATTCCCCCCTTAGCGACCCCAAAGCGATCGCGTGCAACAATCTAAGGCGCCGGTCAAGAAAATGCTAAGCAAAGATTATTTTTTCGAACCGTTATTGTATTCCACAGAGCTTCTCAAATATTTGCGCATGCAATTAAGATGCTTCGTTTTCCTTGTTTTTTACGACGAGAATAATTTAGCACAAGCGACAAAGATTCCCGACACGGAGATAGCAAAAGTAAACAGTTTTATTTATATGAGCAAGGTTACTACTACGTGCTGCTAATATTAGCCCGCTTAGGATCGTTGTACTGGCCGATATAAAATTGTGCGTGTGTGCTATTAGTAGTAACATAATTTCATCTTATCTCACTCAGATCGTGTCAAATTCAGATGAACACGTCTTTGTTTCAGATAAAACTAAAATTAGATTAAAATCAATTGTCATCGTCATAAAAAGCAGTCCATTGTAAGACTCTTCAGCATAAATTCAAGTACAGGAATCATAGCCTAAGTATGGAGCACGTATAAAATTATTGAATAGCTTTCGATAAAAAACGTATACAAGCATACAAGATGTGGCTTTTAAATAACGAGACTGATGGATTTATTTGATTTTATTAAAAAAAACTGGCTTTCAAATAATCTCTTTCTATATAGCCTCCTTCCGCATTTATCTACTGTTGTATCTAGTAATTTATTTGCTGATTGGGTAGTGACGCGCAGGAGGTGGGAGAGAAAAGAAAAGTCGTCGGTTAGCCTTGACTGCGGGAGGATGTCCTTCCCGCTGCTAGATCTCTCGCTCTCTCTTTCGTGTTGAATAAAGTGTTATCTAGGGAAGAAAGTCTTTCTATCCGGCGCTCGTCTATCCATCCGGCTATATCATGGCCCGAAAAAATAATGGACCCGTGCAACGCCGTGTCCAACGCTTCACTTTTATAAATTACTAAAAAAATATCAATGCTTACTTTATAACTGGATGATTGTTTATTGTCTTTAAGAAGGGAAGATCCTCCCGCTCAATCGAGGAATATTGCCTCGATGATATTTGTAGTAAAATATTTACTTTTAACCAGTAGAAATGGGCGTTATTTAAAAGGAAAACTTTATTCAATATTTTTTAAAGAATATGAAAATGAATGCTAAAGAAGCCTTATTGCTACAGAGGATTCTTTGTAGTAATGATTTATGTATTGGCTTTTTGGAATAATTTCTCACTGAGATATGGATGTTATTGTATCAAAAACATTACGAAAATCGAGTAAAAACTGTTAAAAAATAATGCTCAGTACAAACATAACCAGCTTTGTTTTAAAGTCAGCTTTTAGCTTAAAAACAAAACTAGAGCTACTAACTTGGTGCTGGTGATCACTGGGACTGTGCCTGTTGATTTGGTTGTTTAGATATTAGCTGAAGAAACAGATAGTGATAGAGATGACCATGGTGGAATGACAGAAACGATGGGATGCATTAGACAAGGGTAGATGAACTTATGTGATATTGCCCGATGTAAGAAAGTGGAACCAAAGAAAGCATGGACGACTGAGTTATCATCTGACTCAGCTCCTCAGTGGACACGGTTGCTTCGGAACCTAATTGAAGTAATGGAGGATAGAATAACGGACTCGATGCTAGAGAATAAGGTAGAATGGATGGCATGGGGAGACTTCGCCTCCAATGTGATCACATCTAAAGACGATGCTGAGAGGATAAGACGTCGAACAGCTTTGATTGCTCAAAGGGACTGAGCCAGTAAGAAAGATATGGTAAGAAAAGTGGGTTTTCTGAGCCTGAGTGTCGTGTCTGGCAAATATATAAAGGTCGGGCCAGGCACAATAAGAGATGGACAATTAGGGTTTTTAGTGGGTAAAAAATTGGAGTCCTACACTACTGCTAAACACGGTTTGTTAAGGTTTATAAAAAAATTTCACCCTTGCGAAAAAAAAGCATGCAAGCACTTATTTGCTCTCCTAGCTTGAAAATTAGTCTCGTGTGCACCGGGCATAAGGTCATATGCATATGGCTTAATCAATAAGTAATGCTATTGTTGTAGATGTGAAATAGGCTTATTGCATTTAAATTTATATTATTTAATTGATATTGTCTTTATGTATGGTAATCATAGACATGACGATCCTCTGCAATCGTTGAATATTTAAATTCGTTCGATAGAATAGAATACGACATTGCTTCCTCGAAGTCGTGCCTTTGAATTTTTTGGCACCAAGCAGACTGCTGTTTACCAGCAGGGATCATTAAGCCATCTGCAAATCGTATAACCACCAGCATAAAATGTACGCATTAACAATACAATTGCGATCCAGAAATAACTGGATCTCAACAGTTCAATCCAGAATTGATCGGATGAAGTTACTTCGAAAACTTTCATCCATATCGTTGATGCAATAGCGACTTGGTATTGTTTAATCGGATTAGTAACAAGTCCTGAAGTGTCCCGAAGAATCTCATGTTGTTTTGTGTTGTTGTGTCGATGGCCATGGCGAATAACGTCTTTGGCGGGGATCTTCATCTGCTTTCAGAAATAAACACATGGTTAATATTTAATAGTCGTTTCACATACTTTGAATGCCTTCAGCGTAGTCGGCTGCGGCCAATTGCAAACTTGGCACCTCTGAGCATGGAAGAGACGTCCAGTCCGTGGACAATAAAACCCATTGGACACGTTAATTAATGGAGTAAGACCCATGGATGTTGCGAGCGGAAGAAATATTCGTATTATTCCGAATTCCAAAGAATGACACCACACATAATGCGACAGGAATTTTTACTCCGGAGTTGAGTTTTTGTTTGGTAAGTCCGCATCGGAATCGGCTCGAATTTCTAATAAAGAGTTCTTTGATGCATAAATCCTAATTATCCACCGATTGCAGTCACAATTCCTTCGGCAGTATTTATTTTCTTTGGTTGTTGCCGTTTCCGCATTGCTGTCTCGCAAAGTGGGTTACCTTGTTCCTCGTGTACCAGACCAGACTATTGCGTCCACGATTCCGATAAAGACCTACGCAATTGTGCATTTTTAGCATTTAATGCTTATTCAACCCAGTTGCAAAAATGCGTGCGTTATTTCTTGCAGTTTCCCAGTCCTCTCACTCGACAACGCGGAAAATATTAATTTGTATGCGCAACGTCCTTGTACCGATTTGAGCCACAATCACGCTGAAATTTATTCAAGTTTATGATTACTGAGGAAAAATTATCATTTTTGTCTAACGACCTAACTTACCTTGTTTGTCCATATTCAGAAATATCCCATTTCTATAAGCTTGGCAATTCAGTGTATTCAATTGTATGATTACCGACAAAGATAGCATAATTAATAAGTAGAAAGTAATTGATATAGCAACGTACAACCATATAGTTTTTATTCAGTTGCAAACATTTATATCGGTTCTGTAATGGTTTTGGTTTCGGGAAATATAAAGGTTTTTTTAGGTTTTCGGTTCAGCACCAAGTGATATGTATTATAAGCATTCTACATGAATGACAAACGATGAAAAATATATGAAATTGTGCATTAATTCTTAGTATCTTAGTAAGATAACACAAAGTGGATATGTGGTCCGTATATAGAAGGCAATAGGAAATGAAATACAGGATATTGACTTGATACTTATTGGCTAAAAGCTTGGGTGTCCTAGTTTGTAGTACATAACACTAGGAAATGAATTGGAATCTGGGGTTCCAGTCTGGGTACATAGCAAATGTATAGGAAGAGATAACCTAAACAAAATACATAATAATGACTTAAGTTTGCAAGCTGGAATTTTGGTCGATAACAATATTATCTGAAGTATTTATTTAACAGAACAATTATTATTCTTATGCCCCAGAAAGAGCACTCTTGCACATTGAAGCTCGGAGACAGACAGAGACAGAGAGAACTTAGTGCAGTTCGGGAGACTGAGACGGATAGTTCCTCGCATGATTGTATAGATCGTTAAGCCCAAATTTATCGACTTATAATGATTTCGATTTCAAGTGTGTTATTTGTTTACGCAAATAAACGACCGAATATTGTGTGTTATCTATTTAACTGCTTGCCGTTCTTCGCTGCGCGTTGAATGAGTCTTTGTTCAATTATCATTTCCTTCTAAAGGAGGAGCAAATGAATCGATTTTTTGTGCATTGTTTATGTAAAGAAATGACGCGATCTTGTATGTTATCAAATGTTTATTTACAATTGACTCTGCCTTGAATTGAAGATTGTCTTAGGCTGATTAGGAGCTGACAGAAAGTAATCGGCGTAAAGCGATTATGACATCAACAACTTCATCGATTTTAAATTTGCTCGCTCCTCAACAGGTTAACAGGATGAACAAATAATAAATATTACAGTGTTATCAGATGAATACAATCAAACAAATCTTGCATAATAATGGTAAATGTCACATATTAGCCATGTAATATACCCTACAGGCCGTACGCGTCTATAGCCGCAAATCTCACATTGTTGCTATGATATTAAATCATATGAAAATGCGTGTATCATATTTTACGCTTAATGCGATACACATGTTTGCATGCGGAAATATGGCTCGGTTAGTTATATATTATGGAAAAATAAATGGAATGTATCATATCATGAAATCATCTTAAATTTATCCACTGTGAAGTGAGCTAACAAATAAAAGTCGAATATTTCAGTAGATTCACTTAAATAAACATGGTGAAAGTGCGCTTTGGGGTTATAAAAGAGATTCAGTTATTTCTGCGTCTAATATGATGCTGACGTTACACTGGTGTCAGAAGCGATGGATCAGAAACAAGCGAACAAAATATTCGTTGTTCGTTTTATTTATTACTTCTCATTCGTTTATGTTACGGATTCTCTGTAATATACGTTGATGATGACGAGAATACTAAGATGATAATCCTCTTTTTTGGTATAGATGATTCAAAAAGTTAAATGATGACCGTCGACTAATTACATCCCACTTATTTTGTTGAATATCAGTTAACCTTTAATGGAGAAAAAGGTACATGAAATTAAACTTTAACAGTGAAATAAGAAGTCAAATTTAATGAAAGACTTATGTATTTCCATATTTTTGAAATTGAATCGAACTCAGTCTCGTTATGTTGCCATGTTTTAATCTAACGAATTTATTGATTTCGAAATAGTTTTAAATAGGTTCCCTAAAAAATATATATCCTGTTGGTATTTCGGAAATTTTTCGATCCCTCCTGTCGCGAGTAAATGAGATCTGTTCTCCAAATAAACTGAATTTCCGAAACGCAATACATCAATCCTCCCACTGAACCGTATACGTATATTTATCTAAATTCGTCTGGGGTATAAATTAGCCCCTAACGTCGGGCGCATTAAGATAAAATTGTAAACAAAAATGGTTAAAATAACGACAAAAGAAATTCAATATGTTAACTTTACGAATATACTGCGTCATTGAAATAGGGGTTTGAAATCATTGAAATTCCCTAAATTTTTATCAACGATTTATTTGTCAATAACAAATCATTTTCATATACTCTTTTATTCTCAATCACTATAATCGTACTTACTGGAAGACTTCATCTACTTTGGGATGATAAGGTCAGGGCCGTAATAAGGGAGTGGCAAAGCAGGCGCCCGTCACGGGCGCAACTGGGCTTAGGGGCGCAAAATGCAGAATACCGACCCAGTCGAGAGTTGCACTTGGTTTTTATTTTACTTGAACTTTACATGAATTAATACTGATTGACTCTGTCAGTTTTTATAATATATACTAAGTTGTATAATCTCTCTTTTCTTCGTCATTTCTTAAACATTGGGCCGACCCAGGCCGCATAAGCCCGCAATAAAATAAAGACAACGATATTTTTGACCGATTGTAAAATATAAACAACCCACCTTATTACGTTTTGTAATGAGAGTTTGTAATCGTTCTGTAGATATATTCGGGCATGGTGTCCGATCGTGAGGCATTCTTTCGTCATGTCAGCGGTCCGAAAAGCGGACCAATTGGACCTTGTGGACACTCCGTTCCATTTTGGGGTTTTTTGCGATATTTTCGGGGATGAATGCATACCCGGGGTCTTTTATGATCCGCAGAATCTTCAGAGGCTAATAATAAGGCAATAGATACTGCGCACGAGCATCAACAGATGGTTCATTCATTGAAAGGATTAAATAGATTTTTATAGTTTTTATCATTTCTTCTCGATTAAACAAAATGGTTTATGGTATTTAAAGGCATTAAAGGTGTTTATGTGTTCATGTCGTTTGAGATTTCCTTACAAAATGAATCAATTACCCTAACATGAGAATTATTTCCGTTTACCGATGTGGCATATCCGTCAACGCTTCCTTGGGAATGCTCTAACTTTCGCCCCCAAGCCGGTCCATAATTCCACACTAATATATCGTTGGTGTCATTAGCTCAAGACTGTTCTCGTATAAGTTTACAAACGCCATTCATCTAAGCCGAAAGACATTGATGGACCTTTGAAATATGTCAGAAAGATTCACAGCCGTGTTTCTAGCCCCATATTTATTCATGTCTACCCAACGACAGTGCCGCAAAAAATACTGACATCACAAACGAATAGTCATATTCCAACACTATGTTTTATTTTAAAAATAAAATGCATAAGCATGAGAGCTTAAATAATAAATACTTTCACAAAAAATCGTGTCGATGAATCTGATTGTCTGGGATTGAACGACGAATTCAAAAGCAATCGATGATTGGAGTTGACGTCTTGTATGGTGTTGATGATTTTTTATTTAGATTAAGTCATCGACGATATGACAACATCTAAAATGCCCGAGCAAAAGCAAACAAAGACGCGATCTTCTTTGTGTGTCTGGTTGTCTCATTTGGGTTCTCCTGTTTTTCACCGCCCACAAATACCGCCCTCCTTTGTGTCACGTTTATTTTCGTCTTCTATTTTTGAAACGGCTGACTGAAAATATTTTCGTGGGACATCGAAATGTGTGACATAATTGCCGAAGGAATGACAAGCGTCGATGACGACCGAGGAACGTCAACGTCGAGATTTTCTTTCTTCCCACCCTTTACGAATCCGAAAGGTAATCTCTTTATTTTTGTTCGAATACGGGACAAAGGATCAGTTGACGCCTTTTTAGGGACCACATTTTTAGGAAGGGAGGGAAGGAAAATAAACAGTAGATGGATGATTAATTGCCGAGGCGACGAAAAGCACGAGAGGGCTTATTCCAGTGCTCGTAGACAAGTTTGACGTGCGGGAATCCCCGCAGCAATAAAAAAGGAAATTCCAATAAATGCATTAACATGCGTGAGATGCGTTGAAAAATGAGCAATGGATGTTATGACTTAATTATCTAATGAATGCCATATGCTATTTTCAATCTGATGACAGATTAACGAACGAAAGGGCATAATGTATGATTCCTAGAATTCTAATAATAACAGCAATACTACCAGGAAGTATAGAAAAATGATTACTAAATACTAACATTCAAATGTGCAAGGAATACATCGGCAAGATTTGTTGTAAAGTTATTTTGTTGCCTTAACCTCTGAAGTAGTACTATCCCAGGGCTTGGGACCCCCTATTCAGAAAGACCACTCTTGTACATTGAGCTGGCAAACAGACAGAGACGCGTTACGTTCTCTCTTTGTCTCTGTCTGTGTCCAAGTTCAATGTACAAGAGTGCGCTTTCTGAATAAGTGGAGGGGGATCGCAGGCCCTGCGATAGTACTTCTTTAGGGGCTAAGAAAAAACATTCATAGCTAAGCAGATAAGTGGCCGTTAGTAGTTAGTACTAAACGTTACCAAAATGTTTGTTTTTAAGATTTCCAAAGTTATCATATCATTATATTCAAATTCGTTTTATAACTAATGAAATCGATGATATCTTCTTCACTTGTAATTTCGCTCTCATTTTCTTCCTGTTAAGAAACAAAATAAAACGATATCTGGATCGTCCATGCATTCAAAATCTGGATCATTTTAATTATGATCGAGCCACTCTCGATGTGTTCCCTATCCACGTTTATAAACATTTTTAATTTTGTAATAATCCACATACAGTCAATCTTCCTATAGCGTCCACTTTATTTGCGGTGCTTTTACGTAAGTCATAGGTAAAATACGTAAAAGCCGCTAGCGCATGTTTGTCACTTACACTTATTAACCAATTAAAGACGTACAAATATTTTATTGGTGCCTAACTTTCTGTGGCATCTCGACGCTATAGAAGGGTTGACTATGTTTCAGATATATCATTTGATTCAATCTCTTCAAAATGCATTAAGCTGTTTCCATGCCAGGAAGAATCTTTTTCCATTGTTTATGGTTTTATATTTGACCAAGAATGTGTTATTTTATGTATAGTATCCAATATTGTATTTTTTCACGGAAATTGATCAAACTGTCATCTTTTTCAGCAAAAGTTTTCAGAAGATTGTGACAATAAAGACGTTTCATTATTTAATAATAATACTGCTTTTGGCGGCAATCATAATCAATCTTCAAAAATCTCCCTGTCCACCGATGCCCATTTTTGCATGTAATATTCGACAAGAATGATTTTCATTGGAGTTCAAAAGCTTCATTTTATGAGTTCTTGGTGTGTTTTTTGTCTGTTATTACCCCGGGTCCTTTTTCACAGTCCTACACCAGTACTGATATCTGACTCGTGTAATGAGATTTCTTAAACTCCATTGTCCAGTTGTTTTGAGAACCAATATAATTGAGACACGAACACAAACGTTTGTTTTGGTAGTTAAGACACAAGCATCATCCTTATCGTTTTAAAGAGTTTTGTTTCTTGACCTGTGTGTATAACACCTCATGTACTATTCAGAAGTAACCTGATTATCCGAGTATCAACACACGTGCGTCTCATAATTATATAAGCATTTTTTTCAAACAATCAATATTTTTCAGGCAAAAATAATCGGCAAATCTGCACCCGAATAAACGAGAGTACAATGTTTCACCTTTTGTTGAGCATATGTCTTTATGACAGTCTGAAGGCGACATATTTAACGAAAATGAATGATTCCCAATTTGATTCCTAGATGTTCTTAGATCATAGTGATGTGCGTTAATATCAGCCGAAAGCTGCTCAGTAAAAGAACCAATGGTAGCTGGTATGTTAAGGATATTCAGAAATTCACAGAGATTTAGACTCATGGTCTATTCTGATAATTCTAAAAACATTGGATCTAAAAATCCCTCCACCCTGGTAATGTTGGGATAAAGATCTTTTTCGGGATATTTTCTCTTTGAATTTTGATATGTTGCGATTGGAATCAATGCTGTTATTCTTACGTAAAATGTTGCATCTAAAGATATTCAATACGTATTTATCGACATTTGCCATCAATGCATTTTTTCCACGTCGAAGTTGAGACATTTGATATTCGAAAGGATTCGGCATTTTAGTTGTGTCCTCTCCGTTGTACGCAGACATAAACAAATAGGAGGCGATGCTCCCGTCTGGATCAAAACGAAAGCATATCAAGGAGTGTGTACACAAGAAATCACGCAGGCTCATTTTACTTTTGAAGTGACAGGATCAAAAAGAGCACCCCAAACGGATGCATAAGTGCAAGAGGTGGATTGCTCAATGTTTACATGGTCGTAAAAATACAGGGGCGTATTTTTTATTGGATCGTGCAGGTTGCTTTTGATGTCTCGGAGGGGAAGAAATGAAATTCAATATGAGACAGTGGTAGACGGGTTTCTTGTGCTCTCCATTATGTACATACCCTGGCCTCTTCTTTATCTACACAATATGTTAAGAATTAATATGACCCTTGTAAATTAGGATGCAGGCGCGTCGACTGGGCTGCCTGTACTTCCGATTTCATTTTTATTTTCTATGGAGGACTATTTGAGAACTTTTTAGGAAATTATCAATGTATTTTGTACATAAATGCATTTAAAAAATATTAATTTTTGGACTTAGATTCAAATCTAGATTCCGTTAAAAAATTTGCTCAAGTTGAATACCAAGATGATAATAAAGTTGGGCAGGGTCTTCTATGGTATACTGATTTGCAATAATAATTAAAATATCTATAAAATAAACTAGGAAATATAATATAGAAACGAATTATTTAAAAAAAATCATGTGAAGATCCCCTGCGTTTTGAAAAAGTTGTTATGAAAGTTTGCTACGTTGAGAGACTACTTTTTCCAAGCTCATGGAAGTGCTCCCACATGCCTTAGATGAGCATTCTTTATGAAATTTGGCAGGCACGTGTATAATAAATGTCTTCATCGTATAGACTACAATTATTCAAAAATATGAACAAGTTTTTATTTAATTAACTAAAAACTACAAAAAATGTTGGTAAAAATACAAATTCTTCTTCGATCACTCACTATTTTTTTATTTTCCAATATTTCTTCTTAATTAAAGACTAAGCTATAGACAATGTTATACAAAGTAAAAATATGCTCTTATATTTTTGCTACAAATCACCTGTCTAGGACATAGGACTTCCATGTCCAACACACTAAATATCAATATTCTTTATTTAATAAGATTCGCATAAAAAAATGTTAAAAAAGTCGATCACTTTAGCAATAATTTAACTGAAAGATCTGAGTCACATCAATTAAATACATTTTAACACTTTATTAATCACCTTTATATTTAATTTTTCAGATTCAGGAACTCAGGCTAAGCTTAATTCTAATTATTTTGGTATGGTGAATACTTTTTACACAATTTGAATTTGATTCGAATCTTTACAATAACAGTCCAGGATATACACGATAATGCTGACATATCATGTTTAATAATTTTTTAAGCTGCCATTTTCATAATAAACGAAAGTTCCTTTTTTTCCTTAAGCATTAAATTTGTTTACAGAAGTTGAGTGGCCATGTAGACGCACTTTGTACACTTTTACTTGACAGCTCTGCATGCGGGCATTCCTTTCCGCCAACCAAGAGACGTGGACGTTTGCAGCATCAGGTTACCAGCTCCGGCAGTGTTCTTCAACATCTTCAAGTGGTTTCATATAAACATTTTATGTGTCTTTATCAAAGCCTCGTAAAACCGCTTGCATGCTATAGAAGGAAACGAGGAAGATATCTGGCATCGATCCTTGTAACGACGTCTAGGATTAATAATTAGCATACTTTTAAAAACCCTTTTAAATCATCGAAATGATTTACCGAACGAATATTGTATTCATAATGTTGAGCATCCATGCCTGAAGGAGATTAACTTTTGACGCTAAGGAATAATGGTTACTCAGCCTCCTTCCGGTTTAAAAATCTTTCTTCAAGCCTTCGGGTTATTCAACCGAAAACCGAATATACACTCCCATTATCATTTTTTTTAAATCTAAAAACAAATTTAAATTGCTCCTTCTAGACAAATTGTCTGCACACTGGGAAGAGAAAAGGTTAAATTGATTATACAAGGGCATTATTAGGGCATGTCATAATTTTTCTAGGGATCATCAGGTTGAGCTTAATCATTGCATGAATGATGTCATATAATTTAAGCAGATCATTGACGAAGAAACTGGAATTTTTTGAATGCATATATCATGCACAAGATAACTATAAAACAATAATTAAACGTTTTGTACTTTCGTAGGGATTAGTTGCCTATCAATAGCCAAATTCATGTCGGCTATTGATAAGCATCATATATCATTTTGTTTCATACAGTCTGATATTTGCGGGCTTGTAGAAGTGAGCTTCACTGTGTAAATTTTTTATTGAATAATAGAAGATTTTAAAATTTTCATGTAAAGTGTTCCTGCTCATAGGGAGCAGGTCTCCATTTCGAATTCCAAGATGTGAAATAGCGAAATAAGTTGGTTGGTAAGTACCTCATGCATATAGAATTACAGGGAAGGCGTACTTGAGGTCCAGAGCTAAGATGCCAGACAGATAAATTTAGAAAAAGATTTAATATGTATAGTAAAAGATAGTACATACTGAAGTCAAAGAAAAATATGAACTATATGTAGATGCAGTATGATGATGATGATAATAATGATTAACGCAAATTTGAGGGTTGTTATAGAAATTATACATTTGAAATGATAACGAATATTAAAATTATTGCTGGAATCAGGGCTTCAAAGCGGTATTTTTTCGTTTCGGTTTTATAGTATCATAACTAGAACTAGAAGTAGTATATTAAACTAAACAGGGACCTTAACAAAGGGGGTGGCTAAGCAGGCGCTCGCCACGGGCGCAACTGGGCTTTGCAAAACGCAGAATACCGGACCTAGGCGAGAGTTGCACATGGATTTTTATTTTACTTGACCAATCTACTTTACATTAATTAACACTCACTCGATCCATTTTTATAATATATACTAAGTTGTCAAATCCCTCTTTTTTCAGTTATTCGCTTAAACATTGGGCCGAACCAGCAAGCATAAATCAAGCAAAGCAACATAATATTTTTGATCGATTATAAAATTTAAAAAACCCATACGATCAGTCTTCTTTCGACAACTTCGTTTCGTAATAATAGTTCATAATCGTTCTGTAGATATGTTCAAGTATGGCGTCCATTCGCCATATCAGCGGTCCGAAAAGCGGACCAGGTTGGATACACAGACCTTGTGGCCACTCCGTCCGCAAGTGGCAGCTCGAAGTTGAGAATGAGCATGTCCTTTCGGACATGGATATTAAATTCAGGTTTTGCACTTTGTTGAGTGGTCTGGCATGCTCTCGAATAGCAGGACCAATATATAGCTCGGGTCAGTGGAAGGTCCCCCATGTTCTATGTTTCGCCATCGCCACACAATCGATTGAAACATCATCACGACGCTTTTTTTGTTCCATTGTGTGCAAATGCGGCACCAATCTTGCGCACAGCTTTCTCATGTTCAAATTTTCAGGCAATATGCAATGTACAGCATTTTTTGAAAGGCCTAGTAGATCTACAGCTCACGCAATTACAGTCGACGGTCATCCAATAGCATTTTGTGGATTTTGTTTATCATTTCTGGGGCGGTTACATCATTTGGTCGACCACTGCGTGGTTCATCTTGGAAATTCGTACCGCCACGTTTAAATTCTGCCACACAACATCTTACTCCTCGAGAGTAGAATCTAGCTCGGATTTGAAATTAGTTGGACTTTCAAATAAAAGTATTCTATCACTTAACGATAATCAAATTTTTCCGTATTTACAAATTTACTATGAAGGTTGCCGATTGATGGCTGCCAAACAAATACTAAGCAATGTAGCATCTTGAAAATTAGGCTTTATAAAGTAGACACTTTGTATCATAGTATTTTTTAGCACCACTACCGCCAACTATAATATTAGGTCGGGTACTTTTGGGGACTATCTTCGTATATTATTTAAAAAAATACATCTAAATAATATTTTATATGTTGCATTCATAATAGTATTATTTAGCACAAAAATAGGGTCTTAATTTGCAATAATAATCTTATAAATATGTCTGAATTTCATTGAGTTTTGGATCTAGTGATTAAATCCAGGTGTGATCCAATAGCAGATTAAATTGCATTGTAAATTGGTTCAGTAATATATTTGAATACATTTTAGTATGGGGGATGAATTTGAGCGCGTCATTCGTAGAAGGTTAAATATTATCGCTTCAAATTTGAATTATTGATGTTTATTTGAGCTTATTTGGGAGCTTTTTATTTTTTTCCAGTTTCCAGAATAATCTTTTCCATAAAAAGCAGACGGCCGTTAGTAAATCTGTTTTAATAAGCGTCTGCTTCAACTTCTAAAAATATAAACTACCCCCACTGAAGAAAATCTCTCTTTGTTTCTGTTCTGAACCGGATTTTAAATTATTTCTCCGGTAACATAAATAAGTTTCAAATCTGTAAATCTCAGCATGGGGTCACACGTGAGACGCGTTTTTTGTTCACGTTTCTTTATGCCAACAACTGTGGCCAAGGATTGTTTCCGATGAAAACGACCAAAAATAGGACGGCCAAGTATTTTAGAAAATGTGTGAGCTATTAAGAAAGCTTATGATTCATATTTGGCAGCAGACGCTGTAATTCGGGATGTTTTTTTATCGAAGATTGATAGGTCTCAGTTTTACGTAAACCCCCACATTAAATGTTACGTTATATCGGTAATAGACTGTTGCATATGAACTTGTAAAACTGGAAGTTATTTTTGTAATCAAGAGCATATTTCGTACTAGGAAGTTTTTCTCAAGTATGAGGAAGTGTGTCAGAACAATTTCGGATCACAAACATGTTCACCTTATTAGATTATCTCAGAATCGGTCCATTCATGCTTGTGGGGCAATTTATGAGATTTTTTCCAAATTACAGTTATGATGCAATGAATGCAAATGCTTACGATTTTTGTGTTTTTTTTTTATGACGAATATTTTATAATAGTTTCCGTAAACTCGTTAAAGACACTTGTACAGCCATAAATTTAATTTTTTTTCATTAGCACAGTTGTCCTATAAACATAACGTGCATAATATAATTGAAATATATGACTGCACAAAGACATTGTTCAAACAACTTTTAAATTGAATACTGGAATGCCATCTATGAGTAAATAAAGTAAGCTGCATTTTAATTTTAAAAATTAAAAAAAATATATATAAAAATAAAAAATAATAATAATTCAACACTGCCAATATACACAATAATTCATAAATTTGTGACGACTTAGATCAAAATTATTCCTAAATATTTCTACAGTATTAATAGTAAAAATTTCCGAGATGTATTTTTGCATCAAGTAGGACTTCACCCCAGCCCGACCGAAATGGGAGACTGGATTCTTTGTACTCCAGAAAACCCTGTTCAGTAAAATCAACAAGGTCTTTTAGAGTAGTTTCTTCACTATCTTCTGAAGAAAACTACTCAGTCCTTACAAATTTCTCACACCCCCTACCGAGACGATCACGAAAGTGCCTTTCGACACGTTCATCCAGGTGGCCCGCTGGGTGAGCGTTCTATATGAAGCTCGGAGTTCATGCTATCTTCAATATCGAGCGAATGAGGAGGTGAATGTATGATACAGACGAATTGAATGTAGCTCCTTTCTGTGAATGGATATTGAAGAGCCCTAAATTTTCGGTGGACTTTTGGTGGCTATGATGATGATGAAGAATAATAAAAATTAAAATATTTATTATTGTATAATATGAAAGCGCAAAATAATTACCAAATTATTTAATATATTAAAAATCGTATCGATATACACTTAAAAATTCTTTTTGTGCGATTTCGAAGTTATGCGTTTTTTTAAAACATTTTTTGTTTTTTTTTTAAATTTATTAAGATGATAAAATACAAAATAAATCATCAACACTAACCGAAATTTAGAAAAAATAATAATAATTTGGGACAGTGTAAATCATATTGCATCTGCTATCGCTAACTTACGATAAAGCCCTTTATTCTGGATTAGATTTTTGATGAAATTAATTTAGTTTTCTTTGCATTTTTCCCATGTTTTGACCTTTAAAAATACATTCTCCAAAGGAATTTCTAAAATTTCAACTACTTACGGAGTTATAGCTATTTTAGTGAGGTAGCAACTTGGCTGGTTCTGCCATAATGAATTCTTTTAACGCGTTTTTCTCGAAATTTCTTTTTTCAACACGGTTCAATTGAAATGCCAGATGTCAGACGTCCTTAAAATTTAATCGCCTTATTGTTTTCCTGTTTTTTTTATTAACTTTTTTTATGCGATTTTGGATATATTTTGTATAGCGGTTTCAAAGTTATGCGGTTTTTAAAATCTTCACCATGTAAGTCTTAGTTTTTTTCTGCGATTTTCCGCGGAACGCATTTACCGCACAAAAAAAGTGTATAGATTTTGATCAATCAATATCGAGAGAGTTGAATATTAGTTGTGCTATATATAATTGTGGGATGAAGTGGGCTTATACTAGAATTGAGGAAATCATAAAATCAGATGAATAATGTCGATATTATCGAATGCCAATAAGGATTATTAAAGCTATCAAGAAATCACTTTCTGCAATCATTATCAAGGACGTTAGAATAGATCATGTCATATATTTAAATGTGAAAAGCCTTAATTTTAGATGAGATGGCTTCAGAAAAATTATCTTTTCTCGCTATAATTTAGCATTTTCTCTCTCTTTTGATGCTCTGCCTTAAGACTGTTATGGCCGATGATACAACATTTGTATCATAGTTTTAAGTGTAACATGTTTTTGTTAATAATTACTCTTCAGGGATTGTCTGGGTCCGAGCGTAGGTACAATCTATAAATTTCAAAGGAAATGCATCAAATACTCTTTGCATTATTGGGAGTTAAATGAGGATCAGTTTCTACAGTAATATATTTTTTAAATATAATTTGTAGTAATGAATTAATATGCAGGTGAAATCTTTGTGTGTAAATATTATGATTGTTAAAATATTCGGGTTGCAGTCGTAAAGCACGCACGTCGTGATGCGGAAGTCTTCAGTTTTAAAACTCACAAAAGTCTCCAGTGATTTATTAAGCGCCATTTGTTATCTGGCAGAGTCTCTGGAGATATTTATTGTTAATCAGGCGCCAAGAGCACTCCTGTTGGACGACTTTGCTCCTTGCAGGCTCCCAATGGAAGGGTTAGAATCAAAGAAAGGTCAACGCGCGGACGAGCTAACTTCCGCATGTGGCAGTTGAATGCGTGCGTAACCGAAACCGAATACGTTTGCTTCTTTACTTGTTGAACCCATCGGCGGAGATCAACGGCAACTCCCAAAACTGGTCTTCTGTGAGTGGGTGGGAATGAGGCGTTAAACACTTTAAGGCTCGATCATATCATATGCCACGTTAATGTACGGATATGAGCACTTGCTCTTGGCTCCGACTTAAATGCGACGACATGTCCGCCGAGACAGCTATGAGGAAGTTCCGCATTTGAGCAATGCCAGTTTCAGGTTTGGAGACCTGATTGAAAGCCCAATAAAACTTTTTGTATATTAATTGATCGAGGCAATCATTTTTGATCGTCAGTAAAAAGTACAATGGAACATTTTCGCTTTCGGGTTCAATACAAGGACGAATGATTTCTTTGGGTAAAGACAAAGACATGATACAGGATTGAGTAAATAAAAAAGTATTGGTAGAAAGCGTGTCAGTTCCTGATGATTTTGTCCCAAATTCAGAATGTGGTAAAACCGCACTAATAAATTTGGAAGATTATCAGTACATTAATATTTCCGATCAATCATATTGATCCTAGTTTAGCTTGAGTTCCTGTTTCTGAAAAAAAAAATACAACGATGATTAATGAAGTTATTCAGAGCCACCGATTGGGACATTCCTGAATAAAAACACCCTGGAAAACCTTCTAAGAAACAAGGGAGAATCGTTTGTATTATTTCCATCTCCGTTGCATACAACATATATGGCTTTGCTGAATATGTGTGTGTTTATATGTAACATAAAGCATCTACTGGACCAGTAGCCTATTTTATTATATATTACACAACACACAGCGAAATATTTTAGCTAACGATTTCCGTTAACAAATGGATGAAAAACAATACATTATATCAACAGTTTCTAGGGGCTAAGAATTTTCTTTCTACCGCACGAGGATTGATTGAAATTATAAAATTTTCCAACATATTTAGGACATCATTGGAAAGCTAAATTTGGCTCTCAATGTACTGAGGACACATGTCAATTTAAATACATAATGTACCATTCTTAAAATATATTAACGTAAACTGTGATATGAATATCATGGACGTTGTTCATAGCTAACATACATTATGCTTGTCTAAACAATTTTTTTGACTCGTCCAACTATTTTTGCTATCATTTTGAAACATCTGCACTGCGGAATTACATACGAGATCTTCAGATCTCTTGTGTTCCCATCCAGCTCTCTCGTCTATCCTTAAACGATTTCACTTAAAGGAGTGAGTGTTTGAGATATACCATCAGCTACTTCCGTGCGGGTCCCAACAGAAGTGCAAATAACCAGGAGTTTATCTTGAGAGTGAAGTCAAGTAAGGTCAATTGGCCGCCCTGGCAACAAGGGAACGAGTCGGCCTGGTGGGTGGATATCCTAGATCATCAGGTTCCACAGGCCATAATTTGAGTCCGCTCATATTCGCAATACTGTTTCACACGCTGCGATTGGAATGCAGATAATGGAAAATAAGGTTAACCATTAAAGAGTGCAATCCAGGAAACTTAACCCTTTGACCGCCATAAACCATCGCTTAATTGCCTTCATTATGGAGATTCCTCAATTATTGCCGCGCAAAACTGCGACGCCATTAAAGCGACGCTAATGTGGCGATTGATGACGTTGTAAAACGCATAAACTATAAATACTTTGTGGAAAACCAAACAGAACAATTAAGCACTCTGAAACATTTAATCTTTCATCTTAAAGATGCGGATTGAATATTTAAATTGCCGTTCCAAGAAGACGGAAATCTGGGTGTAAAGCCAAGTGCAATTGCGCCAAAGGTCACACGTGACCTGATGTGCATAATGTGGACTTCTTACATTTAACATAGGAATGATTTTAACCATATCGCACATACCGATATTTACTGACAATAATTTGTGCGGTAATGGGTCAAGTTGAGGGTGCTTGAATATAAAAGGGAATATACAATATTGATTTTATTCGATTATATGAGAGTTCTTCGGTTAATGATGTCGTCCAAGGTCCATAGTCGTTCTTTTAGTAATGAACATGTCAATAAAAATAGCAGTCAATGAAAAATTTACAACGTGAATAATTTATTTTTGTGGTAATTGACATGCAGACGTCCATTCATTCCACTCGTTGTATACAATCTTCTATTAACCCTTCGCGAGCGATATTGTTTTTTTTTTAATATTGCTAGTAGATCGACGGTATTTTAACAACAACAAAAATGTGGACGGGTTCTGGGACAGTTGCACATGATTTTTAGTTTACTTGACCATTCTACTTTATAAAAATCAACACTGATTGACTGTTTGTTTTTATAATATAATAGCGAATATAATTATTTGAAAAGAAACGCAGTACGTGGTTTATTGCCTCAGGTCACGTGTAGCGCCAGCCGAAGAGCTGAGATCCAAAAACATATGCACACTCGCTCTCATCTCAAAGACCGACTTAAACACAGCATTGCGCGCGCATCCTTTCATTCTCCGTCCCCGCATCCCAAACTTCATTACACCAGAACAATATGCGCCAATATTCATAAAATATTTTTACTATGCCTATGTTATATCCGCAAGTGTAAACAGTAAGTTGACGAAGTTTTATCGCAATCAGATGAACGATATGGAAGCGCATTAAATACGGACAAAAAACATTGATTTTTATATATTAGACTATGCCTATGTTACTCGCGCAATTCTTTAGCAATAAATAGACGAAGTTTTATCGCGAGAGATTATTTTTTATATATTAGATCATAAGTTGTCTTATCTCTCTTTTCTTCATTATCGCTTAAAAATTGGGCTAACCCAGTTTATAAAATTTAAACAACCCACCCAATCAATCATCTTCGGACAACTTTGTTTTGTAATGAGAGTTCATAATCGTTCTGCAGCCATGTTCGAGTATGGCATCCGATCGCAAGGCGCTAATTGGTCATATCAGCGGTCTGAAAAGCGGACTAGTTGGACACAGACCTTGTGGCCCCCCTCAGAGGCTAACTTACATAGTTAGCTCGCGCCAAATGAAGTTATGAACGAGTCTAGACTTCCCCACAACCATAAAAACTGTTTATTTATCTATCTTACTAATTTATGCTGCTATCTTAGTTATTCTCGTATTAATATTGACTGGATGCGACTGTGCAGTTACGGTTACGCTTCATTGTTCTGCATAATTGTCGAAGAGGAAATTGTTAACTCAGTTTTGTGAGCTTCCTTATCATAAATTCAATAGATTTGCACAGCGATTCAAATGTTATATTCTTTAACCACCTTATCGAAATTGGATTCAGATTTGAGTTTTAAAATAATGAAGAGATTTGATGTGCAAAATATTGGCTATCATATGGAAAAAAGTGGCGTACTGATATTGAACCAGCCATAACAATTGCCAGATTGCTAGCATCATCGTCTGGAGCGACGAACGCTCTCGTCAAGTGGTTATGTACAAGAGATGGTGTCTTGGAATAAATATAAGACCCCTTCGACGTGCATTATGCTCATGACACTTGGACAAGTGAGCAGCATGTGTCTTCAAGAACTTCGTGTGTTTTAAAAAATCAGACATGTGTCATGCATTTACAATGGGGAACGGATAAAAAAAAGGAAGCCAAGCGTTTGAACCTACGACCCACCGCAATTAACGAATTCCGTGTTAAGTTCCGACCCGATAAAATAATCGATCGAGAGAATCGATTGGCTTAAAGTGGTATGATAAGCTATTTTGCAACACTTAACCACTTTGGACTTTAAGTAACAAATTAAAGCGCACTTTAGGATGACCGCTTGAACTCGTCTATTTGGGTCGAGGAAGTAAAAGTATTACTTACGTTCTCTCTTCTTGTCTTTCAGTGTGGATTTTTTTAATGGTCGATTTGCTGATGATCTCAAACCATCGAAGGAATATTTTAGGTTGAAAATATCGGATTTCATTGATGTTAGCCTTGCTCTGTCAGTATAATGGTTAATGCATTTATACTCCAGCGTAGGTAAATCTGATTTTTTAAATGCATATATAAGTGGAGCTACCTGTGTTACGAATTTTTTTTTTTTACTTCAAGATCTTCAGGTATAATAAATCAGGTTTTACAAATAGCGATTGAGGCAAATAAAAAGGGATATTTGTATAAAGTCTTTCCAGATAATCATATTTTCTTGAAATTGTATCAATCCTGAATCGTCGTATGAAATCAATTTCTGCTAATGATACATCCCTATTAGCAAAAACACGCAAAGTAAAAGAAAAAACGATCGAACCAATTTCTTTATAAAAATATAAAGTCACTATGCAATATTTATATGATATTCATAATATTCGATCTGTTTTACTATTTTATACATGAAATAGACGTTGAATTGGAATGATTAGCCTTGGTTTATGAAAGTAAATATGATGTCTAATAAGGATAATATGATGTTTGATGAGGATATTTAAACAAATAGATGGGATCTTAAAATAGTACCCTGAGGAACTCTTGATGAAACACATTGAAGATTTGACTTTGTACCTTTTAAAATGATCTTTTGCACAGGTAGAATTTGATAATTTTAATAAGATAAGTTAGAAAATTAAGGGATATCGTTTTGCGGATCAGATCGTAATGTCAAACAGTGTCAAAAGCCTTTTCGATGTCGAGGTGTATCATACCGGTATTCCTCTTCATGTTAGAGTTTCTAGAAAAATATTCAATTAGTCTGGTAAACTAAAGGGTTGTAGAGTGTAGAGTAGAGAATCAGTATTTGCTTTTCGAGTACTCTGACACTGCTGTATTTGCTTGCAATGATAATTAAAAATTATATGGTAACTATTAGGTTGGGGAATAAGTTCGTAGCGTTTTTATCAAAAACTTTTATTTAAACAAAAATCAATAGTTTTAACAACAAATTAATTAATTAAGTATTCGCCGTTACTGTTTACTACCTCCTCCCACCTCTCGACCAATTTGTTCTAACAAAAATCGCCCAGTCTGGTATCGAAGAATTTATTGAGCCAGTTTTAAGGTGGTCTTCATTGTTGAAGGTAACGCCTCTCTTATGGTTCGACAGAGAGCGGAAAAGATGGTTATCTGTCGGTATGAGGTCTGAAGAATACGGTGGATGCTGAACGGACCTCCCATTCGAGCTCTTGGAGTGCGGCTTTGACGACTTGTGCAACATGGGGCCTGGGCTTTGTTGTGAAGGAGTATGGTTTGGTCTTGTCGATGGGATCTTTTCAGTTGAAATAGCCTCTTTCACGTGGTGTAGCTGAGCTTTGTAAAGCTCCTTGTTGACCGTGGCATTCCTTTCGAGTATTTCCCAATGCACCATGCCCTCCCAGTCCCACCAAACGCAGATCATGGCCTTCTTTGGATGAGGTCAGACTTGACTCTCGACTTTGGCGTATTTCCTGGAGCCACCCATTCCTTTCTTTGCTTCATGTTTATGTATAGACACCATTTTTCATCTTCCATGACGATTCGGTACAAAAAGCGCTATTTGTGATCGCGCGTTGCTCGATAGAGGGCGAGATGTTGAGAAGGAATTTGTTGTTTTTCGTTAAGCTCGTGAGGCACCCAGGCTTCCAATTTTTCGGTAAATTCCATTGAATGAAGATGATTGAGAATCGTTTTATAATCGTAATTCATTTTTTCGGCCAATTCACGACTTGTTTGGCGACCGTCTTCCTTCAAAAGTGCTTTAAGACACTCTTTGTCGAATTCAGAAGGCCTTCCGCTACGGGGCGTATCGTCAACATCAAAATCGCCATTTTTGAACTTTGCAAACCATTTCCGTGCTATAGACTCACCTATGACACCTTCTCCGTATACATTTCGAATGCCTTGGGCTGCTTCGGTAGCTTTTTGACCTCGATGAAAAGCGAAGAAGAATAAGTGTCGAAAATGTTGCTTTTTACCTTCTGGGTTTTCCATTTTTAAGACTCAAAGATAATAAAAAATTAAATTATTCAAAAAGATGATTAACACAGATTTGTAGAACAGAAATAGCTCCATCAAATAAATACTAAACACTTTGCCAAAAAGCAAAAAAATGTTGTAAAACAAAAAAATATATAAAAACGCTATGAACTTATTCCCCAACCTAATATATGTATGAAGATCAAACTACTTGATAGTTGCATTTAAAATATTACAGTGGAATAGGAAAATAAAGAATTTAACTTATTTGAACTAATTCATTCAATCAATCAATTTTTTGTGATGTCATATGCCTGTTCTATACGTTCTTTATTACAAAGGATAATTACAAATTATAAATGTTGTTTAGCCAAAAATTTAAAAGCAATAGTTGTAACGAAAAATATAGAAGATTTTATAACCCTGAAGGACTTGTTCGAGGTTGTGCATTAAAGATCATATGGAATTCTTCAGCGATGGATACGAAGATAAGAGTAAGACCTCAAAGGTTCGACAGCTGCTCGCAGGCTGATTGACATTTGTCGGAAGAATTGCTCAAGTGCTGTCGACTCTGTGGACAGACTTTAAAATAGCATCTCAAGCATCGATGTCCATACGCGTTGACAAAACCATACAGTACTGTCTGTCCATTCGAGCAACACCAGGAATTCCATCCGAAGAGTTGTTATTCGGTAGATTTTTTCGTTGCGGCTTAGAGGCGTTCAAATTGAAGTTTGATTTATTTGAAAGCGTTCGCCGTTAGGAGCGTGGTTTCCAATTTGGTTCTAGTGAATATTTAATATCCGAGAAGACGAGAAAAAAGACGAAGAGAAGTGGTTCAGTGAGGCACAAAACCGCATAATATGTATTTCCTTTCGTCCACGGTCAAGTGAACTACCACAGGTGGGTTCGAATGCCAATCCTTTTTGTCAGAACGTGCGTCTCTTCACTAAGCCATCGAGGAAAAATGAAAAGAAAAACCGTGCTGAGCTGCCACGGTGATCGTCCATGTAAGGGGTGGGAAATCTTTTAAATTAACACGGCTCAAATTTATTTAAATTTAGCTCAATGATCGAAGCATACGCCTGGAGAAAGTAGAGAGCAAGTTTATAGTCGATGGAAGTCAATTTACTTCAGCGAAACCCATTTATATCATCTTTTATAAATGCACTGTTACATTTGAAGTTCATTCAAAATTATAGTGGTTGGTGGTAAAAAAAAATGGAATAATAGTTGTTCTTCAGATGACGATTTGAATAATTTTTGTTAATCCAATCCCGAGCCAAATTTTCGATCCCGGGATTTCGGGATTAGACCATCCCGAGATCAGTCCCAGGATCCCGGGACCGGGATTTTCAATAGTTTAAGAAATTACATTGATAAATTTGATCAAAAATGACTAATAAGTCCATTTGTTTAATATAAAAAATAACTTGAAGGCGAAAGAGTTTTATTTATTTAAGAAAAGATAAAAATAGATAAATAAAAAAATAAAAAATTCAAATCTGGCAACCTGCTGCTGAAAATGCACGCTCAGCCTCCACACTCGTTGGAGGTATCGTCATCTGATATTTAAATGCTAGTTCGAGTTGATGACCGCGTGAAATTCTTTCTGCTGAGACACGGACTAAAGCTCGCGAAATTCCCGATTTCCCGACAAATTATTTTTTTCCGTCATTGCAAATGAATACTTACATACTATAATACTTTGATGTGATTCGTAATTATATTACAGAAAAATACAAAAATTCTGAACCCCGTATCTATTATATTTCATATCCATATTCTCATTACTAGAGTCGGGGTGTAGTAAATACATCACCGGTAGGGAAATGTTAATATAACGGTTTGAAAAGGCTACTAAGCCTTGATCGATAAAAAATTCAATCTCGAATTTTTCGAGATTACGTTTACTAGTCCCGGGATTCATGAGCACCTAAAACTGTCCGGGAAACATTGCTGAGGTTCCTATCACAATTTGTTTGTTTTTGTTACTTTATATACCTTTATTCTTCGTCTTGACTTTGTTTATAGTGGTAAAAAATAATTCAAATGATCGAGACTGTCTGTAAAAGGATACATTTCGAAATGTTGATTACTTTTTGGTCCCATTAATATACAGTTTTTGTATTAACCTGAACGATCACTTTCATTATTGATTGGATATAATTGATTTTTATAATGTTTCCAACTCCTGCTTTCTGATGAAAATAAAGTAAAACGTCACGGAAGGGGATCCAATGTCTTCAATTCGTTGCGGTTAACATTTGAAATGAGCTCTTAATGCCAGAGCAAGTTAAACTTTTACACCCTTTTCAAACGCGAGGCACCCAACCCAATACACGTTCGATCACATCCTTCGATCGAAAATATCCAAAATGAAAAATCGCCAATTTCGATCATTTCCGGTTCCGAAGAACAGTTATTGAATAAAGGCCGAACCGGGGAGTCGACGGGAACCGGTTGACAATAAATTCTGTCGGCGCGTTCGCGTGCGATTTCGGACGGCATGATACCCCGAAAAACCGTACCGGTTACATTACGTCCGTTATAAGAATAATTGACTCGCATATAAATCGTACAAATCGATGAAACCTGATCTTGCATAATGTAACATGTAATAATCACACATGTCATGGAGCGGCATGTAAAATGATTTCGCGATGTGGCCTCGGGGCTAAAACTGAGACCTGCTACGGGTCACCGACATCAGGAGTCGGAAGAGCTCATCGTGCCGACCCTGCGAATTCGCTTTGATGACTTTACACATATGATTTATCCGCCTGGATGCTGGGCGAAGGAAGTCATAATCGTCCTTGCAGCATTGGAACGAGAGAATCATTGGGTTCATTGGGAGATGAAAACAAGCTTCATTGAAGATGTCCATTTACTATTTTGTGCATACCAGATAAATGAAAGTATTCAACCTTAAATTAAGTTTTTTTTCCTAATTAGAAATATAATAAATTAACAAGAAGAAGCAAATTCAGTCTAAAACTAATTTTAAAGATACATTTAATATGAACAATATGATAATATAGCAAGCACTATGCAAAGACATTTGTATTGTAAGGCAGAAATATAATGCCAAAATATCAGACAAATTGTTAACAATTTTAAAACTACAAATCTCAGTAGATATTTATAAATTAATTAAATTATAATAAAGATTTTGCATCAATTTTTATATACACTGTGTTTAAATTCGCACTAATAACCTCTCACTGTCCGGGTGCTAAAGCTCAGTGAATAGAGCAATTATCATCAATTATCCGTGTCCAACTGGTGTAAATGGATTTTTTCAGATTTAATTGGAATTTCTAAGCCGAAACATTGTCTATGTGAGTCGCGTTTGTTGGCAAAATATTGATCAAGGTACATTTTTATATCATTTTTGAATTAAAATTTTTACCACGTAAAGATTTTTTAAATGATTTCATCCTTTAGATTGTCTAGTTGGAAATAATATTTTGTTGAATTGATCGTTTCACCTTGCTGAAGTAGCTCATAATAAACTACCCCCTTCTAGTCCCACCAAATGCATAGCAAAACTTTTTTTGGATGTAGTTGAGGTTTAGCTACAGGTAAAGCTTCTGTACCCTTGGTCCAAGACCGTTTACGTCGGATATTCTCATAGATTATCCAAATTTCATCTCCAGTGACAAGTCTCTTCAAAAAAGGTTGGCTATTACGTCGTTGGAGAAGAAGATCGCATGTTGAAATACGCTGAAGATTATTTGAGTCAATCAGTTCATGAGGAAGCCACATATCTGAACGATTGATGTAGCCCAATTTTGTCAGATGATCATGGACGGATGTTCGTGGAATTTCTAATTTGTTAGCTATTTCGCAAACAGTATATCGCGGGTTTTCTTCAACCATGGCTATGATTAGATCTGTGTTCATTTGCGAAAGGAACTTAAAGGACAACCTAATAATTTCATCGCACCAAGACGGAGAGTGTCTTGCGCGTTGAGCTTGGAGAGAAACAGAGACGGTGAGAGTATCTAGCGTACGATTGTATAACTCATTAAACTAGCTAGATTTCAAATGTATTGTTTTTGTTTACTTGATGATCGAATATTGTGTGCTATCAACAATGTTTATTTATTTATATACAAGCTTCATATACGCTGTGGCAGTCTTGACAGATAAGTGGATTATCTCTTTAAGGGATTAATCACATTGCAGCCACACATCCATTCATCCAGTCCATTCAAATCCTTAATTTTGTCCATTCTCGTAAATTAATGTCAAATCGAGATATTGGCAGTATGAGGGATATATCATGAAGTAAAAATATGTTTTGTAGTCTCATGGGCAAAACTATCCCAAGCTAAATTTATTTTGGTATAATTTCACAAAAATGTGCGTTCTTAGGGACGCATTTTAAATTTTTAAACTTGGATATTTTAATGAGCTGGTTTTCGAACAAGGGTCAATACGAGCGCATGCCATCGTTACGACCGAATTCTGCCAGAATAACCTTGCCAATTCCTAAGCCCCCATAGGCCACAAAAACTTTGTTTTGGGTGTTTATCGTTTTTTCAAAACAAATCAAAGTTTCAGAAATCCTTGACCATCCGTCCGTATTCGGAACTTCCTCTTTATATTCAGGAATTCAGCAAATTGACTACCGTGGGAGTAAAAAGTGAAGAAGCCCGTTGCATTCGTGACACACATATGTTCCAGTGCGGAATATTTGAAATTTTTCTGGATCAAATTAGGCTCCTATCTTTCGTGCAAGAACCCATCGAAGCTCCGGAGCAAAAAAAAAAATACACACGAGACAACACGCACGAGAATGCCACACCGGCACTCTTGTTCCCAAAACAGGTTCCTGATTCTTGTAAGGTCTCTCATCCTCTCTGCATCTCGTTCCTATTCATCAGCATGTCCGGTTGCCTCGCTCGCTCGCGGGTGTTGTTCTTCACTCTTTTTTTTGTTAATCTTCTTCTAACTTTTTTCCTGTTCTTTTTTTTAACCATTACCGCTTTGATTTTTTTCGGTTTCGTTATACTCCATCGCAGACACACAACAATAACAATATTTTCTTGCGAGCGAAACAATTAATTTTCATATTTTTGTTATGAAATTTGACCATACCAGCACATGTACCCTAATATTCACCATCAATATCAAACGAAGAAACAACACAAACACTCAATGTTCGAATTTAAAATAGATAATAATATAATAGCCAAAATGGATGTGCATTGTGTATGATCCTATTTACAATTTTTAGTATTTCAGCATCTGTATTAATAAATAGGCTGCAATAAATCTTTAAGATGTATGATAAATTTATCTCAGTTTTGATTGGCAAAAGTTCTTCCAAATTTAAGAATAATGGATATAATGGGCGTAAGTCAGAAACTGTCTTAAATTTTATAATTTAAATCTGCAGTGGACTGAATGTGTCTGTAGTACGATGAGTATCGATTATCAATGACAGATTCCGCCATTGGACATCATGGACAAGGGGTATGTTTGTGAGCCGCTTTGCGCCCATTGAGAAAGAATCCATCCATCCAAGAGTTTACATTTGGTCTTATTGAGAATGTCGTTAAAAGCTTAACCCTTTGAGTAAAGAGCTAATTTTAAATCATCATAATCTTAGATGCTATATTTGTATGTCCGCCACTTATCGTCTTATACAAATCCATTTATTTGTCAGGACCATCGCAGTATCTATGAAGCATATACATAGATAAATAAATACTGTCGATAGCACACAATATTCGGTATTTTTGTCAAGTAACAAGTGCAAGATACTCTCTGTCTCTGTCTGTATTCGAGCTCAACGTGTAAGTATGCTCTTTCTGAATTACTGGAATTCGCTCGCAAATACGCGACTGTACTACCATACAGGTTAAAGCATCTGACACAATTTTGAAACATATAATAGACTCTTACAATTCTATAAGACAGTTCAGGCATCAATCCAGGGTAATCGATGTTTTTCAATGGACCTGCTGCCATTTAGATATGTGTCTAAGATGGCTTGAGGAGCTTTGTTGGATGAAATCCGCCTTGCATGTCCATGATCTCCTGCTTTGATCTCATTGATCTGGCATCAATCAATATCTGGATATTTGATTTGAAGTCATCTTGTTTTACACATCCAATTGCGAAAATTGTCTCTCAATTTTATCCATTAAGAAAAGAAGAATGTGCTTCTTCTATATTATTGGACATCATTCTCTTAGCAAATTATCTTAGCAAAAATATCAATTGGCATAGCAAAATGTTTAATGCAGGTTAGATTAAGAAATATTTATGATTTTATCACTGAACTTAGTATGTGGTATACTATTGTATATAGATTTGGGTATATAAATTAGCCAGTGGGCGAAACATTCGGTATTTTTTAATCCGTGGTCCTTGATGCATCTTGGAGATGTTTACCGCGTCGAAGAAATGATGTAAGAATGTCAAAAAATCCGTATAAATTAATTCAGGATTATTAGGCATTCGGGTTCCCCGAGGCAATTTGCATCCAGGATCTTTCGGAGCCTCGTCAGGGGGGCAGGTACCGCCTTCCCGATGCGATGGCGTCTTTTTTTGGACCGCGGCGCTCGCTTCACTACATCTGGGGCCCCGGCTGGGCCTTAATTGGACACTTTTTTACATCCGGTGATCAAGTAACTGGAATGCTGTCGGATGACGATGATGGTTCACCAGATATAGCCGCACACACACGGCTATATGATTCGAAAGAGAAACAGGTACCGGCAACAGAGACAGGTATCGAGATGTTAAAAATCTTCTTCACCCTTTTGGAAGGAATGTTACGGTCAAATGGATCTGACGCACGAACCAAAGATTCTCCTACTAGTCATTATGGATCGATTATCAATTTATTAGATGGAAATTGGGAAAGCCTCGAGTGACGATTTGCCACCAAAATTATGCGTTTCGGGCGTGGGAACTTTTTGGAATTTTCCCATGGAGGCAAAGGAGGAAGTTGCCGGCGGGGACTTCCATATTTGATAAATAAGCCCTGGAAACAGGACTCAATTATTTGCAAATTATCCTCCATGGTAAATTTAATCTGCATAATTTACATCGTCTGTGGTTTTATATTATAATACATTCCGTCTCGAATGTCTACTATTCTAGCACGTTGAAGAACCGGGAAGTATGATATAACTGGATCAGTTGTGTTACAAAAACCCCAAATAAAATACCTCCCCAAATATTTTCTAATATACACCAAAACATATGAAAAATCAGAGCACGAAACAAGGACAATCTTTCAACAATTAAGGACGATTGTTTGTATCGTCATACATTCAAAAGCCTGTGGTTGGGAATCGCTGGTTTGGTAGAGGTAGGATAATTGTCCCCGCTATTGAGATTTGTGGTCTCGGATAAGGCAACAATGCCATTACGAAAAGTTGAGGTGTGTCTCCATCAAGATGACGATATGTCCCTGTCAATACCAAACGTCAATTATAAATGCGTAATGATACCCGAATATTCGATTACGGCTTCTGATATCACAGGAAGATGTAACACCTATTGGTCGCAATCGTGATTTTAATACAAGGAACTTGATCCGTTTTCCGATATTACAAAAAATATATTCACCCGAAATTAATGCCATTTTCTTTCGTAAAAATCTTGAAAAAATGTAAAAAAATGCATCCAACAAAAATATGCTTTAAGGGCATTTTGTGACTCCTCAACGACATATAGGTTATTTTGACATAATATATTTGGGATATGAGTTAATCTTTTGGCAAATTTTGGAAAATTACGATTAATTCTGGTGCATCGAAACCAGGGTGTCACTATTCGCCTTTGAAATACAAACCCAAACGTTCACATGGAAATTCATATACATACTACAGGTATGGGTTAGATTCTGGACTATTGTTATGAAGGCTCTGATTCGAATCCAGACTGTGGAAAAAAATTTCGCCGCATCAAAAGATTTGGACTATTGGAAGTATTAAAATTTTCGATCGATCCAGATTTATCCTGCATTTCAGGATCTGAAAAATAATATATTAAGGCGGTTAATAAAGCTGTTCAAGCCATCTTAACTAATGATAACTTTGCTACTTAGAATTCCTATAAAAATAATACTTATTTTGACTTATTCTTTCCGAGGTAATTATTGACTTTTTTTGATGGATTATTCGTATTCTTCCGTTCTCTAAAGGCTCACACTTTGTCTGTACTTGACTTATTCTTCATATAACTTTTCACATAATGAAAATTGTTAACTAAAAGATTAATTTGTGTTTGTGTAATATATAAAAATGATTGTTTTATGGTATCTATAGAAGTGGCGCGGCGCATGCGCGTAGCGTGTCTGTGGGCACGTGTATGTGACAGAGATAGAGATACTACAAACGATTATCCCTCAGATTCCGACCAACTATAGTTTTACTTTTCATCTCGTTTTACTTCAAGAAACCTTTTTCCCTAGAGAATATACGATAATTTTTATATGAACAGGATTTATATAATCTCCCTATAAAACGAGTGCAGACTTATCCTTCAAGATTTAGATTCTTCAATTTTTCATCTTTGTGAACTATTTAGGCGCCAGCGAGCTATCTGTATATGGAAGCACAACACGTTAACCTGTTAAGCGGGGAAGTTCCTTTTCATTAACGCAACGTACAGTGGGCTGATGTTTGAGTTTCACCAACATTTTCGTTAGGACGTATATATACGTCCCGCCCACCTGGCGTGAGTTCATATTATTTATTTTTCTTAACAATGCTTAGAATTTATAAAAAAATCAATGAAACATACATTTTTTAATTTATTTAGATACAAAAAAATATAGAGAAGTTAACAAATGGAAATATAGAATAAATGCAGTTTACATTGGACGTATATATACGTCACACCCACTTAACAGGTTAATCTATCGATTTTATTTGCACTTAAATATATTAATTATGCACAATATTTGACGTGGAAAAATTTGGGCCCATCATTAATTCTCCCAAATGATAAATATTTGATTTATTTGTACTGATTTACATATGAAAACATTTTTTTTTGGCATCGCCATCAACGGCTTTCATCACTGTGTCTGCACCAAATGTACGTAAGTGTAACACCTATTGACTGCCTCTGGAGAGTAAGCTGAGCCGCCGTTATTGGACCATCAATCAGTTCTTTTATTGTTGAACGACTTGATCCGACATGAAAAATAAGCTCCCCACACAATAAAATCAAAAATAATGACACATAAATAATGTGAGTCCGTGATGATCTACTGTGCTGGGATGGGTCGCTTCATTACTGACGGAGAGGTGCCACTTGTCTTATGATTCCTGGAAAATGCCCCGAATAAGACTCCCATTCGAAGTCCAACGATTTGATGATGATTGATGATGCTCATTTTGCTTTCTTCGTCTCGCCCCATAATTTTATGGCTTGATTTTGTATTTTTTGAAAGCGCATATAAATTTTCATGCGAGGAGGAGAAACCTTACGGTGAGCTTTTTTCGATCGAATTCCAGTTTGAAACAATGATATCAAAGATGATACTCGTGTGGAACAAGTTGTAACATAAAACTCGCAAGAAAGGTGTATGTGGTTGGGAAAAAACTGGCTCAAACATTCGGGTACGTCGGTAAGCAATATACTAACATTTCAAATAAAAAATATACCAATTAGAAGAAAATATTTCATGAACAAATGATTAACTATTTTGAATTATAATAACAGACTAAAAATGCACGCGGATCGCCTAGTTGATGCGAGCGTTGGCAGATGTTAGTATGAATTTGTTCTACGCGCTTATTGCATAGAATCTATAATATTATATTACAGTCCTTTATATGGGCTATAAATTATTCATTTTGTCATTTGTATCAGATCCATCACTGACGATGCTATGATTGTGGCCCAGCAATAGCAGCAATGACTATCACTGATTAAGTCGATATGTCTTGATACGCACTTTTTATAAAATACAAAATTGCTTTAAAAAACAGCATAACTTCGAAATCGCACAAAAAAAAGTCGCACTAAAAGAGGTGTGAGTGTATTTCGATACAATTTTTATATATATTGAGGATAATCATGGCTTCAATAAATAGCAAGGGATGTAAATATAAAGGTGATCTTAGAATTTATTGAATAATTCTCCAAAGTGTGAACATCTAAATGCTAATGAAATGTTGACATTGATGCTTAAGAGGGCTTGCATTACCAGAAGTTCGATTTTAATTAAGAGACAGACATGTTGAGTGATGATGATAAATTCTGAAAGGTTGAAGATAAAATTACTACTTCTCGATGCCATAAGCCCATGGAGAATTTAATTAATGCATTAATTTGAATAGCTGCCATAAAGCACGCCCCAATCAAAGGAAAAGTGATTTCACCACTTCCACCTCATTTTCCAACGGCTTTGACACGTGGCCATTATACGGAGAGAAAAGAAAAATGATTACTCTTAAATTAAAAGTTTCTCATGTCGTCTGATGAAGAAGGCGGTCTTGGAAGATCGGAGCACACCTCTTAAGAAAGCGGCTGATCTTTCTTTGCACGTGAGCATATGATACGAAGACAATAGAAACGCCTCGACGATGAAGGCTGTCAGCCGTGGGGGCAGACGGGTCTGCTTTTCAACCACTAACGAATTTGCATTCATAAATTGCAAATTTGCTAGCAGTTTCGAAGAGACTCCTACGACTGCTAATGTGATACGCACTCTGTGCTTTGGTGGTGAATTCCCATGGAAAATTTAAATAATCGACATTATCACAATGGATCAAATGAGCTATGAGATCTACTTCATTTTATCGATATAAATCTTGTTTTAGCATTAATTTATTTGTGTCGTTCATCCGTCATTAATGCTTCATTGAGAACGCTCCATGCATAAAGTATATTCGAAGATGTTCTCAAAACATAATTAATTAAATTCTTTAACCTCGGCAATGTTGATCTGGACGATCTGGTGTACAATATGAATATTTCTTCTGATGAAGATTCAGAATTGGAAACGAATAGATATTCTAAGCTGACGGAAACGAATAGATACGCAGGCCAGATAAGACAAATTATTAGTACCAAATCTAAAATGGAAAAATGTATTTATACAGATATTTCTGCAATATAGTTTTTTTTTGACTACGATTATGTTGACCAGTTTGCTTGGCAAAAATGCCATGAAGGATCATTAGTCAACTAGTTCCTATCATTACCACCCCATACTTTAGTGTGCTTTTTTTGTAATGATAGATTACATGAAACAGAAAATAAGTATTTTGTCCTTTCCAAAATATTTACATTGATGAGAGTTTGTTAATTATTTTTTTTTTACAAAAGGAGTTAGTAAAATTTGTAATTGTTTCTCATATATTTTTTTTAAAAAGTAGATAAAAATAGCTTATTTCTGGAAGCTGTTAGCTAAAAATTAATATTATAAATATAATGAAAAAATTTGATTCTTTTTTAATTTGCTCCAAGCTCTGGATTGAAATAATTTATTGATCATATTAACATATATATATGCCTGAATTAGGCATAGTATATGATTTTAACGACATATTTATGTTAATACTAAAAAGGATGTGAATCTTATCGACCGAGTCAATAAACCGTTCTTATTCACAATGTATTGAAAATAACACGAATAAGAAGTCTGTCATTAATTATATAATCAGGAATTAAAACCGTTATTATTCGATTTGGTTCAATTGAAATTGCAAAAATAACGGTTTTTTCGGTTCAGCTTCGAGTGATTAATTTATGATTTTTTTTGTTTGTTTCAAGAATTTACCACATTTCTAAAAAAACGTATTCCTTCTTTTGTAATAAGCATTCTATATGAATAATATTATCGAATTTGCTCACATTATTATGATAACGAGTAGGGTGAGTTATCATATGAGTCGAATGAATATACTGAGGCATATCCAAAAAATAAGTGTACTGTGACAATAACGGGCTGTAGTTTTTGTTTTTTAAGGGATTGGCCTATACTGAATGGTAGAAGGGAATCTCCTGACAAAGGGAACATAGCAGGAACATGATAGTACGTACATTCACGTTATAGTGTCCAGTTGCGTGAAAGATGTCGGTAAAAAATCCTGCCAAGTGCGAGCTGGTCAATAGCGCCCGCGAGTTTCTTGCGCGATTTAAATTGAAATATGAGGATTTTCTGAGCTATATTGTGACTGGAGATAAAAAGTGGGTGGCTCATTACACGTCTGAGTTCAAAAAACAGTCGTCACAATGGTGTTACACCAATTCCCCATCCGCCAAAAAATTCAAAACCATAATTTCGGGCAAAAAATCATGACCTCAGTATTTTGGTACCAAAAAGGCATCATTTCGATCGAATTTCTGCCCCAAGGAGAGACCATCAACGCACAATGATATTATAAGACCCTAAAATCGACGAGCAGTTGCAGAAAGAGGTTCTGAAGTGGGAGAAGGAGCTGGCGGGAGAGTTCAACAAGGAGGGCGTAAAGACGCTTGTACCACGGCTCACCAGATGCATTGAGTGGGTGGAAAAATATTTATCAAGTGTTTTGACAGTATCCTGTTTTTTTTTTCAAATAGACTTTTTCTAAAAAAAAATATAAAAATTTAGTACACTTACTTTCAGGATATGCCTCGTATGATAAATAATTAATTAAATATAAAAATAATAAAAAAAATATCTATTTGTATTGTCTCTTAAAATAAACTTTGAACCAGATAAGGCCCATTTTGTACTTGTTTGTTGGAGCTCAACTCAAAAATCAAATAAAATTATTTTTCGCGTAAAAAGTCTATCGAACCGAAATAAACTGATATTTTCAAACCGGTTCAATTCCGTTTTTGGTTCCGACAAAAATATCAAGTTTTCCGGTTTTTAGTTCAGTTCCTTATATCATATATTTGAAATAGATATATGCATTATAATTCCGAGAAATATTTGCCACTTACGTTTCGAATAAATTAAGTTCTGGTTTATTTCTGACCAAGTATGGGTATAGTGCATATTTTACAGAGTTTTTATAATATATATTTTCTAGATTCAAATCCAGATTATGGAACAATATGTAAAAGATAACCATTTATGAGTGAATATTTTTCTCTGCTGATGAATTTTAAAGTCATGCAACTCCCTATCATCACAATCAATATTCATAACATATCTTTATGAATTTCGCAGATTTTTTGGGGATAATTCGGTTTCAAATCTTGACTGTAGAAAAAAATCATCGTATTTAGAAAAGCAGAAGAATTAATATTTCCGATCGATCATCTCGATTTTCTCGATCAATAGATCAATAAAGCAGGGTTAATCTTGAGCACCTGAAATTGCAACAATAATTAAAATGTAATTTAAAAACAATGATTATTCCCCAAACAATCATATCCTAATATAACCCTATGTAGACGACAATTGAAAATCATTATAAAAAAATATTTTCCCAGAAAAGTTTCTTATGGGCATACTCTTGAAGGAGTCAAAGATCTTTGGACATTTTATTGAGGACTAAATTGCTCGCAAAACAATTGTGGTTCAATAAAATTTAAATAAAAGCCACATTATAAAATTGAAAATTCTAATTTCATTGTCGAGTCGTATGAGCTCCTTCATTTAAATACTTGAATTAATTATCTACGTTGGCTATGGAAAATTCTTTTTAAAATAGCTGTCATAATTTAAGCAGAATTGGTCCTTAGGTTTATGCCCCAGCAGGAAATGGCGATTTCCAAGCATTGTATTATAAATAGGAAGAAAGACCCGCAACACCGCGGCGACCGCAAATTAATCACAATGTAAGAGCGAAAAGCGCTCATAATGTAATGACGTCAAAACCACACATTGTCGTAAAGCGAAACGCCATTATGAAAGGCGTGTTTGTATTTGACAAATTCGCGGCTTAAAGTCTAATCGCCGTCAATTATCCTATTATTAAAGCGTAAATGGTCTCACTTGGGTGGAATTTTTTCATGTCTATGGACAAATGTATCTTCGAAGTGGAGTCCATTGAATTGGCGATTGAATGGTTTTGGATCGGCGATTGTTTGCGGGAAGGTTTCATTTTATTAGCCACACGCTTGCCACGATTTATGTTATTATTTTGATGCAATGACAAATTTCCGGAGGTCACTTTTTTGTCCCGTCCAGAGGCTACTTTGCAGCATTTACGCTTTCTCGTCTTCGTATCATGCTTGAAGATCATGAATTTTGTGTGTCTAAGTAATGTTTTGAATACTTACAATATCCCACTGTTTGCCTTGCCCCAGTAAAGGTTGAATTGATCAGTTTCCTTCTTGACGACCAGCCTTTTCTTCGCTTTTCTGATACATTGCTTATCATAGATATTTTAACTGGCTCTTAACATTTCAGTAGTCAATATGAACGAAGAACTATAGGATCATTCTTAAATAGTCAATATAATGCCTATTTTTATATAGTAACATATGCTCAATCTATCAGGTTAGTCCAAAAGTTCGTAATTTAAAAAAAAGTACACTATTTAAAAAAAAATACCAAAAATGCGCACGGACTTTTGGACTGACCTGATATATATTATATACTATGTTTTGGTTTAAACATAAACCTGATTGTACTCCAGTATGGATTATGCTACTGCTTTTTTATATTCTAGAGATATTGTATAAATTAATTATTTCAGAAAATTTCTTTAGTGTACTTTATTTGATTGAAAGGAAAAAATATTTAATTTATGACTAAACACCCTTGGAAAATTGGAATTATTGACAGGACCACATTTAGTTAATCAGGAATTTTGCTGTAAAAATTTATCAGTGTTATTGAAGCTTCTTGATCCCGTCACTGAAGAAAGAAGGCGAGAAGTAACATAGCATCCTCTGTTGCGCAACGTGTAATTATTATTTTTCTCGTAAACGGAGATGTGAAATCAAGCGAAATTTTGAGGACACTTGAGGCACAGTTTGGTGTTACTCCTCTAAGTAAGACCCAAGTGTTTGATTGGGTCCAAACGAAAGTCTGCTGAAAATCATATTTTTAACGCCCAAATTTGTTCATTTACATCATGATTTTCACTTTTTCAAAGCTCAAAAGAGTCTTAAGAGAAGGAAATGCTATGAAATATGAAGAGCAGAAGAACTCCATATGATTTTGGCTATATACGTTGCCTGTTACTTTTTATAAAACCAGAGTTAGTTCCGTTCTAATGCAAAATTTCATTGGTTGAATAAATATTTTTGACATACATTCTTGAGCATATTCTATCATAATATGCCCTGTGCGCATTGGCTTTAAATTTTAATTTTATATAATCTGATTAAAATATATGGTTATTGGATGGGCATTCCAGTCTTTCGATGTCACCATCGCTACAATAAGATAATTAGGAAATCTGATTTTCTCTTCGGTTGTTCATGAAGGTATTGTATGCAAATTCCGGTATAGAGGGCGCGCTCGTATTACAAGTTCCAGTAACACGAAGAAATTGATTTGATTATGACTTGCTCATGTTCATTTTGTATTATTTCGGATCACGCTAAATCTAGCATAGTTGATATCAAACCAAAAACGCTTGTGCAATACAAAAATAAAAGCCCAAATAGTGTCATGAACTTGAAAATTACGTTTCTAAAACACATTTGAGTCCTTCAAACGGCTCATCATTGATCCTAAATTCTATATAATTGGACTGTCGGATTTTGGGTGGTATTTTTTGGGGTCGTCCATCAGATATAATAAACATGTTGCAACGCCGAAGTGCTTCATGCGCAATGTTTATCGGCTTTATTTGAAGATGGATGATGAGTCTACGTTTTTATTAATGATGCATAAGAATGAACATCCAGTTCGTGGTTATTCGATATCGATAAATTATCGGCAGGCCAAGTGATAGCTTCCGGCTTTTGGGATTTCAAGGACTTAAAACAGGCTTTGTTGGTTGTTGATTTTTATAGTGGATTTGCAGAGTGGTAGAGCATATTATGCCACAATATTATGCCACAAATTGTATACGTCTTGAGATTTTTTAACAACTTAAATGCACGACGAAGACGGAGCGTTTTATCCATCTTGTATCGGTATCATTTGTAATGTAATATGCTCAACCTTCGCTAAAATTTGCAACGCTAATTTTATTTTAATTAGGATGACTCTCAAATTCGTATCTTAATGTAGTTACTGGCTCGTATTTTACATATGGTAGATCATAGCATGTCTTGAAAGATAATTGTTGGATTCTCTGTACGAAAACTTGCTTATGTATGGATTATTTTAATACTGTAAAACGGCGAAGATCTTCGAAGGGAAGCAGCCTGAAAGCAGACTATTAGATTAAGAAATATTTGAATAAGATAACTAAATTAATTGTTTAAGGTTATATCGGTTAATCAATATGGATTTATATTGTCGCTGAGTAACAAGGCTACAAACCCTGCAAATCTGAATACATACCAAATTGCTGCGTCTATAGACGCATATTGCTTATAGGGATGACTTCTCGATCGCGTCTATAGACGCTTATGGCACTTATTTGATTTCTTGATTTGTGAATTTAAATAAGCATTTTTGTTAAGCCGGATGCATTCAATTGAATCCATGATTCAAAAGTGCTGTATACTTTTGGTCAACAGAATTTTTTAACTAAAAGATTAAGCTGTGTTTGTGTAATATATAATAAAATAGGCAAGCTAATAGTCTAGTGGTTGCTTTATGCTACGTAATAGATACAGCGTGTCTATGATGTATGCAACGGAGACTGGGAGACTACAACCGATGCAACTGCTGGTTTGAGTTTCACTTTTGGTGACGACCAGGCCAATTTTACCGTGTTTCAAAAAAATATTTTTGTTCATTTTAGTTATGATGGTTTGAATAACGAAACATGTTTCATACGGTTGTTCTTCGCCTCGTCTATGTTGTTTGTAAACAAACGCGATGGGATTCCATATTTAATAATTTGATAAGTTAAAATATTCCATGGGCGTATGACCTTGAGCGTTGTGATGCGGGTTGAAAGTCCCTGGCGCACGTCTTCTTCCATGTTTTGTCCGCTACCGGTTCATAAGGCGACGTTGTCCCGACGAGCGGTCAGATTGGACTTAATGACTAAAATGGCTCTTGGTTCACTTCCGGGAATGCTCGACCAAAACATCGCTCAGTCATTCTTCGCAGGTCAAACCGATCTAATGCACTTCTAGCCATTGTCTGATTTTGTCTGCTGGTCGTGGTCGTTCCGTTGAAGGCGGCCCAGGGGCGCTCAAATCGGCGAGATTGCGCCAAATTCACTTCCGTCTTGTGGCGCGCGCCATTTTGGACACGCAACTGGTGGCGACATCTAGCGCAACTGCACGCACTTTTTGAAAACATCTACCAAATATTTGATTGATTGAGTGTTATTTAATTTTGCTCAAATTGAAATACATACACACATAATTACACCGAATTCTCTCTACAAAAGTTATGGAACAAAACAATAAAACCAGGGAATTCCTCGTTCAAATGCAACGTTATACATTCGTATATTAATTATGTCATTTATTAGTTTTGCATTAAATAAGCATTTGATTTAGTTGATAGATTTAGAGTTAATTGGGTTTATGTTTGTGGTGTCGATTCTAAAAAATAGTTTGCACTAAAGTGTAGAAAAACTGGATATGGGCAACCATCTTAAATATTATCAAGACAATGATTGAAGACGTTGAATTCGCATTTAGGTTTAATTTATTATTTCTGCATTAATTAAATTGAACAAATAATTATGTTCTTTTATGAGTTGATTATGTTTATTTCTATTTAATAATAAAAGAATAATAAATAAAGATCAATTAATAAAAGTATTTTATTATTTAATTCTAATAAACGTTATTATAGTGCCATCTATGAATGACGCTTTAAAACAGCATTCATAATAATGCATTATTATCATACAAAAAACAGGACTTTGAACCGGAACGAAATTGAAAACCGATAACCGGTAAAACCTTTATTTTTACCATAACATAAACCGTATCCGAACCGAAATAAAAGTTACAAATGTAACCTAAACCAAAATGGAAATGAAAAATTAACATTTCGAAGGCCTGAACAAAATGATGGAAATTATGGGTTTTATTTTTTTAAATTTAAATTTTGGAATATTTAGGAAAATTTTCTATTTTCATAGCCGTGTTTCATGTCGTCCTATTCATCACACCGTGGTGCAAAAACTGTAATGACTTGCTCTATGGACCGTGTACGAATCGTTTATTTCGATGTACAGCCTGACCCAGCAACCTGTGACGCGTCTCGGAAAAATGACACAGAACAAAGGAGGAATCTCGCTTCATTGGGCAGAGCGTTCCCCTCCTCGGAAAGAACCACAACAAACCAATCTTCACATTTCAGGAGTCGTCAACTCCTAAATAATCGATTTTCGACTAATAACATATTCGATAGATTTTTACCATGATATTGTTTACAGTTCCAGAGATCCAGGATGCATACTTGCATGCACGTATCCTTTTTTTCCTGTGGGAGGGGAATCTTCCATAAGACACCCTGGGTTTGATCCCAGGGCAGTGTCAGATTCTTACTGACTAACTCCCTTGTCCTTCTCTGTCCTCCTGGTATTGTTTATCACATTGCTTCAGGAGGGCAGGTAGTCTGGGCTTAAGTAGCTGGCCCTATTCTAGTGTTGGAGAGGCCGCTCTGCGTCTCTCTCCCTCACTGCCTTCTTTGGTGCTCTTGATTTCTTCTACGAAATCTCGCCAAAGGTTCCAGCTTTTCTAGCTCACCATCATGCCGTGGACCATGTTCTCAGCGTTGAGCTCGGCTACCCCGAGTGCTTGTTTCAGCGTGTTTCTCTGAGGTGTCCGAGTCCATGCTACAATAATTGATGGTATGTTCGGCATCATCGACCTCCGCTTGGTAGTGGTGGCACGCTGCGGATGCTTCTTTGCCGATCTGCTTCAAGCACGCACCAAAACATCCATGTCCAGTAAGGACCTGGGTCAAGCGGTAGGTCATTTCTCCGTATTTTCGGGTCTTCCACCGGCTTACGTCCGGGATAAGTCGGTGGGTCCATCTTTTCTTGCTGGACTGATCCCATCTCTGCTGCCAGGCTTCCTTCAGTTTCTGGTATCTTCGAAGTCCAAGATCCTCTTCTTTTCTTGGAAGTTCAGCGGAGGGATTCCAGCGATTACCATCATCGCTTCTTCAGATAATGTTCTGTATGCTGAGGTGACTCAGAGCGCTCCCTGCCATTGGACCATTGCTAGCTTTTTTTATGAAGCTCTCTTGCCATATTGGTGCTCCATACAGAAGGATTGAGTGTACAACTTCGTTTATGGTTCTTCTTCTGCGCGGTTTTGGTCCTCTAATGTTGGGCATGAGCCATCCAAGCTCGCTGGCTACCTTCTGTGCCTTCTGCGCAGCTCCTTCAATGTGTTTACTGAAGATCAGCTTGTTGTCCATGAGAATCCCGAGGTATTTCAGTGTTTTGCTGCATTCAACCTTGTGATCGTTGACAATAAACTGTTTGACTCTCGGTCTTCTTCTTCTGCTGCAGATCATTGCTTCCGTTTTCTCTGCCGCCAGCTGCAGACGATTTTCCGCATCCATGGGTTGATTCTAGCGAGGGCTTTGGTGCCAGTCGCTTCCGTTTCCCATGGATGCCGAGCTGTCATCAGCAGTGCGATGAAGGCAATGAGTTCTGCTTCTTCTAGCATTTTCAACTTCGTCGTATTAGTCTCGTTGTGATGGACACATCGGTCTCTAAAGTAGTCGTTGACGAGCTCGACAGCGTACTCCGGCATGCACGTATTCTAACCAAAGGAATAATTCACGAGTTTCTAAATATTCTTATATTATTTGACCAATGTACTCATTCATTACTTTTTAGAGAACTGAACACTGAAGGAAGACTTAATTTAAAGATTTTTAGCTAATGTTCAGTTCAGCTCTATAGAATTTAGGATCAATGTTGAATTGACCAAAAACCATTTTTTTGTAAGATCATATGGTAGATTAGTTTTGATTTATATATAAGTTTGGAAAAGCTCACATCATCAAGCATCCATAAATAAGTTTTATGACAAGGGATTACAAAATGATTTGCTCGCCGATTGGCAGCCTCTGCAGTGCGTCCTCGGCTTTTGTTCCGATTCCATGTAATCTTGCTTGATGAAACAAAAAAAGACGATGAAGCGGTCGGGCTGTATGAAGCAAGACGTGACGGACACCGGAAGCAGTAATGACTATCTGATTCTATCCGCGGAACGGTATTTAATAGAGTGTTTCCTCTTGTGGCGTGCTGGCCGACATTCAGCTGAGCCAGCTAATGGCTCTTGCTGCAGACGCACCATATTTCAATTGACGTCTTCGTCAAATTCTTCATTTAAGCAGACGTTTTCACTTTCAAATTGAGAAAAGGACGTTGTCCTTCTTAGGCTTTAAAATGCCAAGAGACAAAAATTTTCATATGGTGATTTTCATTTACCTACCACACATGATTAACGCACTTTAGTCGAGTGCTGATGCATGCGAACTTGCCGTTGTAACGCGCGAAATTGCGTGCGTCAAAATACTTTCATGTACAAATCAGGATTGATAGAAAGAAAAAAATCGAGACAATCCCGCCGAAATCTGGACGCTTGGAAACAGTGGCGTAACTACTAATTGGTGAGCTTAGGCGACGCCAAAAGGCAGTAACTGTCTAATCTATTTATACATGTATAGAGTACATATATGTTTTTCAAATTGTTATATTAACCTTTCCCCACCGGTGATGTATTTACTACACCTCGACTCTAATAATGGGAATATCGATATGAAATATAATAGATACGGGGTTCAGAATTTTTGTATTCCTCCGTAATATAATAACGAATCACATCAAAGTATTATGGTATATAAGTATTCATCTGCAGCAACGGAGATAAATAATATGTCGGGAAATCGGGAATTTTGCGAGTTTTAGTCCGTGTCTCAGCAGAAAGGAATTTTATCAGTCACGTCGATGGTGTTATACGAAAATGGGGGCTCACGCGGTCATCAGCTCGAACTAGCATTTAAATATCTGATGATTTTCAGTAGAAAGTTGTCTGGCTTCCAAAATCAGATCCAGACTAAATGACGAAACACTCCCGGGATCTCGAAACTGATCCCGGGATCGAAATTTTGCTCGGGATTGGATTCCCTACTTTGATAGCAGCTACCTTTGTAAAATGGTATTTCTTACCTACATTATATCAAAATGACACTTAATTCTATATTTATTGCATTACAAAACTAATTGCGGAGAAGCAAATACTAAACATCTTGCAAAGAGCACCTATTAAGAAAATTTTTAGTACTAAGATTCCCGCCTAAAGTGTGTTAAGTTGAGGGAGGAGTACATGAATAAGAATTTTAGACGGGGGAAGATTTACGAGTGAACAGTTAAACTATGATTAATTTTAACTAATATTTCTAATGACTATTGCAAATCCTGCTTCTTATAAGCGGCCAGGCACGATTTTATAAATTTTTTCAGAATTTATTTCTCCAGATTCAGGAAATCCAGCTAAAAATTTGATGTTTGGCGAAATAAATTTCCACAATTATAATAAAAGCATTTGATTGAATTTGTCTATTGTTTATTGTATGTCGTGAGTGCTTCCGTGGGAACGCCAAAAATTCTTAAATGTTGATACGGCAATACAGGCTAGATTTAAATTGTAATTTTTATAATTCAGGAACTATGATATTTGCAATAAATCCATTTCTAAAATATCTTATTTAAGCATGCATTTTATGTGTTAAGTTGATTTACAACTGCCAAGGACATAAAAAACATGCTACGCAAAAATATATTATTGTAATTTCAATATTTTTTAAAAATTATTTGGAAAAAATCTTCAAAAAGATCACGAAGAAATGCAAATTTATAAAGAAATTCAAATGTTGACAGATTATACCAAAATGAATTAGTGTCGAAGCTCGTCTTTCACAAGTTTATCCGCTCAGTAAACGTTGCCTATTATCTCTTTCCTGTTGATAGCCATCCTTCAAATTCCAGCATGCTGTCAAACTACTGTTTCAAATTCTTTGTTCATGACGCTTTTCTATTTCCAGGAACTCGTATTCAATTTAACTTTCCTTGTACTACAAATATATCGCGTTGAAATGCTCTCGATGTCGAGAAACATGTCTATCATTACTTTTTTGATGCAAGCGTTCGAATAGTAGTAAAAAAAATATAAAACGCGCATAAAATATAGAGATACGTTCCAGAAAAACGCGTAAAAATATGTACATATAATGAAGACCAAAAGCAATAAGTTGATTCAAAATTGATTTTTATTAAATTTGTAATTGCATTTTCCTCTTATCTTCCATGGATAAGACAAGAAGATCATAGGATATCTCTGTGTGCATTTGAAGTTCAAGATGCGAATGTAAATAAGCTTAAATGATGATGATTGTCGAATTCGTGTTGGTGTTATCGTCTTCATTTCGTCGCTATTTATCAACTGTTATGGCGCAGAAGAAATATCGTATTTAAATTCGTCGCGTTTTGAAAATTTAAATGTATTTTTTGAGCAAGATCCTTCGACGGAGGAAAACGTGAGATTTGTTTCGGGATAGTTATTTCTCTTCAACATTCACCTCGAAGGTGAGTTAGCGTGTTGCTGAAATAAGATGCTGAGACGTTGAGAGGTCATCTGTGCCCTTAGATCGTGAGTCACGCTCCCTCCGAGGCCCTCTGGTTTCCTGTCCAAACAGGAAATGCACCACTCGAGACATGCACTCTATGCGTCCTCGGAGGTGAAGGAGTTCATCCTCGTCGAAATCCGCTGATCGAAGCTCTCAAACGATCGCCATTTCAGAAGTTATGCAGCAAGGACGTCGAAAGGATGTTAAAAAGGGTGATGATTATCGAAGGAATTCGAACGTGACGATGATTGTCAATATTCAGCGCAAGTATACGAGGAACGTGACGTACACCAGATTTAACGGCACTATCAACACGGACGTTTTCTTCGTAAATACGCGAGCTGGTTAATATATTATGATGTGCGGATTCATATTTATTTCCATCAATTGCTGAATACTAATCCGGACGTGCTGCTTCAAGTGCCATTTTTCAGCACCCAACAAAGGAAATAAAATTTAGGGGGATTCAAGGAAAGAATCATAAAGATCGTTTGACGCATACTGGGAATCGCTTATGCATTTCTTGTACTGAGTAAATACCTGTCGAGAATTCAAATTGCATTTAAATTTAAATTTCATACATCAAAAATCGAGGCAATAAATAAAACATAACTAAATCTAACTTATTATTAAAGGGTCTAAGCTCGTATGAGTTAAATGTTTCAAAACCTGATAAAATTCATCTTAAACCCTACAACTGTTTTTTATCAAATTGTTGACAACATTAAATGACGATTTAAACGATGCTCAATAATTATATTATGTTAAATAAAATATATAATTTATCTATATACATTTGATATGGAGTATACGTGTCTTTTCCATGTTTTCATTATCTACAAAAATATATTTTTTTTGTTGAAAAACGTGCGAAATAGCGAATTGTGCGAGAGTAGAATGTGTGAAAGCCGAGAGCCGTTGGGTAAGTTTCCTTTAATATATGAAATATATTCTTAAATATTAAATTTAAATATATTTCGTATAACACGACATGTACGTTTACAGTGTAAGTCTTTATTACGAGGGGATTCAAATATAACCCGGAATTTTGCTGTATAAATGATTTAGTGACATGTAAAAATACCAAAATAGAGTGTTTTATTTTTTTTTACATAGTTCTCTTCATTAGAAAAACAAATTCCACGGGATAGGAAAATACCGTAGCCATCACTTTTCCAGCACACTTTTTTTCGACTTTCAGACCTTGATGAATCTTATGGGCCCAATAAAACACTTGGGTCATACTTAGAGTAGTATCAACAAACTATGCCTCATGTCTTCATAAAATTTCACTTGATTTCACACCTTCGTTTACGAGAAAACGATTGATTACGCGTTGCGCAACAGAAGATGCTTCTTCTCGCCTTCTTTCTTCAGTCATGGGATTAAGTAGCTTTATATCCGATATAATAAATGTATTTCTAATGAATGGAACTATATAAAAAAAATAAGCTACTCTATATTAGGGTGGTCCTTATTTTTTGACTTTTAAAAAATTTGGCGGTCACTCCGTCGTATGGCCACTTAACTATCAATCAGTTTTATTGATTCTGGTATGTTTATTAGTCTATTTTGAAGTAGAATAGCATGCAGAAAGACTCACTACTTCACTATAGTAAGCCTTTCTCCCTTTCCTCCCTTTCTTAATTCTTTCCCGCGGGTACGTATTGAGATTGAGCCCTGCCCTGCCACTCACTTCAAATTCAGTCATTAGCGAGAGCACACGCTTTTTGTTTCCCCAATTATACATACTTATTTCAACTTATCATCGCGTCCATAAGCAGTGACGGGAGATTATTAATTAACCAATATTTGGCTTATCAACCAATCAAGACCAAATCTGCATCAGTCAAAGTTACCTGCTATTGGTGAAGTATTACATTTATGTTTTAACACTACAGTTGTAAACACCGATTTAATGGAACTTGTGTTCTTCTGGAGCAGAAAATGGAAAAAGATATGCTTTGCCTAGCTTGTCGCCATCATATAATGGTAATTATATTAGAAGCTATAGTGAATCAATCGCTCGGTTCTTCTAGTGTTCCTGATATCCAATTGTTTAAAAAGTTTAAGAAGAACTGGGACAAAATTGTTCAAAGCAATTATAAAACAATAACTTATGATACTATGTCCCCAAAAATCATAGAAAATGATACTACAGACAGGATTTCTTTTGCTCAAAAACAACTTCAAATGTATGAACCTCGAGAAGACCATAGAGAGTTACTGAATCTTTTCATCGTATACTTGGAAGGAATTCCTGAAAAAATTGGCTGATGGCTAAAATCACACCAAAAGGGTCCAATTCAGCTCTACTAAAAATTTTTTTTGAACGTCTACTTAATGACCCCCATTTTCGTTTAACACCATCAATGTGACTGATAAAATTCCTTGCTGCTGAGACACGGACTAAAACGTAAAATTCCCGATTTCCCGACAAATTATTTATTTCCGTCGCTGCAGATGAATACTTATATACTATAATACTTTGATGTGATTCGTAATTATATTACGAAAGAATACAAAAATTCTGAATCCCCGTATCTATTATATTTCATATCGATATTCCCATTATTAGAGTCGAGGTGTAGTAAATACATCACCGGTAGCGAAAGGAAAACTGCCCTTAGGCGTCGCCTAAGCTCGCCAATTAATAAGTTACGCCACTGTTTCCAAGCGTCCGGATTTCGGCGGGAATGTCTTGATTTAGTAGCCTTCATTGTGCTGATGAGGTGTATGTTTTCTGTTAGATATAAATTTCAATCCCGAATTTTTCGGTATTACGTTTACTAATCCCGGGATTCATGAGCACCTAAAACTGTCCGGGATCCTAAAAAGTTTGGGGAGTACCTAAAAATTATATGTGATAAAAGTTTTGAACACGTTATAGAAGTTGGGTGTTTTTTACGAGTACTGGGTATATTTTTATTCATAAACACGAACAAAGATAAGCATAATTGATTTAATTACAACATTTTTAAATATGCACATAGATATCGGTTCAAGATACAAACGAGGAATTTATCCCATCGTTATGGTCGGAGATAAAAATATTTTAACATTTTGCAGGACTCCTCTGCTAATTCTCAATTCTTCATGTGCATATAGGCGCGAGGATGCAATTATAATCGATACGCTGAATGTTTTTTTATCGAAGCAAATTGCTATTCAATGTGTCCATCTGACGAATGAACAAAACCTGAAAGTATTTATCGACTCTGGTCACAGTTGCCAAGTTTTGACGAATCCTTTTTTCAGAAATGTCTGCACAGAAAGGACGCGCGTTGCAGTGCATGAATAAATGTACAAACATTAATAACATATTCATCTAGCATCTAATTTGACAGAGCGCATGCGCCGTTGGAATGGGAAAACAAATCATAATCGTCCTCGAAGAATCCTTTTTCGGTCTGACACACGTATTTTTACTTTCTTTCATATGCCGCCATAGACGTTTCATTCCCTATGAATTTTAATCGGTCCATAATGAAATTTAACGTCAATTTCAGAGCTAAATATTTATAAAGCACCAACGGATAACTTCGATGATATTTAATAAGAAATTTGTAGGTATTATGCACATCTTCATATGGTCGAGCCCATCGATTGTGTCGATTCCATCAAGTTTAAGGATGTTGTTTCTTTTAGATGACCTCTGCATCAGGGGTTAACAAATTCACATTCTGCATGTATATTTTGGTTATTGTTTATGACGACACATTGTTTATGCTAGTGAGCGCCACTACATAAAAATTACATCAGTTGAATAATTATTTCGAGCGAATTTCCCCAGTGTCGAAAGAATTTTTTCAGGACACGATATGAATCCGAAAATCGAACACGTCACATTTTTTCTGCATTTCGTTTCGAGAAACGTCAATAACCTCATAAAGTGTTGTAACGTTCATCATGAAGATAGATCGTTGAAGGATGTATATTTTCCTAATAATTCCACAAACAAGAACAATAATGTAGTGGACATCAAACGTTACATTTTGAATTTTAGGCGAAGTCTAAATTTTGTTGAAACTTGTGAAATTGAGCAATTCATTGATTGTCTTGATATAGATTTTCCCGATTTTCAGCTTCAAAAAACCACCCGTTGATGACTTATTTGCAACAATAGTCAACTTATCTTAGTTTAAACATATAAGGAAAATGTCAAAATAAATATATAAAAAAATCTATCGATTGTCTACGCAAGACGATGGATATGACATAATAAAGATAGATAGCATGATCCTCAATAATGGATAGCACTTTATCATCAATATACAGGGTGCGTAAATAGAATTGGCGTTAAAAATGCACAAAAGGAAAAACACTTATAAAAGTTATGATTTTAAACATTTATTGAATATTCAGATTATAATCATGATACTTGAATTGCTTATTAATAAATTGCATTTATTCAAAGAAGCCATCTTCATCGAATGTATCTCCAAACGACTGTAACGACTGTTTTGTTGGAATATTTGTCTGTCTTTCTACGCAACTTTTAAAATTAAGGGTCAAACGTTTTGATATACATTTTGATTATTATGACAGTTTTAAACTCTATTTTCATGACTCTGGACACATCTTTGAATTGTCAATCAGCCATCTGTTGTTCTACCTGTTGCATGCCTGATCCGGCATTTATTTTTATTAACATGAAAACCATTAGAACTTTAAGCGATGCTTGATTCTTTATAAAAAAAATTGTTCCTTATGAGGTTTGCCATTTTCATTCTATCAGAAAATTCTTTCCATTTCGCATATTTTAAACATCTTTTAAACACAAAGTGTTCTTAGAATGTCTCAGACGATTAAATATCTCACGGATTGAGATTTAGGTAATTATTAATGAATCACTGTATATTTGAAATGAAATTATTTCTCTTTAACCTCAGTTCAGATCGATATTATATGTTTCTGTTAGTCTTGGCATTTACACAGTAGTCTGAATAATCCAACTATTAAGTATTCTCTGAATTACCCTTAATGACAATATAAACCACTCATAATCATCAAATCTGTTTGAAATCATGATTCATCGTAGTTTTACATCAACTGACAATTTGATCGACTAAGGAAAATCTTGAACTGTCTGTATTTTTCTATATAAAACTGCGCCAATTCTACTCGCGCATTTTGTATATGATAAATTAGAATTTTTGAGCAAGTATTAACATTGCGATTTACTTCTATGCACAATTAGCAATATCAATATTTATATTTAAAACTATACTTATTGATATTGCTAATCGATTGTGAATATTAAAAGATCAATAACATCAAATGGAGTTACTATGAGATTAGCATTGTACATCATGATTTGCTTAAAAGATACTGATGTTATATCAGTTTTTTAATCTAGAATTAGTTAACTAAAAATTAGTCCTTTAAACGAGCGAAACAAATAGCATAAAGTGATAGTTAAAATGACGATCATAAATAATAGCCCTGCCTTCGAGTATATATTATAAATTGTAGAGGACTTCCTACAATCAATTAAATTAATACTGATAAGTTTATCTTTGGTATCAATTTAAATTAATTTGAGGAAATGCCTGTTATCTTCATATATATTTAAAAACATTAACACAATAATATGCATATTGGCATTATGTGAAAACGTGATGATCATCGTAATTTAATGTAATTGGTGATCAAAAGCTCTCATTGTGCATTATCTTTAATATCGGAAAGGCCTTAATGGGTTCCATCGATGCCGAAATAGCCATTTAAACCTTAAAATATGTCCAATTTGTTTTTCGAGTCGCCCTCTGGCGAGCACGTACCCTGGAATAATTCGCAAAACGTGACGGCTTCCAATTGCTGGAGGTGTATTCGGTGGTTGTAGGAGGTTGGTCGCTGGTCTTCCATACAGATGTGAAGCACCAAAGTGGAATCCCGTTGGTTTTCTCCGAAGACAGGATGTAATTCTGCGCGTACTTTGCACACGCAAATCTTTACATGTTAATTCGAAAATGCCGATGCAGGAATAAAATGTGCGTTGCGCATCATCGCAGATGACATATTCAATTAGGTAACGAAGGAAAGGCCAAGCAAGTGTTGGTATAGTTGGCTAGATTCTGGACTCTGATTATGAAAGCTCGGATTGGTGGAAAAATTGTTCACAATATCGACAAATTTGGGATTTTGTTATCAAATAAATATTTACAATTGATCATTTTGATCCAGTTTTACATCGATCGCCTGGATCTGAAACAGTAAATATTTGCGGTCGCATGTTATTGCCAAATCTTATGCCTACATCGACTTAAAATCTACCATTTAAATGTTTCTGAAATGTTGTTGATATTTTCATGTTGCAGAAATAGCCACGATGATATTTTCATAAAATCACAGTACCTAGTCATTCGAAAGATAATGCTAATAATTGTATTGAACAGCGAAAGCTATCAAGGAAATTTATTGAATCGTTAAGGCGATTTATTGATTCATATTATGCACCATAATTCCCGTCAATTTATTTCTTGCTCTAATTTAGTATAAAAATGAGCTTTTAAAATAATTTATCATACTTTCCAGCACTGGCTTCCAATGTAAGATTTACTTTTATATTCATAATATTTTTTTGTAAAATCATCACAGTATAAATATGCTTTTTAATACTCAAAGACTTGGACAATGGCTATAAAATGGCAGACATTGCTTTCAATTTGATCCCTCTGTTTGTTTTTATTCTACATTTTAAAGTTCAATTTTGAGAAAACTTTGTGGAACTCAGTATTGTGGGTTAGTTTTAGTATTTCGCTGATGCCATTTAAATTATCAGACCTATTTTCATATAAGAATTTTCTAGGAAAAGGATTTTTCATGCGTGATTTTCATATGTATTAAAGTAAGGATAGAATTATTTGAATAGGAATTTTAGAAAGGAGAAAATCTACGAGTGAGTAGCGAAATCATCATTAAAAATTATATTTTAATTATTGTTGCAAATCCAATCACTGACTTTATTAATTGCATATGTACTTTTTTCCAGAATCAAGAAGTTATGCTAAACGTGGATTGAGATGATCGATTGAAAACATGATATATGCTCGATATAAGATATATTACTGCTTCATATATTCATATTCATATAAAATATGTATTTAAATTCTGATATCGATCCAAGACTGTAGGGTTTCACACTTGCTTGCTCGTTGAAGTCTAAAAATCACTCAGCACACGCGGAAATTCGTGCGAATTTTTAGGCTTTATGCGGACAACTGAGGCATTACATTGGGCTTTGGTTTTCATGAGTTATTTGAATAGCCCTGTTTCCTTGTGTCGAATAAACCGGTAACGGCTTGCGACAAACCAGGAACCGTTCCCCTCAACATGAGAACGAGGACATCGAACAACTTGGCCGTTTCTCGATTTCGCACTCTTTCTAGTTTTACGGGTGAAACATCAGGTGTAAGCAGATTGTGCAAGAAATGGCGAATTGCAAAAGGATACTTAGCTCGATGGTCATCATCGGCGATTGGCGTCATTGCAAAATGGCAAATTTGCTAGATAAATGATGCTTACGAAATGGAAGTTGAAATCGCACTTTGCGAAGATGTAAAAGTGATTAGGATGTACGAATTTTAAGAGAGATCGGAAGATTAAATCGTTACAAATGACATCTACACTTTTATGATCAATTTGTATCGAGATATGGTTCAGGAAACTCAATTTTTTAATATTATATACACTAACGATCCTTGAAGAATATTTACGCAATTCCATGCTGTTTTAATAATACATCATTGTCAATAGTTCGAAAGCATCTCAATCGTTTATATAAATTAAAGTATTGTTGCTAATCGTAATAGAGCAACGATGAACAATCTGTGCATCTGTCTTATCCAAGTTAGAACTTGGTTTTTCTTGGATCTTTCTTGGGTCAAGTATTTATTTCTATCTTTAAATCAATAAAAAATATTTTCTTGATCATTTTTATTATTTTGATTTAGAGCTTCTACTCCATCCAGCTTATTCTCTGGACATTGCAACCTCTGATTACAATTTGTTTAGGTCCTTAATGAGATTAAAAAATAATTTAGTCCCCCTAGTATTTGCCCACAAAGGGATATATTTGGGACGAAACTGTCGTTGCGCCGAAAATTGTCTTTCCCAATTCGTTATTTACGTGTTGTCTAGATTAATGACCTTATTTCAGGTCGGGTACGACCCTTTCTTGGTATTTAAGGCTGATGAGCATGCAGATGTGGACATGTGTGTGCAAAACAGGAAGCAGCTTAACAGCATATCAAATAGCTCTTGCGTAACATTATATCAATCGGCGCTCACTTCAGCCTTTGGTATTTAATTTGCAGGCAATTTCAGGTAAATTCGCTAAAAATATAAAATTTATTATTAATATAATAAGATATCAATATAATTAATCATATTGACATTTGGATGGCATAACGCATTCAAGATACTCAAATATTAAAATTTGCATATGTTATGTGTCAAAATTTTATAAACGATGCAAAACAATATGCTCTTATGATAATTTTCAAAAAAAAATAACAGTTTGTATATTACAATATAATTCAGCTGCATAATATGCAAGATGCACCATACCAAGTGTTACCAATCTCTCTCCATTGTAGCTGTCCAACCATTTAATATATTTAATTGAAAGATATGTGTATGCAATATTTTCTGGATTGTAGAATTATGTAATAATTTTTTTTACAGATTGAGAAATTCAATATCATCCATTTCTAATGGAGAATTGATTTATCTTCATCGATGAAGAACACAACAATGCTTCTGGACTGCGTTACCAATCTTCGTTTTAATGAAATAGATATTTACACTTGGGTCTGTTTTTATGCGGATCTTTTTAATGCGATTTTGAAGTTATGCGGTTTTCAAAAATAGTGGAACCTATCCATCATTTTTCTTTAGAGAACAAAGCTTTTTTTATGCAAGTACGCAGATTGTGACTTTTTTATGCGTATTCGCATAAAAAAATGTATGCTGACTAGACTGTAAAATAGACGCTAATAAATCAATTTTAAGATAAATATGTATTGTTTTTATTTGTGATTTTTTAATAATTTTTTTAATGCGATTTTGGTACATTCTATCACAATGATTTGAAGTTATGCGGTTTTTAAAAATAATTGAACCCTCAGTTTTCTATTTAGTCCAAATCTTTTTTAATGCTAATTTTCTATATGTGAGTCCCCGTGGAACGTATCTATCGCATAAAAACAGACCCAAGTGTATATCGTTCTTTAAGGTCGATATTTTTTGTAATAATTTTCGTATAACTAGTCTGTAGACTAATTGACCATAAATTGGGAATACCAATAGTTATCCGGGTACTTGTTTCTGATTGAGCTGTTATGTTCTTTCATCCATATTTACATCAAAATGCAATCATAATTGCATCACATTTATTAGATTCCAATGTCTTCTGTTTCAATACCATTTCCAAGTTAAAAACCGTTAATTAAACAATGCACGTAAATCAAATGTATCTATATAACATGTGCTGTACAATAGTATTGTTATCGTTTTTGGCATAGTTGATTAATATTCACAACGACAAGGATTAAATATGCTACGACATCCTACGTGATCATAAATAATCGCTTTGAAAATCGTACAATCAAACTATATTTTCAATGTTAGTTTGTTGACCTAAGTGCGCAATAGTGTCACCATTTCAAATAAATAAAATTAATATATGCTCCCCCACACAAGTGTTAAATTTTTACTCCTTAAGGAATTTACACGTGTATTGTCCGATCACAAATGATGTAATGTGCACATTCGGATTCCGTAAGGATATTACTCGAGGAGTTGCGCGAAGGAATGTACATCCGGCCGAAGAAACAGCCGGTTCCCACCAGGATCGTCTCCGGACACCAGGAAGGCCGTGTCTCGTGACACTATGACAATAATTTGTCATCTCACGTGACTCACATGAAAGCCGAGGAGATGTGTTAAATCGTAATGATGTGGACATTGCTCTATGACATGTTTTGACGCGGCTTTGACGCGTCACGATCCTTGCAGAAATTTTCCAAAATCAATTTTTAAATGTCGTCATTTGAGAAATATAAGCCTATATAAATCTGCCATGTACAGAATCAAATGCTTGAGGGCAGGGCTATTACTATTTGCACTCTGCGATACTTAAAAGAGACAATTTTTGCTAATAAATGCATTTTTTCAACCAATATATCAATCTATTACTATCAATATATGAACATCAACAATAAGAATTTATGTCACGATTTTTAGCTACTGTTTTCAAGCATTTGTTGCTTTCCTTAACAATTTCTATAGGATTTTATTATCAACGTTGTTGGTAAATTTATCGCTGATGAGCTATCAAAATCATATATTACTGATATGATAAAATCAAGAAGTCATGCAGTAAATTATGTTTGATTGGTCCATAGTCTTTAGTTGCATCCTTGTTTATCCCAAATTCATCCTCATCAACTTCTTTATTCGTGTTGTGGCAATAAAAATCTATTGATCAAAAACAAATAAAATTTCAATCATGGCGTTGATGAAATTTAAATATAGAGCATTATTATACCCATTCGAGAAATTAATTCGAAATCATCCCTTAATATAAAAAATTCAAATGACTTTTGCTTACTTAGTTTGCTTAGAAATGAGTTCATCTGTTTCGCCTCCATTGGATCTCCCTGATCTGATTTGTCGGGTCATAGATCGACGGTGCGATATTTTAAATATTGGAAATCATCGATCACCCCTTCGTCTGAGTATCGCTGATCTTGAGTTCAACTACCTTATATGTCGGAAGGTCAAGCCTACTGATGGAATACAAATTGCTGATGATAAATCTCCTCTAAAGGCTCTATATCTGATGCTTTGACATGTGTTGGGGCGTGAATGTGTATGGGTGTGCATGTTCCTGATATAAACGACCATCGTGGGAGTTTAGTGGCTATAAGACAAGGCAACACTTAAAATTATCATCACGGTGTGGATCACTAAAATGCATATCGAAATAAAAAATAAATTTTTAATAACTGCGATATTTTTTTAATAATTAAAAAAAATACCTCCTTTTAACCCTTCGCGAGTTTTCAAAAGTTCCAATGGGCTCCTAAATACCTTATTGTGGCTGCAAAGATTTTTTTTGTTAAATTCTACAATCAAAAGAAATCACAAGAGTGATTCAAATATAACCCGGAATTTTTTGGGGAAGAGTGACGGAATCAAGAAGTTTCCTAATCGACGAATAAAAAATCTAATGAATGGAACTATAATATGTAGAAAAATAAGACACTCCATTTGTATTTCATATATCACTAATAGATTTGTACAGCAAAATTCCGGGTTATATTTGAATCACCCTCGTAATATCTTAGCATTGTGAACTACTATTTTGAAAATAGAGGAAATGCTATTTGATTGAAAATCTGATTCATAACTGCTGCCCCCGAAGATTCGTGTTGTATTTATTGAAATCCAAATTTCTTCATCAGAATCAGAATCTAATATTAGATAAAGCGGAAAGAAATGTCATTTTTTTTGGTTGCGTCTTTGCCGTCAGTTTGCTTCGGGTTGCTGTCGAGCGAAAACGTCGAAATTGGTGTCATTTTGAAGCTTTGTTGTTTGTCTTACTTTTTAAAATATTTTTATATTTTTTTAGCCATAGTGAAAATGTCCAAGCCAGAAATTGATGAGATCCATTTGCGATCTTTTTATTCGATAGAGGATTAAAAGCAAAAGAAGCTACCCAGAGCATCTGTGATACATATGGCAACATATTGAATATTCGAAAATGTCATAGATGATTAAAAAAATTCAAAAGTGGTGACAGAGATTTGAAAAATAAATCAAAATCAGAACGACCTCCAATAATCGATGATGACGCATTAAATACTTTAGAATCTGATCCTCGAAAATTACGAAAAAACGATAGTTACTGGGGATGAGAAGTGGGTCCTCCACAACAGTCCGAGAAGAAAAAACAGTGGCTTTCTTGAAATCAAGTACCCGTTTCTACCCTTCGACCGTCATTATCCTTGAAAAAGGTCCTCCTTTGTGTTTGGTGGGATTTTTTTGGCCTAATTTACTACGAATTATTAAAACCTGGCCAAACTGTCACAGCAGAGCTATATTGTGCACAATTAGATGGGTTAAAAGCGGAAATGATAAAAAAGCGATCAGTGCTAGTTAACAACCAAAGAAGAATATTACAGCATGATAATGCAAGACCACACGAAGCAAGGATTACACAGAACAAAATAAGGGAGCTTGATTTGGAAGTGCTGAAACATTCACCATATTCTCCTGATATTGCATCTTCAGAATATCATCTTTTCAAGTCATTAGAACATTCGCTTCGCGATAAAAAATTCATTTCTGTGGAACAAGTGAAAAATCATTTGGATTTTTACTTTAGTGAAAAACCGGCCGAATTTTACGAAAGAGGCATTAATAAAAAGCTACCTAATCTATGGAGGGCGATTATAAATAACAATGGAAATTATTTAATTGAGTAATATTGTACAGATTTTATTATAATAATTTTTTCTCTGAATAACAAAAAAATGACATTTCTTTCCGCTTTAACTAATATGAGAAAGGGATTTGGATTTCGACTTTTCAGTAGTAGTTTTGGCCACGGCTCAAAATCTAATAAGAGGTAGACGTTAAATTAGGGCGTCGAACTGGAATTAAACTGAATGAGCTCTTCTCGGAGTCTTCAACAAATTCAGTGTCAGAAAGGAAGCCACCTTACTTTATTCTCCTTGTTTTCCACAGCTTTAACTTTCCTTGGAATGCCGGATGGGTGTTAGACTCCCGGAGTAGAGATGTGCGAAAGTTATCTCGTCGGTTTGCTCATCAAACGCTGCTGGGGTAGCCCAGCTAGCAACCCATAAAATGGCGTGTGGAACAGCCGATTACAGTAGTTGGTGGAGACTGTGTCAAAGGCTTACTACTATACAAACAGGGGAGAACGGTTTTAGGCTGTCCGAACGGCGACTCGTCTCCGTGGCCAGATAGGAAGGGGTAGGCCCTGCAGTCCGTTATCTGCTGCAGCCCCCTTCAAACTGAGATTGGACTCGTGATGGCAGTAAATCCGCGGTAGTATTCCCTTGAAGTTTGGCTTAACCTTTGTCCTTCCTCCTCCTTCGCACCTTCGGGTGCACATGGTCTGAAGCTGGTCTTCCCCCCGGAAATCTCGCCTCCTTTGGAGGTCGTGGAGCAAAAGAGGAGAGCACTTGGATGTTTCGCGCGTAATCAGTGGCATTCTTTGTGTGGTTAGTCCGAGGCAACCCGGAACAGACCATACAGCAGCGCAAGAAATGGGTTCGATTTGTTAATGAACCCCCAATCCAGTCAGTCGCTGCCTGGTGTCTGTCGTCTTTCCTTGGAGTGCTCTTTATTATTCTGTTATTTTAATCGCTGCTCATATGGTAGTAGTAGGGATTGGCTGGCAAAAAATCTTCTTCTATTTTGGCAAGCGGTATTTGCTCCAATTGGTTTACATATTCATCAACATTATACTTATTATATTTCTTCTTCATTAAAAAAGCAATGATTGTATCGAGTACTCTTCAAACAGTAGACTTTATCGTATTTTCATGATTGTTTCGTAAAACGTAGTTTAGTTACTGTATTAATTTATTGAAATAATTCCATTTCATAGGTTGAAAGTTTGTACTAAGGACTTATGTTCTTTGTCAGGAAGATCATTTATCATTTTTACCGTGCTTGGGTCGTATCTAGAACGATTTTTTGTCTTTATCTTTGCCATAACAGTTTTAACATCACTTGTGATTGTTTTGATGAAACATGATATTTTTGCAAAATTTATTCTCATAAAAAAACGAAACAAGAAGATTCCTACAATCAAAAACATGACAAATAACGACGGCCAATAAATTACGTTCTGATGTCATGTAAACTTAAAGCTCGAAGACGATCTACGGTTGCAGCTATGCATTGACTGTTGAACAATACAGGAAAAAATACCAGACTTGAATTCAGATCTGGCGCCATTTTTTTTTAAATTCTCCCCTCGAACAAACCGTTGAAAATACCTGACGTAATTTATTCGAATGCAAGAAGCTTTGATTATTAAATCATTGCAGCTTTTAGCCCCTTTTATGAAAGCACAAAAACCACTAATCATGATAGTGGTTAATAATGATGATGGTTAAAAATTGATACAAAATAGTGGGTTCATAACACCCCTGCGGAGAATGCATAGTTTTACCACGTGTCTTAGGTTTGCACATTATATGGGTACCCACACGTGTGAGTCTGCCTACAATTCTCAACATTTCAATGTATTTATAAGTCAATATTCTTTATTTTAGAATCGACAATCAATAGATGCAATTTGTGTGAAATAGATAATAGCATAATATCAGGAATATAAAACTTTTTTTAATGTTTCGTATTGGTTAATTTAATTTAACACTTATTTTTTTATTGTTAAGGGTTAAAATATTCCCCCCCGAGACTGATGAAGAATTCAACAGTTATTATACAAAACTTTTTGTGATCAAGCTTAAAGAGCAAAATTAGTAAATCAGTCAATTTATTCAAATTATGCAATAGAAATTTAAATCAGGATGATAAAATTTGATAATGGTCAGGTATATATATCATATAAATGATTGATAAAGTGAATTGAATCACTGTGAGTAGGAAATCCAATCCCAGGATCCCGGACAGTTTTAGGTGCTCATTAGTCCGGGCTTGAAATTTATATCCTACAAAAATCGTATACTTCACCAGCACGTTGAATGCTACTAAATCGAGACAATCCCGCCGAAATCTGGACGCTTGGAAATAGTAGCGTAACTACTAATTGGTGAGTTTAGGAGACGCCTAGGGGCAGTAACTGTCTAATCTAAGTATACATGTATACAGTAAATATATGTTTTCCAAATTGTTATATTAACCTTTCCCTACCGGTGATGTATTTACTACACGTCGAGAATTTTTATATTCCTCCGTAATATAATTACATCACATCAAAGTATTATAGTATATAAATATTCGAACTAGCATTTAAATATCTGATGACGATATCTCCAACGAGTGTGGAGGCTGAGCGTGCATTTTCAGCAGCAAGTTTCCTGGCTTCCAAAATCAGATCCAGACTAAATTACGAAACACTCGATGCTTTAATGTTACTTCGGGCATATTTTCAAAATAATATTTGATATTTTTAGTGTTTTATTTATTTATTTTTATCTTTTCCTAAATAAATAAAATTCTTTCGCCTTCAAGTTATTTTTTATATTAAAAAGTGGATTTATTAGTATTTTTGATCAAATTTATCAATGTAATTTCTTAAACTATTGAAAATCCTAGTACCGGGATACCAAGACTAATCCTGACGAAAAACGATAATTGGAAAAACATTATTTTTTCGGAACGAAAACCGAAAATGAATCGATTCAAAAATATCGGTTTGATACACGTTTATGCGAAAAGAAGTTTTAGTTATGAGTAAATTATATACAGACAAAAAAATAATTACCCGGAGTTGAATAGAAAGTCAGAAAAACCTTTATTTTTCCCGGAACGAAAGCAATAGCCGAACGGATATATTTTTTTGGAACTGAACCGGAAAAAAAATCGAAATATAAACCATAAAGGTTCGAAGTGCTGATTTATATTTTGTTGATTATAAAAATCCATTTGCGCGAAGTATTCAATTATTGCGTAAATATGTTCGAAAACATCGAAAGGCATATTGTATAGACGAGATTAATATTTAAGGGATTTTTTTAGTTTGATCAAAATATCAACGTGTCTAAGCATATTTACGTTTGAAAATGAATATGTCAACAGGTAGAATGTGGATTTAAAAATTTCGGTTTTATGATCGTCTGATTACGAATAGATTCGACGTTATTTTATAATTTCATACAAGTCCTGCATGTTTTTCTTGATCAATTTCTGGACAAATTGCATATATAACGTATATGGCAAAAATAGTTTGAGAAGCCGGGCTTGAATGATTCATACCAGCTGCAATCGTAGTCCAATGGAATATGCGCTTGAAACTTGACCTTAATCGTAATATTTGGGAATTTCATGAAAATAAAACATTTTTTTTAAATTGTTAATATAATTTTATTATAAGGATTTTTGTATGTTTGACTAGAAAGCGATTTGAATGATCGATTAAGTGTATTGTTGTTAATATTTGAATTAAACATCTTGTTTCAGATGTGCTATTTACCAAAATTTTCCGAAATTGAGCAACCTCTGCAGCTCTGTGATGTAATGGATGGCGTTATGCAACGTCTTCAGCTTGCTGAGTCTTCTTGTTGGTGCGGAAGAACTTGAACCAACCTGAGGAACTGCTTTTCTCAATCTAAGAAAAGCACCGCTGACAGCCCGCACGCGTCTTCTTTCCCTGGCATTGCGGCCCATTCTTCCTTTGGGACCAGATCTGGAGCGTCTTCCTTTTTTTGCCGAGTTTTTGCGCCCGTCGATGTCTTCCCTTTCATCATATTCGTCGGCATTATTTTGATCGTCGAGCGAAGAATAAGCGTTTTTTCTGCTTAAATTACGCATGCTGCTTTTGTTTGTAAGCGATGTCCCGTATTGTCCCAATTGAAAGACGTCTTTGGTGCTGTACTGTTGGATGCTCCGATCGTATCTAATTTCTGCTCGCTCGTCTAAGGAATTGTTCGAGTCGTCGAATTCCTCATTGACTGGCGAGAGATGATTCCAGCTGTCTGCAAAGTCCAAATAACCCCGGTCGTACCTGACAGGACACCATGCCTCCACAGGCTGAGCTATTGTCCTCATTTCAATGGAATAAAACATCCTTTGCGGCGGTTCTGTTTTTGCATCGTATATCTGATGATCTTGGGCTCTTGCGGCTGGTCCATTTTGATTGAGCAGAAAATAATCTCGTGCGCGTTCTGGTGTCACATTTCCTTCCATTTTTGCTCGGTCCTTTTATCTATTTTTTGCAGATATTGTCCCTTGACAGATATACACAGTCTTAAGATCACTTTACGATCGAAATTATAATATTCACCATCTATTTTAGATCCATTATTTACCAACACACGACTAAATTTAGCAAACTGAAGCACGACCTATGACCGACTGACTTTTAGCTTAATTTTAGTTCCTATATATCTACCGACGTACTTATTGATGTTATATTAACTGCTAAATACTTCATTATCATGTGGTATCACCCCTTAAACAACTGCCAATAACTCGCAGTGAACATTCACAGAATAATATTAAGGTCAATTTAAGTAATTCGTCTTCATTTCATTCTATTTTGAGCTAATATTATCAATTTAATCTATGAGTACGTTTACCATATTTCATCTATTCTATGTAAAATATATATATATTGGATTTTAGACACTGCTAATAACTAATTTTGTACAATTGAGTAAGATGATAATCCATCAATAATACTTGCAATTAAATTGTCTCCATATTCCACAATATGAGAACAACATTTGATCCTTGATGGTATATTCATTCATTTTCACTATTTCAAAATCATTTGCGAAGAATGAGCTTTGACAATTCGACTCAAATCACGACTTGAACAGTTCTTCATTTTTCTACGCCCACTCGCTGATCTGATTCATTGACTGAACTATTAATTAGCTTCACCTTCACACAAACACAGTTATAATATTTGCACAAAACACTGATAAACTGTGAATTACCAAGTAACTTTTTTCGTTAAAATCAACTATAAATGAATGCTTGAAAATAATGTAATATACTGACCTTAACTAAAAATAACTGTTAACTATTTATTTCATAAAAAGTTGAATATAACATTTTAATTCTAGAAGTATCTAACATTTTAAGTCCATTTACAAAATTCTTGCAATCAACTATCTTTTTGCAATATATTATTTATAAATGAATATATTATTATGGTGTAGCCACACGTAATCTATTGTAGGATTAGGACTTCTTCAATATTAATTTATAAGAAAGAGTCACAATTAGAAACAGTAAAATCTCGTTTAGCGGTTCCTGGATTAACGCTGTTTGCTCCAAGCCTAAAAAAATGTTGTGCTTCCCTCAGTGTAATATTGGACCCACTTGTCACGAATTAATTGATAAATACGTGGACAACGTGTAGAAGAAGCTATGGCTGATGGCATCTAAGAGTTTCCAACTATATTTGAGTAAATTTTTAACCTAAACGAAACAACAAGACTTGGTGTGATATAGATAAGTAAGATATTGAGGAGTTTTTGTAGGTTTCTGACGAGAGTCTTATCAACGTCGACCTCCAAGAACTGGCAGAGCCAGAGAATTTCTGAAAACGAACAACCCAAAAAAACTTGCTACAGATTTTCTTAATATTTTTTATCTAAAAGTCGTATATGAACACATCCTAAGAACTAAATTAGGTCTTACTAAAATCCATATCGAATATTCTCTTTTAAACCTGTATGGTAGTACGGTCGCCCATTTGCGAGCGAATTCCAGTGCTTCAGAAAGAGGACTCTTATACATTGAATGATATAATGAATAAATTTCAAGCGTATTGTTTATGTTTACTTGAAGAAATGATCGAAGTGGATTTGTATGACGATAAATGTCGAACAAGCAAATATAGCATCTAAGATTTAACATATCGAAGAGCGCTTTTGCGATAGTTTCTGAAATTGTATTTAACTATAACCAACATAATTTAGATCTAATATGCTTTATAATTTGTATTATTGGGAAAAATTCAAATCTTATGGATTGAAGCTTATTTTCATTAAAAAATTCAAATTTTTAGCCCTAGTTGACTTCAACGCGAGCTTTTAAAAACTCGATATGTATCCGTCGAATTGCTATAACCCGCATGATAGTTTACCATTTTCCAAGGTATACTGATAGCCGGATAAGCTGTACGTCTGGAGAAACTCCTTAAATTTTGTTTTTTTAATTACTAATTTTTTAAATTTATTTTTAATATTAATACTTTCAAACAATTAAGATCTCTTCAAAAATAAGAACAATCGTAAATAAATATTTGATTTTATAACAAATAATTAATGATAATGTTGATTATTTTACAAAAAAAAATCTGAGCACACTGTAATCGTATTTTAAAATTGATTAGAGTCATATTGCTTTAATTATTGTTTATAATAATCCATATATTTATTAATTGATCTCGAAAATAATTACAGAATTGCAAGACAGTTTTACTAGAGACATCTACATCATTTATGTTAAACATTTTTGTGATAAAAAATTTGGTTTGAATATTTGATATTTATTAATTTAAAAATATTACATAATTTTAACCATAGATGTCGTTAATAAGATTAGTTTTCATGCTCATTAATTATTAAAATTTGTTTAAAAAATAATTGCAAAGAAAAATATCATTAAGCCGTAAATAAAGTGAAAACATATAGAAATAAATATTCATTTCCTTCTTACAGCATGTTTTGTTTTCGAATTTTTGTTTAATAAAATTTTATTTGATGATTTATTGTTGTTTTAATATTTTTAATTGCATATTAATAAAATGATTAGGTGTTTAAGGAACATATGTCTGTCTTATACTGTCCATATTTTAATAACTGTCAGATAACCAATATTTAATATAAATAATTTACAAAACTATGAATTGCAGCTATTTTTCGAATGTTTTTCTTTATTTCTTAAATTAAGAGTACTAATAGTAGTTTTATAATAAAGAAGCTCTCAGTTTTTAAATATTAAAAATTACAAATAAAGGTACTTTGTTTCAAAATAAGACTGAGCAAAGCTAACCGTTATTAATTCCATTAAATGCTAAAGTTGGTAGTAGTGACTCTATAGCTTGTCAAATTTTGACGCAATGTGTAGGATCAGAAATGTATAGGACATACATTTTATATTTCTTCTGCATATAACATTAGTACGTTTTATTTCAGCAATTGCAATGATTTTAGCGTCAATCAGACCAAAATTGCCAGACCTACTGCCTAATTGGAGTGTTAATCAAGCTTTGCGATTTGCAAAGAATTTATGATACCCGAATGTTGTCTTGTTTGAGTCTGATATTTATTTTCTAAGAATTCCAAAAAATTGTCATAGTTTTATTAATATTTTACAGATTATCTCACTGTGTGAACCTGTAGGGAAATCCGCCACTGGTTTTATTGATAAATATAAACATTTATGAATTCAAGTAGTCGCTAAGGTGTGAAACAAATTAATAATGATCTATAGTAACACAAAGATATTTTATAATATTTTACTTACTTTAGGTGGCTTATATAGCCCTGTAAAAGAGCCTTGGCTATCTGCCATTCCATCTTCCAGTGTCTTTATCTGCCTGATCAAACAGTGTAGATGAAGCCTTCCAATGAGTCTACTGCCATTCGGTCCCAAATCTAACATGACTCAAGGGACTCTATGAGTCTGTATCTGTACTGCATGGTCTGCTCAGCGGAGGCGAAGGGTTTGTACGAAGCTTATGATCACTGTTTTGCCATACATATCCATGACCTTATGATTCGAAAACTGAGGTCGATCGATCGATCAGAATCCTTGCAAATAATATATATGCAATATTTAGAAGCAGTTGAAGTTGGAGCACAGTTTATAATAGAAATATCATATATGGATAGTAATAATAATGCATGAAGATGTAAAATTTGTTTGGATTTATAGGAAAAGCATGAACGAGAACCTGAAATATCTTCAGATGGACCACGAACTGCAATGTGTTGTTAGATATATGCTCATATTTTAAATTAATTGTTTATTAATACCAAAATTTTAAATCATATCATGCTATTTTTTCAGTTGTGAATCAAATTGGAAATTGAAAAGTAAATAAATCGATCACGAAAAATGTATTTAAAGTATTAACCCTTTGCGCTTAAGACTCTTTTCACTCGGTCACAGTCAGCCGCTCCCGCTTATTTAATGAGTTCTTTACTTTTAACTTAAAATAATTTTAGACACAATAGAACACTTTAAACTTGTATATTTTAACATATTTTCATAGTTAATTGTAGGATATTTATTAAACATCCTTCAATTAATGTTCTATATTTTTGCTTCTTACGATATTTTATAAAACAATCTCCAATGTGCATTCTTGGTTTGTCCAGGCAAGAGTCATAGTAATACACAGTTTGTCGCCTTTGGCCAGATCTGGTTCGTTGGGAACTAACCTTGCAATCCCTTTTTTGTCCAATCAAAATTACATGCAGCTTCTCATTTATTCAGATGCTTTCAAAACTGCTCTGCGAAGTAGAAACTGTGCCAGGTTTTCTTTGAAATAAGACATCTATGTAGCCATATAATACATTGTGTCACTCGACACTTTATAACATGATTTATTAGGCCAAACCTAAATAAAAACAGTTATCGCTCAATTTACCACATCGATCTGAGTAGTTACCGAGAGCCCCGCATCACATGCAGTGGTACCTGAAAGACACTGCTCGAGCACAAAGGGTTAATAAAGTATACATTTTTATTAATCAATCACATATATTATACAATCCAAAATATATATTGTATATTAATCCTTGATTATAAGGACACACATTTTAAAATAATTTATTATATTTTGGTCTTATAGCGTTCTTGTGTTTTTCAATGAATGTAAAGAATATTTCCTATAATCATTCAGAATTCAATCTAAACATCATTTATTTATTCTATTTATTTATTTTATTTAGAAATTTATAAACAGCTTACGCCATATTACATAAAAACAAATTACAAGTATTAAAAAAAGATAAAAATGAAATGAAATACAACATATAATAAAAATAAAATAATAATAATACTAATAATAAAAATAAAAAATACACTATGGAAAAAATAAAATATTAGCAATGAAAATAAAAATAATAAAAAATGACAATAGAATTATAAAGATATTTAGGGGGGGGTCTAAATATGAATCCGATCCACCTCTTAAATAATATATTATTCATCATGTAATTTATTTTGAAATAGAATTTTATAAAATATTTAGATATTGAGCGTTTTTTAAAATAACTTACGACGGTTAGCTTATCAGTGAAATTAAAAATATTTTTGTTAAATATGGATAAAATATATTTATTGTGAAATAATGAACACTATTTAACAATAAATTGAATTCTTTTAGTTAACCATATGTAAATATACAAAAAATAATAATGGGCTGAAATGATTAGCACATATAAAACATATTTGTAAATTGAGTGTTGCGCAGTAAGACACCTGTCATACGTATAAGCTCCAAACTTCATGTCATGAAAAAATCTTTGGATTTATATAAACAATTTGAGAAGATCCGGTCAATTAACGTAGGATATAACAAGTTTTAATTTTGTTTCTTAAAAAAAATAAGTACTTTAATTCAATGCTTTGCTAGGTATACCTAAGATATTATTCTATTTTTGTAATGTGTATAATAATGCTTCATAAAGAAGGTGCATATTAAATTTATCACATTAAATAATTTTAAAATGATCAAAATCGAATGTAACTTAAATTATAACAACTAGTGTTATTATAAATCATACAATGTATGGCTAATTGGCTAATTTGTTCTTTAAAAAAACAGGTTGTTTTTAATTAATATCAAAATTCATTCATACATCTGGTAGTTCAAGGATTATCGTTTATGTATAGTGATCGAAACTGGTTACTTAATCTTCTCCATTAATTGTTGTAATGTAGTTTTAAGTTCATTTTGCGATTTTGCGATGATATTAAGTTGTGATTGAATTTCTTTAATATCAACTTCGTTTTCTAATTTTTCCTCTTTTTTTTGTTCCCGTTTTTTCGTTTTGTTAATGACATTTTTAGCTGCTTTGATAATACTTCCATCCATACTTAATACGTTACATGGAATTGAGAAACAACATAATGTCAGATGGCAAATTTTATCAGATTCGAGTATTTTTTTTGAATTGTTTGTGTAATAATAAATTGTTTTTGATTCATTTACTTTAACTCCAATTTTTGATTGAGGTAAGTAATCTGGAAAGAGACAAATTCTTTTTGCTATTAATTTAATCAAATTAAATTTGGGTATATCACAATTCCATTTAAGATTAGATATGAAGTTCACTACTGCATTTTTTTCAAAAAAAGTTTTTAGTATAAAGATTTCTTCGTAATAGGATAAAAATTGAATTCTCTTTATGTGGCCAACTAATTCGGCTTCCGATTTAATAGCTTGTGTATCACTGACGGCTAAACCATTTAGTAGATTCAACAAAACAATGGGTATCATGAATACAAAAATAATGAAAATAATATGACTTCCTATTGGAGACGATTTAAAATTAATTGAAGATGCATCAAATTCACCCGTTAACATTACAAGAGTTTTAAAAAGAGACATGCGGACGTCTTGAAAAAAATCTGTTTCTTCTTCTTTCTGATTATCTGTTATGGTTTGTGTTGTGGTTTCAATATTTTTTTCAGAATCATCATTTGTAGAACGAAATAATATGTAAAAACTTAGAGCAAATGAAATTATAATAAAAAAATACCAGCATAGAAGTTTGAAAAAATTAAGACAAACAGTATTGAACATCAAAATATTTGTTGAAAACACAGGAAAATGAGCAAATAAAATAATAAATTCAACTGATGATAATAATATTGTTACTGCACTTAGCAGTTTAGTAAAATTTCCACAATCAAAAATTAACATGATAGCTATAATTATGACTAATATTATTTCCAACAAATTTTCAGGGCTTTTTACATATTTTTCTGGCAATATTATACATTGAAATGTTTCTCTGAGGAATAACAGAATGAGGCCCACAAAAGTGAAAATTTTGACAATAATCAAAAGATGGTTTGACCTTTCGCTTGATTTGTCAAAATCATTAAATAAAAAAATATATGTTACCAAAAAAATCCAAAATACAATATAAAAAAATACATTAACACAAAGCAAGCAGTTTATTCGGTTCCATTTTAAGTAAAGAAAACTTGTTATGATAGGATGATTTAATAAATGTTTCAGATCTTGATTTTTTGACATGTATAAAAGAATATCTGTTTCTAGAGCTACTTTACTATTAGTTTCTACTGCGTCACCATTAGGTTCTACTGCGTCACCATTAGGTTCTACTGCGTCACTATTAGGTTCTACTGCGTCACCATTAGTTTCTAATGCGTCACTATTAGTTTCTAATGCGTCACTATTAGGTTCTACTGTGTCACCATTAGGTTCTACTGCGTCACTATTAGGTTCTACTGCGTCACCATTAGTTTCTAATGCGTCACTATTAGTTTCTAATGCGTCACTATTAGGTTCTACTGTGTCACTATTAGGTTCTACTGCGTCACTATTAAGTTCTACTGCGTCATTATTAGGTTCTACTGCGTCACCATTAGGTTCTACTGCTTTACTATTAAGAACTACTACTTCAATACAAGAATTATCATTTCTCACCTTATTAATTGGAGGTACAAGAAATTTATAATCAAATATGATCTCATAATCTTTTTCACCTGGACGGTGGTGATTGGTTGTTATGCATTCATCGAAAAATGCCTTTAATGTTTCAGGCCTTATATCTGCTATTGCAGGATCCTCGAAAATATTGTATGCTCCTATATAAGCTCCTTTCTTTAAAAGGGCAGTAACTGTCTTCTGGTTGTTTAATTTGGTGGCATAATGTAGTGCCGTATTACCTTTTGCATCCAAAAAGTTAATGTCAGTATTTTTATTTTCTAATAGTATATTTATACATTTATTATAATCTATATTTTCTTGTTTGAAAATATTATTTTTATTTTTTATTGCAAGTTGTAATAGTGAAGTACCATTTACGGGATCGAGTGATGCTTTATTATCAATCAATAACTGTAATATTTTATAGTATCCCCATATGCATGCCACTGCAATTGGTTTATTTGCATCCGTTGAAGTATTCGGATCGGCTCCTTCTTCTAATAAGTTGGAGACTATTTTTTCAAAACCTTTAGAACAAGCATGTCCCAAAAGGCTTAGTGTATATGTTTTTGTTTCTTCTTTTTTTATGTTTTTAAAGAGTTCCAAAAATCGTTTTTCGTTACCACTATTCAAATGTGATATAAATTCTAACTTTATATATTTGCCTCCAGATTGTACTACTTCATTTTTGTAAAATGAAATCAGATCGGGAAAATTTTCTTCGATTGATATACGTGCAGTTTTTCCATCTGAATCTTCAAAAATGTCCAATGCAATTTCTTTCGTCTTTTCTAATATAATTTTAAGAATATTTTCTAATTGGTTTTTTGCTGCTGTATGAATTGGTGTGCAATTTTTCATATCAATAATATTGGGATCAGATCCATTGTCGAGCAATAATTCAATGATATTCTCATATTTCAGCATGCTTTCTTGATCTTTTTGTTTTTTTGCCTGTATAAATTTTTTGATTGTCAAATGTAGTGCATTGTTTGACACACTTAACAAATCTATCTTAATTTTCTCGTGCGATAGTAATTTTTTCATAGTTTCAACATCTCCCAGTTCTGCGGCAAAGTGTATCGGTGCTTTGTGTCGTGTGTCATTCACTTTGTTGACATCAATTTTTTCATGATGGAAGTAGCAATTCAACATATTCATGGTAACCGTCATTTGAACATGCTATATCGAGGCATGTTTTATTGACATTTGCATCTTTTTCTTTAGTATCGAGGCTCGTTTTACTGACATTTGCATATTTTTCTTCAGTATAACAAAAATTTGGATCTACCGCAGGCAAGCCCAGAGTTTTTTTGAATGTTTCATATTTTTTTTTTTTTAATGATGTTAATAATTCTTTTTGTAAATCTTGTTTGAGTAGCAGTTTTGACAACATTTCGTCCATTTTTGATAGCGTTTTATTGCACCTGAAATAGAAAAATAATCATTTTAAAACACAATGTATTAATCATCAAAATCAAAATGATTGGAAAACACATGATTCTTATAAATTAAAGAATTCCTTTATCGACTTTATAAAGGAATATGCCATGACCATATTTAATTAAATTTATAATTTAGTTTTGCTTATATATTTTTTACATATTGCTGAATTTAGATCAATTTTTTAAGACTAATATATTCCTAGTGATTTTGAAAACTTGATAAACCGAGAGAAACAATATACGAGAGTACCTACACACTTCCCAGAATAAATTCTTCAGGTTTACACTGATTGTAGCCAGATAATAACTGTGAAAGATCAGTTTAAGATATTTTATATCCCATTGTTTCGTTTTATTATAATTGGTCTCGTTCCATCGTGTTTTCACATTTAATTCGCCGAAATTTTATATTTTCGTATTCACACCGCATTTCTAAAGGTGGATTTATAAATCCACATTATTTAGCATATTATATGGATCCAACATACTGAATAGAAATCATTCCATTTGCTGTATTAAATTTTTAAAATCTCAAATTGGAGATTGAGGCTTCTGAAAATATCGGAATTCCTCGATGCCAAATCCAGCTCATGCATTATCAAAGCATAGTGAAATTGCTCTTTAAAATGGTTCAATTGTCGTGAAAATTCTGTTGGTAATTCGGTCTATTCTAAACAAATTTGGAAAGTAATCCATCTGGCAACAATTTATTACGATAACAAAGCACTTCAATATAAAATAAAACTGATAGTGTGTCGACTACGTTACCCACGTCTTCCGATGTAACTTTTACAAAACGTTTTTGAATTCGAAACTCCACAATAAAAATTCAAAGGTTAACCCACTATGCCAACACTTGGTCATTAATGTAATAGTGATGAAAATTTGGCTTTGCCTTTTTCGAGGTGTCGCAAATTAAAAGTAATTAAGATAATTTTAACCTCAGGCTATGGATGTCCGTTAAAATATAATCATTTTTTTTAGATATCATGAGAACAAATATCAACTCGTAAACTATAGCAGAATCAAAATCTGAATTTGAATCAATTGTTTCTTCAAATCAATTGATTCAAATGCACCTCACAAAGGTCATGGGACAAAAAGCTTGCCAATGTTTCTGTTGAAATATGAATACCTAAATTTGTACCCTGGGTACAAATTTAGGTATTCATACAACAATTTCAATTGTAGAATAGACATTTTTTAAAAATGTAAATTAAAGAATTGAAAGAATCGATTAGAATTCATCAACAATAAAAATATCGAATTTGTAACGCAAAGGGAAAAATACTGGAAAAGCGCAAACGGTCTTGCAAAAACAGACGACAGTCTATGTAAAACCACAAGTTTTCAAATTTTCATCTTTTTGAGGTAGTCCAAAATGATATTTTTTAGATGAAAATGGTGATATTCGGATAAACACGCTACTTTAAACATAGTATATATGCAGAATCAATGATGCAAGATCCAACCGGTCGTCTTAGACGCGGGAATACTTGATCTTCCCACCGACATTTTCGATCTTGTAATTAAATATTTTATCTTGGCGTGAGTAATAAAGTGTGAGGTAACCGTTTAATTTTTATCAAGACAAGTCTCCGGATCCGAACCATATCGAACACCTCTAGTAAAATGTTGGAAACGTATAACGAATTCATAGGAAAGACAAAGAAAGAAAATAATATTAGCAGTTGAATGAGCCAATGTTTCAAGTGAAGTATAATAACTATAAATTTGGCTAAATCAATGCCAAAAATAAATAATAAAGTATCGGAGCAAGGACAAGTACCACTAAATATTAATAAGAAAATAAAAGTTGCATATTAATTTTTTAATTGTAATTTCATTCCAATAACTGCACATGCACACACATTGTTCCATGAAATTTGTGTGATAAATTTGGTGTCTTTTTATAATCAGGGCGTAATTAATTAATTATTTTTATTTTAACAATGAGATATTTTAATAATAGAAATGACAGAAATTCAGACAATGACATTATTTTATCAACGTTTTCAATATAATGTATGCGCCGGCATGACTTTTGGAATTCACTTTAGGCCAAAGTAGTAAAATGGCTCCTTTGACTGTTGATACAAAAACTTAAAATAGAGCATTGCTTGGTTTCCGGTAGCTCTAAAACGTGATTAGTTGGCGGATATAATAGATTACAAGAAAATATAAAGTTTGATATTTCAAAATGGAAAGGTCAGCACTGGAGATGAATTCATGCATGTAAGATTTAATTTGGTGAACAGCAAGCAGCTCAATTCTTATGGCAGTCCGACGACTTCATTCTATTCATTGTGCTGTGAATTCAACATCAGACTATGCAATTGGATTTTTTTAATACACGAGTCTACTCTGTTTGTGTTTTTGATCTAATCAACCACATCCTTTTCTATGGAGGGACAAATAATCAAAAAACTCTCTCGATTACGTCCATTTCCCGTTGAAGTATTGTATTGCGTAAAGTTTTAGCTTGACGGCTCTGCCAAAATAATCAACCGCAGCACAAAAGGCGTGGGCTAAATATTTACATCAGTCATCCAGTGTGAGTAATGCATTTAGGTAATCAAAAAATATATAAAAATTGCATATTCAAATATGAAGTGTTTATTCAAATTGGATTAACGCGGAATTAAGCTGTAAAGAGTTAATCATCTGAGAATTTGTATATGGAAAACTTTGTGGTATACGAGGCAAATCCCGAAATTAAGTGTACCTGATTTTTATATATATTTTTTAGAAAAAGTGTATTTAAAAAAATATACAAGATATTGTTGACATCTGGTGAGCCATGGCAACATTTTCTTTATGCTCTCCTCGAAGAACTCTTCCGCTAGCTCCTCCCCTACTTCAGAACCTCTTTTTGCACCTGCTCGTCGATTGAAAATTTAATTCCACTCATGTTTTCTTTCAGGAAGGGGAAAATATGATAATCCGAAGGCGTCAATTCAGGGGAATACGGGGGTTGGTTCAAAACGTCCAAACCAAATAAGTTCAAGAGCGCCTTGGTTGCTAAGACTGTATGAGGACGAGCGTTGTCGTGCAACAAGCACACTCCTCTCATCAGCATACCCCTCCTTTTGTATTGTTTGTATTCTTTTACATCGTTGTGTATTGAGACCAATTTGACGAATGTCTTTTGAGCTCAGACGTTTAATGAGCCACCGACTTTTTATCTCCATTCACAATATAGCTCAGAAATTCCTAACTTTCCAATTCATATCGCGCAAGAAATTCGCGGGCGCTATTAACCCGCTCGCACTTAGCGGGATTTCTTATCGACACCTTTCACGCAACTGCACACTATAACATGAATTTACGTACTGTCATGTTCCTGATATGCTCACTTTGTCAGGAGATCCCCATCTACTATTCAGTATGGCCAACCCTCAAAAAACAAAAAGTCATAGCCCGTTATTGTTACAGTACACATACTTTCGGGATGTGTCTCGTATAAGGAAACTTTTCGAAAGTTGAATAGCAGTTGAATCTGGTCTCTCAAGAATAAACATCTATACAGAAATATTCCTGTACCTTGCGGCGCCATCTCCCATGTATCATAGACCATTGAATACGTTCATTCAGGAGACTCGCTGGGTAAGCGTTCGAAATGAAATTTAGAAGTTATGCTACTTTCAATATTGAATGAGGAGGTGAATGTATAATATGATACAGACGAGATGGATGTAATCCCCCTTCCAATGAGTGGATATTGAAGAGGCCCATAATTCTGCAGTGGACTGTTTGTAGCTATGATGATGATGATACACACTTTGGTGTATATAATACATCCTTTTTGTGTGGGCATATGAGTCATTTTAGGGTTATTTAAAATTTATCAAATTTAGTTAATATATTTTACTGATAGCATTCAATCAAAATGAGAGGTCGAAAATAAAATAAAAATTAATATGGCAATGACAAAATTTAGATTTTTTTTTAAAATATCATGTCTTTAAAGTCAATATGCTTCAAAAGTTCAGATGTTTGTATATAAATAAGCAATCGATGTGCAATGCAATTTTTAGATTGATATTAAGAAGAAGAATTATTCTAGCAAGTAATATTGAAATAATTTAACTAAAATATGCACAATATTGTTATTTAATTGATTATGTTGCTTCATTGAAAGATTGAGCTGCAACAGATAAATATAATTATTAAATTGTAGCATATTTATAAAAATACCGATGCTAAAAATATTTTCACAAAGAAGCACAACGATCACAGATATACAGGCAAACATTTGACCATATGTAGATTTGTTCTTATAGTATTATTAATGATAAAAAGGAGTTATAAGGATCCCAAGAGAGAATCTCATAGCCCCTTATTATTACCTCAATATCAGATCTTCCAGAATATAATTGATGATGTATAATTTTTGATGGATCTGCATCCCAGGATACATGAAAAAATATTGAATTTACACATTATTAACATATCATGGGATTATATTTAAATTATTAATATCTTAAAACGCAAATCAAACATTATGAAAAATAATATTTGTTGCAAAGCAAATCAAAAGGTGTTTATTCTGTATAATTAAAAAAATAGGCTACATAGGGGATGTTTCATTGTAGAAAATTATTGCTAAAAAATTAAAGGACTTATATTGTGTCATATAAAATTATCAGTATTTTTAATTCGTAATAATTTTTTATACTTAATTTAAGATTGATCCAAGATACTAAGTTTTCAGGATATAAGACATATTTACAGTTCATTTAATACGCAGTATTCAATCGATCTTGAATGTCCTTGATTAATTTCGCCATTAAATAAATGAATGAAGCCTTAAAATTGTATGTCATTACAACATGGTAATAAAGGCTCGATTTAACATTTGATTTGACACAGAGTGGATATTTGCTTGAAAATACGACGTTTGTGACGTCCAATTGATTTGGAATCGCCATTTTGTTTTTTGTAAATAATTTTGCAAAAAACAAAATGGCGAAACAAATGTTGAAAATTTCAGTAGCACAAATGATAATTTTCATCGCCATCACTATGAATATGAACAATTTTAATGAATTCAATCGATACAGCTTCGATTCAAATTCGATGATGACCACGCGTTTTGGCTTCCATATTGAATTTTTTTGCACAGCCTCTATTAAAAGCAATCAATTGAATTTATACATAATACACAATATCAATTTAAACAGATTTTCATTAAATTTCCACAAATTTTCTTTGGAAATTTCCAATTCACGGTTCACGGCGGGTCTACGATATGCATTGAAGAGCACAATCGAGTCAAAATCTTTGGATATTTGACTTTAAATATTAGATATTGGATTCCTTGGAGGGACTTATATCGTCTCGTTTGTGCTCGAATGTTTATTGAATGAAGATTTGAATTTAAATACGTTTCTCCTACCTAAAAGAGGAAGTTTGGTGCGCAGCACTGTGGATTGTCCGATGTATTACGACTGCCTGTGTTGTCAACTCGATTTTTTTCGCTGATTAAATTTCCCCGAAATATTAAGAATATTCCCCAAATTATGATAATATAAAAATCATAAACAGCTTCTTAAAAAAAAAATTGCGTCATTATAATGAATACCAGATACTGTGAGGATGCTCTTAGAAAACATGAAATGTTAATGCACGCTCGAAAAATGCTTTAATCGACGACATTTTATTTCGTTTAAAAATCAATTTTTAACCCAAATATTGCTCGAGAATTGAAAAAATATATGAATAAAAACCCTGTTGGGTATAGAATATAGAGCGAATTTTTGAAGTGGAGCATTCAGCAACAAAACCGACGCCAAAATTTTGCACATCAAATTTAATTATTTTCAATGCATGCGAACACAATTTAAAATCATGGAATATGTGCTTATTTTATGCACTTAAAAGTTGATGCATTTATCATCCCTTTCTATTCGATTTAATGAAAATGATATTAAAACGACGGATATGGGGTTAATTCAATATTGAAATATTTAACGTTAATGATTCAAATTTCATTGGTGTAATTTAGGGCACAATTTAAAAAAATGTTCATGTAAGATTTATATTAAAATCTAAAGAAATATCCAAATATTTAAATAATATTTTTTAATTTAAAAAACATGCGGAGTGGTTAATTGATGAGAGTGGTGGCATATATGTAAACATACGGCAGGCAGCATTAAAATAAAAATATTACCAGGACTTCGGACTGTTATTTTTTTCGTTTCGGTTTTTGTTTCGGTTCAGTTTCCAGCATTTAAATCCGTTCGGTTACAAATTCCGTTTTGCAGAAATAACGGGTTTTCCGATTTTAATTTAATTCAGCTCCAGGTGATCCTTTTTTGATTTTTTTAAATGTTTTTATTAATGTTAAAAACTTATTTTTTAACAGTACAGAACATTTTATTCCCTCTTTTATAATATGTTAAGCATTCTATTGTTCATATTATGCGTTACCATAGATTACAGTAGGTGTCGTCACATAGGCAATCGTTTAAATTCAAAGAGCAAACGTTAAACGGCACGTGTCATTCGCACTTTATCATACATTATTATCATCGATGCCGATCAATGTGAGTGAAATTAAATTTCAATAAACGTATTCATTGTCGGAATGAAAATAAATCTCATTCTTTCTATCGTTCCTAATTAAACAAATTTCAAATGATATTTCTAGAATCATTTCTTCTGTGGCAGCAACGCGCCGGATAACAGCTATTATAATATAAATAATTGATTAAAGGCATAATACACTGGTGCCTCGCATAAAGAACGCCTCGCACAGCGAGCGCTGCACACAGCGAACTTCCTATTCGTTCATTTCATGATTCATACAACGAACTTCGCTTCACTCAACGAAATCGCGACGAACGACTGTGGACAGGTTTTTCATGAAACCATCGGCCAAAAAGCGTGCTTTTGCGCGTTTCACATAACGAACTTTTCGCATTACGAACTTGCTCCTGGAACGAATCAAGTTCGTTGTGTGAGGCACCACTGTAATTAGAAATAGAAGTATGTAATAATTATCATCATAGTGCAGCCACAAATTGTCTACTGCAGAATTAGGGTTTAAACGTTGATATTGACTACCTAAGTTTGAGAGTTCCAGAATGGATTACATAGCACTAGGAACGTAATAATCACTTAAGATTGAAAGCTGGAATCCCTGGTGATAATAAATAAGCTGAAAAGCTGGTGATAACAATATTATCTGAAGTATTAATCTTAACAGGACAATAAAAAAATAAATAAGTGTCATTAGATTTTTTTCCTGTGGGAGGGGAATCTTCGCACCCACGGTATTCCATGGATGGGCCCATTACAAACCAAGACACTCTTCGCGGTTAGTGTAGGAATGTACCCACTAAACACCCTCCTTTGTCCTTCTCTGTTCCCCTGGTATTGTTTTCCACATTGCTTCAGGAGAACAGGTAGTCTTTTTTTTCTTTTCGAAAGAGTGGAATTTTCAAAAAGACACCTCATTCTGAGGTAGTGTAAGGTTTGACTAAGCATTGGTAATGCGTCTCGCTAGTATTTGACTGAGCATCGCCAGGCTCACTAAATCCCTTCTCCGGTTCCGCCGCCACCCGGCTACCGCGAAGTATTGCTCTAGGGTGGCGGTATGTGTCCCTCTAGGGCCTCATATTAACGTGAATTCTTCACGGTTCTTCTATTCTTGATCTATTATCTACTGGGTTTTCTCGCTCATGGATTGAGGAGGAGGAGGATGCTTCGGTGCGTGTCCGACGTCTCAGTCGTTCAGCATCTTCCTTCTGCAGCATAACGCTCGCAACGTATCCGGACAACGCGTTCCATGCCCTGGCATTGGTTAGCATCGTAGGGACCATGTTGCTGGGAGTGAGTGAATTGACTTCAAGCTCCTCCCGCAGTGTGTCCCTCTCTGTGCTCCAAGCCGGGCAGTCGAATAGCGTGTGCGCGGCATCATCCAGTTCCGCTCCGCAGTGGTGACATTTCGGACCGGCCTCTTTTTGAATCCTGTGCAGGTAGCTACCAAAGCAGCCGTGCCCAGTGAGTGCCTGGGTAAGGTGGTAGCACAGCTGACCGTGTTTCCTGGTTGTCCAGGGCTTTAGGTCCGGAATGAGCCGATGGGTCCATCGACCTTTAGCGGAGCTGTCCCATCGGGACTGCCATTCCACTATGGTGGACTGCCTAGCTCTTTGCCTGGTTTCCCCGGTGCGTATAGCTTTCCTTTCTTTTGCGAGCAGGTCGATTGGCGGAATAGCAGTCAGTGCCAGGACTGTAAGGACAGGTAGTCTGGCCTTAGGTGATTGGCCCTATTCTATTGTTGGAGAGGCGCTCTGCGTCTCTCTCTTTCACTACCCTCTTTGGCGCTTAGAATCTCTTCTAAGTATTCGCGCCAAAGGTCCCAGTTTTTCTTGCTTTCCATCATGCTGTGGACCATGTTGCAATGAGTTCTGCTCCGTGTGGCATCTTTGTTGTCAGCAGACTTTTGTAGAGGACATTCCACAGAGTGGGCCTCAGAACGGATCCCTTCAAAAGCATTCTTTATGTCGAGCATGATCATCACGACGTCTTTGCTCTGTTTGACCGAGCCTTTCCACGCCTTCCGGATTATTTCGATTGCTCTCTGCATTGCTCCAAGCGTGGGTCGGCCCGGTCTGAAGCCGTACTGTCTGTCTGACATTTTGTCTTCGATGTACAACTGCATCCTCTTGAGGAGCAGGGTCTCTAAGGTCTTCCCAAGACCGTCCAGCATGCACAGCGGTCTCATTGTGGTCTTACCCAGTTTCGGTAATAGCGCAAGCCTGGCTGTTTTCCATTTTTGGATAAATTTATTCTCTGCCAGGCAGGCATTGAGTGCTCCCAGCACTATACCCGGGTACTCGGCAATCATCAGTTTGATGATCTCGCCAGGCATGCCATCCGGTTCTGGTGCCTTTCCTGTCTACATTTTTCTACTATGAGGAGCTCTTCCGTGGTGAATGGGGCGGGCGGTGCAGGTGGTGCAGCGCTGCCTCGTTCTATCGTGCGCAGTTTCGGTTTCCTCGCAGTGTCGGGCTTATCTGGGAAGAGCTGTTTGATCTGCTGATCTACAGTATCATTAGATTAGTGGTTCCCAACCTGGGGGTGATTACCGCCGGAGCGGTAAAACGGCTATTCTACGCTGGTAATTTCTTTTTCAACCAATCTTCAATTTGAATCTGGTTCAGTTCCTGTTCGAAACAATGGCTTAAAAAAATACCTATTTAGTTTGAAATAAAGGCATTCAAAGCTAAATTACAATTTGAAAATTGTAGAATCAATTTTAGAATTTTAAAATGACAAAATGAATTTGGTCGATCATAAAATCTTTTGAAAAATGGAGGCTGCAAAATCAATCGGTTTTCGGTTCAGCCCTAGTTTGAAGCATCAAGTAACGATTCATTTTCAGGCTGTCTTTTATGTAGCTGCTTTGAAATTTAAAATAATGTTTTATATGGGATCATTGGCAATTAAATGATCTCTAGTCCTAGTTTTAATATGATTTATTTTTTCATTTTAATTGTAAAGCTTAGAAATTAAGTGTCGTTTTATGATAGAAATAGTGTAAAAATGAAACCGTATAAACCGAATACCGTGTAATTCGAGAAATAATGTAATAATTTTTCAATTATTTTTTTGCTTGATTGGGTAATTAAACTTTGAATTTTATAGAACGAAAAACTAAGCAAATTATGTATGATTTTTGGCGATCATTTTGCAAAAATTGACTCATTTCTTTTAATTAAGCATTTGCCCATGGCTTTATAAAATTGTTAATAGGTAATATAAATTCCATTCAAAAACATGTCGAATTAACCGGATAAAGCATTATACGTTTGTGCAAGAACAATTGTGGACGTGCTATACGTCACATCCTGATGACATTGTACAATGAACTTGAATTCTTACTATAAAAATATATTGTATAACTATAAGGGTGTTTTGCGATATTAATGCAATCAATGGAAGAAATATCCAAATTTTGAAAAAATAATTCTGAATCAAGAGTATGCTGCATCATCATACCACTGCAAGATTTCTCCATATGGGCATAACAAGAATTTTCTTTACTAGATACACAAAAATATAACTTTGAAAACGAATCCACTTATGGTTGTTTAAGGATAGTAGAGAATGAAAGTTGACTTTGATTAAAATAGGCATGATAATGAATTTCTGAATTTATGGATGACATACAAATATGATGTGATATTTTATGAATAGCCAAATAGGTCTTTATTTTACTTATCAGTATCTATAGTAATCATAAAGCTTCAGCTTAATTACATACAACAGTCAATAAAGTCTAACAGTTAAGGGCAAATCTTTAAGAGCTTGAATAATTCTGAAAATAATCTTGACGGTATTAATGTGGGATTTACCATAAATCTGCCAAATTAATTGCTTGATAAATATTACTAAGCAAATAGAGGAGTTGGTTCTTATTATGAAAAATATCGATGGAATTTTATCGACAGCCGTTTTTTGCAATCTCAACATAATTTCTATAATAGATTTTAACATGGCTTTTTCACACAGCATATAATAAGGACGAGGTTTTTGATTATTATAAAGATACGCCAGAACTAAATTTAATTGATTGTCAAGAAATTTTGAAAAAGTATCGCGTTACATTTCTCGTCACCATCCATTTCATCTATGAGTACATTTACCATCTTTCATCTATTGTTGTGCATATTGAATTTAAAAAAATATATATCGTATATTATATATTAGACACTGTGAATAGCTAATTTCGTACAATTGAGTAAGATGATAATCCATCAATAAGGCTTGCAATTAAATTGTCTACATGTTCACAATATGAGAAAAACATTTGATCCTCGATGGTATATGTATTCATTATTTTTCACTACTTCTAAATCATTCGCAAAGAATGAGCTTCGAAAATTCGACTCAAATCACGACCTGAACAGTTCCTCATTTTTCTACACCCACTCGCTGATCTAATTAAATGACTGAACGATTAATTAGCTTCACCTTCACACAAACACAGTGATAATATTTGCACAAAACACTGATAAGATGTGAATTACCAAGTAGCTTTTTTCGGCTTGTCTTTGTTTAAATCAATTATAAATGAATGCTTGAAAATAATGTAATAAACCGACCTTAAATAAAAATAACTGTTATAAGAAAAAATAATATTGGACTTCCCTTAGTGTAATATTGGACCCACTTGTCAAGAATGAATGGATTAATACATGGACGGAGTGTGGAAGAAGCTATGGCTGATGGTATCTAAGGGGTTTCAACAAGAAGATCCTATATTTGGGTAAATTTCCAACCTAATCGAAACAACAGGTAATGTAGATAAGGGTGATGGTGCACAGATGAGAAGGGCAACAGGTGATGTAGACAAGTAAGATATTGAGGAGTTTCTGTAGGTTCCTGACGAGAGTCTTATCAACGTCGACCTCCAAGAACTGGCAGAGCCAGGGAATTTCTGAAAACGAACAACTCAAAAAAACTTGTCAACAAGTCGACGCAGTGTAGTAAATACACCATAGTAAAGGAAAGGTTAAACATATTTAAGATTAAAAAAAACTTGGTTTGAATATTCGATATTTATTAATATACGTATTTCATAATTTTGAATTTGATTTTTTAAATGTTTTCTTTATTTCTTAAATTAAGAGTATTAATAGTAGTTTTTAAAAAAGAAGCTCTCAAAGGATTTTTAAGTATTAAAAATGACAAATAAACGTACTTTGTTTTAAAATAAGACTGAGCAAAGCTAGCCATTATAAATTGCATTAAATGCTAAGGCTGGTAGCAGTGACTGTAGCTGTCAAAGTTTGACGGAACGTACAGGGTCAGAAATGCATTTCTTTTGCATATAACATTAGTAAGTTTTATTTCAGCGTTGGCAATGAATACAGCGTCAATCAGACTAAAATTGGTTTGTTCATCATCCTACTGCCTATTTGGAGTGTTAATCAAGCTTTGTAATTTGCAAATAATTTATGATACTCGAATGTTGCCTTGTTTGGGTTTGATATATGTTCTAGAAGAATCCCAAAAAAAAAATTATTTACTTATTAATTCTATAGATTATTTCACTGTGTGAGCCTATAGGGAAATCTGCCACAGGTTTTATTGATAAATATAAACATTTGTGGATTTAAGTAGTCGCTAACGTGTGAAACAAATTATTAATTATCTGTAGTAACAGAAATATATTTTATAATATCTTACTTACTTTAGGTGGCTTTTATAGCGCTATAAAAGAGCATCGGCTATCTATGGCCCGCTTTCAGATCATGAGAGCACCGACTATTATGAGGATAGCTCTGAGGTATTTGAACTCTTGGATCCTTTCATATATTTTTTGTGTTTATTTGCCTGTAATACCATCATAAATTTTGTTTCATAATTAATTTCTATTCTGAAAGCATCCTACACTAACAGATCCGGGTAAACACATCCTCAACAGCCTCACCAGCTTACCTAAAAGTCCTCCGGAGTTTTTCTCGGTTGATGCTGTTGTAAGCTATGCAGAAATCTATAAATATGTGAAGGAAATTAACATTGTACTCCCACATTCTTTGTGAGAATAATCTTACGTTAAAAAGTTGGTTCACAGCAGTCTTGCTTAGTCTGAAACTGCAATTGTAGTCCTCGAGAAGTTGCTCCATGATTGTAGACAGTCATCCGATCAGAGTCCTTGCAAATAATATATATGCAATATTTAGAAGCAGTTAAAGTTGGATCACAGTTTATAATAGAAATACCATATATGGATAGTAATTATACTGCATGAAGATGTAAAATTTGATTGCACTCAACTGCAATGTGTTGTTAGACATATGCTAATATTTTAAATTAATTGTTTATTAATACTAAAATTTTAAAACATATCTAGTATCAAATGCTATGAATCCAATCGGAAATTGAAAAGTAAATAAATCGATCACGAAACATTTATTTAAAGTATTAACAAATTATACAATTTTATGAATCAATCATATATATTATACAATCCAAAATATATATTGTATATTAATCCTTGATTATAAAGACACAAATTTTTAAATCATTTATTTTATCTTGGTCTAATTGCGTTATTGTGCTACACAATGAATGTAAAGAATATTTCTTATAATCAATCAGAATTCAATCTAAACATAATTTATTATGATTAATATCTTATTTATCATGTTGATTTATTTTGAAATAGAATTTTATAAAATATTTAGATATTGAGCGTTTTTTAAAATAACTTTTACATGTTTTGAAATCTTAATATAAGCATAATTTTTTAGCCAAATAAAAATTGGACGGTTAGATTTTTAGTGAAATTAAAAATATTTTTGTTAAACATGAACAAAATATATTTATTGTGAAATAATTAACACTATTCAACAATTAATTCAAATCTTTTTAGTTAACCATATGTAAATATACAAAAAAAACAATGGGCTGAAATTACTAGCACATATAAAACACATTTGTAAAATGAGTATTGCACAGTAAGACACAATCATACGTATAAGCTGCAAAATTCATGTCATGAATAAATATTCGAATTTATATAAACAATTAAGTATTTGAGAAGATCAATTAACATATGATAAAACGAGTTTTTAATTTTATTTCTTAAAAAAAATAAGTACTTAAATTCAATGCATTGCTAGATATACCTAAGATGTTATTCTATTTTTGCTATGTGTATTATAACATATTATAAAGAAGGTGTTAATTAAATTTATCATTCATCAAATATAATTTTAAAATGATCAAAATCGGTTTTAGCTTAAATTACAACAATTAGTATAATTATTAATCATACAATGTATGGCTAATTTGTTAGTATTCATAACATATCACATAGATCATTTAATCTATTCAATTATCACTTAATTTTCGTAACATTGTTTTTAGTTCATTTTGTGTTTCTGCGATGATATTAAGTTGTGATTGAATTTCTTTAATATCAACTTTGTTTTCTAGTTTTTTGTTAATGACCTTTTTAGCTGCTTTGATAATACTTCCATCCATACTTAATACATTACATGGATTTGAGAAACAACATAATGTCAGATGGCAAATTTCATCAGATTCGAGAATTTTTGTTGAATTGTTTGTGTAATAATAAATTGTTTTTGATTTATTTACTTTAACTCCAATTTTTGATTGAGGTAAGTAATCTGGGAAGAGACAAATTCTTCTTGCTATTAATTTAGCCAAATTAAATTTGGGTATACCACAATTATATTCAAGATTAGATTTTATGTTAGATATTGTGCTTTTTTTAAAATTTGTTTTTTGTAAAAAGATTTCTTCATAATAGGATAAAAATTGAATTCTCAATATATGGCCAACTAATTCTGCTTCCGATTTAATAGCTTGTGTATCACTGACGGCTAAACCATTTAGTAGATTCAACAAAACAATGGGTATCATGAATACAAAAATTATGAAAATAATATGACTTGTTATTGGAGACGATTTAAAATCAATTGAAGATGCATCAAATTCACCTGTTAACATTACAACAGTTTTAAAAAGAGACATGCCAGGGTCATGGAAAAAATCTGTTTCTTCTTCTTTATCTGATGAACAACAATCTTTCTGATTATCTGTTATGGTTTGTGTTGTGGTTTCACTATTTTCTGTTGTAGTGTCAATATTTTTTTCAGAATCATCATTTGTAGAACGAAATAATATGTAAAAACTTAGAGCAAATGAAATTATTAAAATACAATACCACAATAGAAATTTGAGAAAATTGTGGCAAACAGTTTTGAGCATAACAATATTTGTTGAAAACGCAGGAAAATGACCAATTAAAATAATTAATTCAGCTGATGATAATAATATTGCTACTGCACTCAGCTGCTGTTTATTATGATTACCAACAGCATCATTAAATAATATGATTGATATAATTATAATTAATATTATTTCCAACACATTTTCAGGGCTTTTTGCATATTTTACTGGCGATATTATACATTGAAATGTTTCTCTGAGGAATAACAGAATGAGGCCCACAGCAGTGAAAATTCTAGCAGTAATCAAAAGATGGTTCGTCTTATCGCTTTGTTTGTCAAAATCATCGTCTAATAAAACATATGTTACCAAGGAAATCCAAAATACAATATAAAAAAATACATTGACATTAAGCAAGCAGCTTATTCGATTCCATTTTAAGTAAAGAAAACTTGTTATGATGGGATGGTTTAATAAATCTTTCAAATCATGATTTTTAGACATGTATAGAAGAATATCTGTTTCTGGAGCTAATTTACTATTAGGTATGTTGGTTTTACCATCATCTAAATTTACCAAAAAAGAATTTTCATCTCTTGCGCTGTTAATTGGAGGTACAAGAAATTTATAATCAAATATGATCTCATAATCATTTTCACCTGGACGGTGGTGATTGGTTGTTATGCATTCATCGAAAAATTCCTTTAATGTTTCAGGACTTATATCTGCTATTGCAGGATCATTGAAAATATTGCGTCCTCCTATATACGCTCCTTTCTTTAGAAGGGCAGTAACTGTCTTCTGGTTGTTTGATTTGGTGGCATAATGTAGTGCCGTATTACCTTTTGCATCCAAAAAGTGAATGTCGGTATTATTATTTTTTAATAGTATATTTATACATTCATTATAATCTATATTTTCGTGTTTGATAATATTTGTTTCATTTTTTATTGCAAGTTGTAATAGTGAAGTACCATTTACGGGATCGAGTGATGCATTTTTATTAATCAATAACTGTAATATTTTATAGTATCCCCATATGCATGCCATTGCAATTGGTTTATTTGCATCCGTTGAAGTATTCGGATCGGCTCCTTTTTCTAATAACTTGGAAACTATATTATCAAAGCCTTTAGAACAAGCAATTTCCAAAAGGCTTTGTCCATATGTAAAGTCTTCTGGTTGTATTTTTTCAAAGATTTCCAAAAATCGATCTTCGTCACCACTATTTAAATATGATGTCAATATTGACTTTGTATACATGTCTCCAGATTGTACTAGCTTGGATTCATAACGTGAAATCAGATCGGGAAAATTTTCTTCGATTGACATACGTGCAGTATTCTCATCTGAATCAACAAAAAAGTCCAATGCAATGTGTTTTGTCTTTTCTAATATAATTATAAGAATATTTTCTAATTGGTTTTTTGCTGCTGTATGAATCGGTGTGCAATTTTTCTTATCAGGAATATTGGGATCAGATCCTTTGTCGAGCAACAATTCAATGATATTCTTATATTTCTGCATGCTTTCATGATCATTTTGTTTTTTTGCCTGTATAAATTTTTTGATTGTCAAATGTAGAGCATTGTTTGACAAACTTAATAAATCTATATCAATATTCTTGTGCGATAGTAATTTTTTCATAGTTTCGACATCTCCCATTTCTGCAGCAAAGTGTATCGGTGCTTTGTGTCGTGTGTCATTCACTTTGTTGACATCAATTTTTTCATGATGGAGTAGCAATTCAACATATTCATGGTAACCGCGATTTGAACATGCTATATCCAGGCATGTTTTACTGAAATTTGCATCTTTTTCTTTAATATAACAAAAATTTGGATCTACCGCAGGCAAGCCCAGAGTTTTTTTGAATGTTTCATATTTTCTTTCTTTTAATGATGTTAATAATTCTTTTTGTAAATCTGGTTTGAATAATGAAGCACGGTTGGTGAGTAGTGGTCTTGACACCAATTCACAAGCGTTGTCGTCCATTTTTGATGTCGTTTTATTGCACCTGAAATAGAAAAATAATCATTTTAAAATACAATGTATTAATCATCAAAATCAAAATGATTGGAAAACACATGATTCTTATAAATTAAAGAATACCTTTATCGACTTTATAAAGGAATTTAAAAAAAATCAAAATGCCATCGTCCATATGTCATGACCATATTTAATTAAATTTATAATTTAGTTTTGCTTATATATTTTTTACATATCGCTGAATTTAGATCACTTTTTTAAGACTAATATATTCCTAGTGATTTTGAAAACTTGATAAACCGAGAGAAACAATATACGAGAGTACCTACACACTTCCCAGAATAAATTCTTCAGGTTTACACAGATTGTAGCCTGATAATAACTGTGAAAGATCAGATTAAGATCTTTTATATCCCATTGTTTCGTTCAACATAATTGGTCTCGTTCCCACGTTTTTTCACATTTAATTCGCCGAAATTTTATATTTTCGTATTCACACCGCATTTCTAAAGGTGGGTTTATAAATCCACATTCTTTAGCATATTATATGGATCCAACATACTGAATAGAAATCAGTCCATTTGCTGTATTAAATTTTTAAAAGCTCAATATTGGAGATTGAGGCTTCTGAAAATATCGGAATTCCTCGATGCCAAATCCAGCCCATGCATTATCAAAGCATAGAGAAATTGCTCTTAAAAATGGTTCGATTGTCGTGAAAATTCTGTCGGTAATTCGGTCTATTCTATACAAATTTGGAAAGTACTCCATCTGGCAACAATTTATTACGATAACAAAGCGCTTCAATATAAAAGAAAACTGATAGTGTGTCGACTACGTTACCCACGTCTTCCGATGTAACTTTTACAAAACATCAAGTTCATTCATCATTTAACCAGCAATTTAGTTCCTACAATTGGAGGTGTATATTAAAAGAACATGTTTTTTACATCGGATATTATGAAGATCAATTTCATTGGAAGCTGATTGCCTATGACTTTCAAAATATTAAATTAAGCCAGATGTTAAGTCTGTTTGAAGAACATCTGTTTTTCTTGTCCAGCTCCAAATTTTGGATGACCAAAACGGTCAATCAAACAATTTGAATGATTACTCATGTTTTATAACGCTAAACAAGAGCAATTTAAAAATTACTTTTCTAATTTTTAATCATGATTCACCATGATGATTTGCTCTACAATAATCTATATTAAAAGCGCTTTTTTGATACTATGGCAAAATTATCAGACTTTATAGACCCATCGTCAATTTTGATAGATGGAGCATTAACTGTCGAAGAGTTAAATTGCGTTCATTCTATCCAACCGCCAAACACATTTTTGTGCTATGTTGGGCAATGCATAGCCCAACACAGCACTGGACAGAGGATGCTCACAAGGAGCATCACCAAGGCGCCGATAGCTGTCCGCGTCCATGAGCCCGACTGGAGATTCGAAATATTGGAAAGATATCTTAATGTACCTCTCAAATAATTGCTAAGCGCGATCGTATACCCGTTTTTCAGTGTAATTAAAAATATATAAAATCATTCCAATAAAATATATTTATTGTTCTGAATTTAATTTACAAGAAATGCTCATCGACACTGACCTAAAGTCTAAGTTCTGTCACAAGACGTTAAAGAAAAGTTCTGGACTGATTTAAGGAATCAATGAAAAAACCGATTTTCGAAGTTCATAATTTTTGCCTAAAACCTGTTTAAACGAAAGATTACAGCCTCTATTTTTCCCTTTTTTATCTCTGCACGCAAACGTCTTTTTAAATAAACATTTTCTTCCTGCAGTCTTACAGTAGAATGCGTGTGACTGTAATGAAAGTTTTGTTGATATTGAGGCTGGAAATCCATCAATCGGACAATGACGGATAATTGTTTTCTTATATCAATCATTTAGACGTTAGCTTCAATAAAATCAACAATTATAGGGTTATAAATTATCTATTGTAAATAGAAATTAATTTTCCATTTAATTGGGCTCGCGTGCCTAAAGCGTGACAGATAATAGATACGAATCGTTTCTCTTACAATAAAAATGTTACTTCCTACTTACTTAAGGCTACTTCACGACATCAACAAATGGCATTGATGACCATTAATCTTCGATAAAATTGTATGGGATTACTTTTAGAAATCTATTCGCATTTAGGGCAAAATACTGTTAAGCTTACAAGAAAGCCACGCATTGTCTGCGGACGACGAATTTCGGTGCTGCTTCCCCTTCACTTGCTGTCGAAGACTTCGACAGACGAATCGAAGAGCCTATAAAAAAGAAAATTGGAATGAATGTTTTCGTCGTGAAGTTGCCACCGATAAATCTAAGCAGGCGGAAACAATCCGAGTTGATGGCACTCGTCTGGCACAACTTGCGCATTATGTCTATTTAGGCCAGGTATTTTTTTTGGATGGCAGCCAAACGTAAGCAGTGTCCCTTATTTTTCACCCTCCCTCGCGAAAAAAATAAGTTTTTATTTTGGGGATGAAACCAAATGAGTCATATTAAGTCAAGCGGTATTACTTTACTTGAGGATTTATGGTTTCCGCCGCAGCCTCCCTCTCATAATGAAAAACAACATTTTGAAGATTTCCTTCGACTTTTTACTACCGCAATAATGTCATAAAATCAAATTTGATTATACCGTTAATAACAGGACTGGGAAACCTTTTATTATTTTGTTATATTTTATTAGGCGGGCCTCATAGCACAAAAAATGGAAGGGTTTGGCAACCCAGCAAATGAAGAAGCTCTTCGGGAACATCTTCCTCCAGCATTATCGAGATGATTCAGGAAGAGGATGGTTAGGTAAAGAAATACAAGACGAGTGTTTCGTAATTTAGTCTGGATCTGATTTTGGAAGCCAGGCAACTTGCTGCTGAAAATGCACGCTCAGCCTCCACACTCGTCGGAGGTATCGTCATCAGATATTTATATACTAGTACGAGTTCGTATAACACCATCAATGTGACTGATAAAATTCCTTTCTGCTGAGACACGGACTTAAACTCGCAAAATTCCCAATTTCCCAACAAATTATTTATTTCCGTCGCTGCAGATGAACACTTATATACCTTGATACTTAGAAGTGATTCATAATTATATTACGGAGGAATACAAAAATTCTGAACCCCGTATCTATTATATTTCATATGGATATTCACATTATTAGAGTCGATGTGTAGTAAATACATCACCGGTAGGGAAAGGTTAATATAAAAATTTGTAAAACATATATGTACTCTATGTATGTATACATAGATTAGATAGTTTTCGCCCCTAGGCGTCGCCTAAGCTCGTCAATTATTAGTTACGCCACTATTTCCAAGCGTCCAGATTTTGGCGGGAATGTCTCGATTTGGTAGCCATCGTCTTGTTGGTGAGGTGTACGATTTCTGTTAGATAAAAATTTCAATCTCGAATTTTTCGGGATTACGTTTACTAATCCCGGGATTCATGAGCACCTAAAACTCCTTAGTCAGAATAATCCTAATTCGATTTTTTAAAAAACCATCCGGCTCATTGAGTTTTAAGAAATATCATGCCGCATTTGTGCGGGCGATGACCGATATCGAAGCAAATCCCTTTTCTTTGAGATTTATTTATATTTTAAAGTTGAATAGAATATCCAGTAAATGGCATTGCTAGCATAATTGTATGCATCAATGATTATTAATTATTTTAATAATACATTGTCGAAAGCGATCTTCATAGGAGATTATTATGTGATGGTTTATCATCATTTTTATACTATGCATTTTTAAGTAGGAAATAATATATAAATATAGTCATTCAGCGATAGTCCTATCTAACTTTATTATTCATAGTCAGACTGCTTTTTTAAGTTTTGAAAATCAGGAAAAATTGTTTCAAGACTATCGATTGTAGTCCTTGGAATTCCCCAATTTTATTAATATTAATATAACATGACTCAATAAGTTCGGATTTTTACACTTTTTTAGTACTTCATTTGGAGTCGTTTTTTCACAAATTCATAAATCCTACGAACTTATTGAGCAATTTTTTTCACATGGTTTTGAATCCGAAACTCTACAATAAAAATTCAAAGGCTAACCCACTATGCCAACACTTGGTCATTAATGTAATAGTGATGAAAATTTGGCTTTGCCTTTTTCGAGGTGTCGCAATTTAAAAGTAATTAAGACAATTTTAACCTCAGGCTATGGATGTCCGTTAAAATATAATCATTTTTTGTTAGATATCATGAGAACAAATATCAACTTGTAAACTATAGCAGAATCAAAAGTCGTGGTACACATCGATTCATAAAACTGTCTCATTGTTTAATTTCTTAAAATAATTAAATTGTTTCTTCAATTCAATTAATTCAAATTCACCTCACAAAGGTCATGGGACAAAAAGCTTGCCAATGTTTCTGTTGAAATATGATTGTATGTTTATTATTTCATTGATATTTGTACCCTGGGTACATATTTCGGCATTCATACAACAATTTCAAGTGTAGAATAGACAGAGATTTTTTAAAAATCTAAATTAAAGAATTGAAAGAATCGATTAGAATTCATCAACAATAAAAATATCGAATTTGTAACGCAAAGGGAAAAATACTGGAAAAGCGCAAACGGTCTTGCAAAAACAGAAGTCGGAGTTTCAATGTCAAACCATAAGTTTTCAAATTTTCATCTTGTTGAGGTAGTCTAAAAGGATAATTTTTAGATGAAAATGGTGATATTCGGATAAATACGCCACTTTAAACATAGTATAAATGCAGGATCAACGATGCAAGATCCGACCGGTCGTCTGAGGCGCGGGAATACTTGATCTTCCCATCGATATTTTTGATCTTGTAATTAAAGTTTTTATCTTGACGTAATAACAAAGTGTGAGGCAACCGTTTAAGTTTTATCAAGACGTAGTCTCCGGATCTGAACCATACCGAACACCTCTAAAAAAATGTTGGAAACGTATAACGAATTCATAGGAAAGATTAAAATAATATTAGCAGTTGAATGAGCCAATGTTTCAAGTGGAACTATAAATTTGGCTAAATCAATGCCAAAAATAAATAATAAAGTATTGGAGCAAGGACAAGTACCACTAAATATTAATAAGAAAATAAAAGTTGCATATTAATTTTTTAATTGTAATTTCATTCCAATAACTGCACATGCACACACATTGTTCCATGAAATTTGTGTGATAAATTTGGTGTCTTTTTATAATCGGGCGTAATTAATTAATTATTTTTATTTTTAACAATGAGATATTTTAATAATAGAAATGACAAAAATTCAGACAATGACATTATTTTATCAACGTTTTCAATATAATGTATGCGCCGCCATGACTTTTGGAACTCACTTTAGGGCAATGTAGTAAAATGGCTTTTTTGATTGTTAATATAAAAACTTAAACTAGACCATTGCTTGGTTTCCGGTAGCTCTAAAACGTGATTAGTTGGCGGATATTAGAGATTATAAGAAAAGATAAAGTTTGATATTTCAAAATGGAAAGGTCAGCACTGGAGATGAATTCATACATGTAAGATTTAATTTGGTGAACAGCAAGCAGCTCAATTCTTATGGCAGTCCGACGACTTCATTCCATTCATTGTGCTGTGAATTCAACATCTGACCACGCAATTGGATTTTTTCAACACACGAGTCTACTCTGTTTGTGTTTTTGATCTAATCAACCACATCCTTTTCTATCGAGAGACAAATTAACAAAAAACTCTCTCGATTACGTCCATTTCCCGTTGAAGTATTGTATTGCGTAAAGTTTTAGCTTGACGGCTCTGCCAAAATAATCAACCGCAGCACAAAAGGCGTGGGCTAAATATTTACATTAGTCATCCAGTGTGAGTAATGCATTTAGGTAACCAAAAAATATATAAAAATTGCATATTCAAATATGAAGTTTTTATTCAAATTGAATTAACGCGGAATTAAGCTGAAAAGAGTTAATCATCTGAGAATTTGTATATGGAAAGCTTTGTGGTATAAGAGGCAAATCCCGAAATTAAGTGTACCAGATTTTTATATATATTTTTTAGAAAAAGTGTATTTGAAAAAAGATACAAGATATTGTTGACATCTGGTGAGCCATGGCAAAAGTTTCTTTATGCTCTCCTCGAAGAACTCTTCCGCCAGCTCCTTCCCCTACTTCAGAACCTCTTTTTGCACTTGCTCGTCGATTAAAAATTTAATTCCACTCATGTTTTCTTTCAGGGAGGGGAAAAGATGATAATCTGATGGCGCCAATTCAGGGGAATACGGGTGTTGTTTCAAAACATCCAAACCAAATAAGTTCAAGAGCGCCTTGGTTGCTAAGATTGTATGAAGACGGACGTTGTCGTGCAACAAGCGCACTCCTCTCATCAGCACACCTCCTTTTGTATTGTTTGTATTCTTTTCCATCGTTGTGTATTGAGACCAATTTGACGACTGTCTTTTGAACTCAGACGTGTAATGAATCACCCAATTTTAATCTCCAATCACAATAAAGCTCAGAAAATCTTTACTTTCCAATTCAAATCGCGCAAGAAACTTGCGGCTTGACCTGATCGCATTTGACGGGATTTCTTACGGACATCTTTCACGCAACTAGACATGTTCCTGCTATGCTCACACTGTCAAAAGATACCTTTCTACCACTCAGTATGGCCAATTCTTAAAAAACAAAAAAAAACACATTTTTACTATATCCCATGTTATTCCCGCAAGTGTAAACAGTAACTGGATAAAGTTTTATCGCAATCGAATTAACGGTTTGGAAGCACATTAAATACGGACAAACAAACATTAATTTTTATATATTAGACTATGCCTATATTACTCATGCGATCTTTAGCAATACGTGGACGATGTTTTATCGCAATCTAATGATCAGTATGGCAGGGCATTTCATACGAACAAACAGATATTAATTTTTAATATTAGATTTTTAATTTTTATAAATCGTACGTGAATGTTTTCGTCCATATGGTAACCATAATATAACGCCATATGGAACATGCAGGATTCTGGCTTTCTGTGTGATTTATTTTCCAAAGCATTTGAAGAATATTTGAAATCGGCGAAAATATAAAAAAAAACATTTATCTATACTTGAGCTATATTAGATATTAGATAGATAGATATTTTCGTGGAATTATTAATAGAAAACATTATAAAAAGATCTATTTTGAACAATATTTGACTAAGAAATGTTTATTTGTTTGAAAAATTAAGTCTCAAGAACGACGTAAAATATTGGGATGGGGTCCGTCAAAAAAAAATTGCTGTCCACGGATTACATAATAGACTGAGAGCTGGCAGCGTGAATTGAAGGTCATCTAACGCACGTTAATGATTTAATGGTTGTGATCTGGCTTGTTTCTGGACTATCATTGTGACAGTCTGGCGTCTGATTGGGATTAGGAGGGGTTGCCAGACTATTATCAGCTTGTTAAGATAAAACCAGACTGGTTCAAACTTGCTGAAGCTAACCAGAAAATGTTAGAATCAATATTAAAAAGTTAGAATAAATTAGTTTTAATGCCTTATAATAAATAGTTCACGTTTATAAAAAATCCAGATCAAATAGATGTTGTTAACGCGCTGCCTTAATAACACTTATAAATTATTGTTTATTTTACTCATTTATAGCCCGTTATTATCACAGTACACATACTTTCGGGATATGTCTCGGATAAGGAGTAAGATATGTTATTTAATTATAGTTTTTGATTTGTCCCTTCCTTATAATAAATTTTATAATTGATCTTTACTCAAATGAAATGCTGTATTTCTACTTATTTTATTATATCATTTCATATTGGTGAATGGATTAAGTCGGAAAATATGGGATGCAATGTATAATATTGGTTGAGGATTAAAATGTCTATGCTTCGATTAACTTTTTGTTCTGCAATGAACCTTCTCGAGCTGATTATAGCAATGATATTGATACTTAAAACAAAATTATGTGACTGAATCGTTTAGCAAAGAATAAAATACGATCTGATTGATGGATTTCTCGTCTCAAAGACATGACCTCCACCCAAAGTGTTACATGGAAGAGAATGGAATAAACCTTGAACAACGCTAAACAGTAAATCAGTAAATATTTGGAAGTAGAGTTGGCTCGAAATTAAAATAGCTAATATTTAATAAGTATGTTTGTACATCAAACGAGGACATGAAAATATCATCATCTTTAAAATTAAATATAAATCTACAACAGTTATTTTTTTTAAATAAATTTTGAAGTTCATATAAAGTATCTAAGGCATAGCCCATGAGTAGTCTTTTGCATAAATTCTAAATGGAACATATGGAAGATTTTTATTTCTCGATAACTTCCACGTATAATAAGATTATCTGCATTGTAAAGTAGAAGAAGATCTATATTATAACTTATTTTAAATTATGATCTAATAATTATTTCAAATCATGTATTTTGACTGTTTTCCTAATATTTACGCGGTAAATGATGACTTCGCGCAAAATCAAATCAAAGATATTTTTTTGTTGAAGCCTTCCCATATCTTTGTATAATAACCCTCCGCATTTATACTTCAAAAATTAAGATCAAATCAGATCAGATCAGAGCATTCTTCGGGTCACTGTCGTAAGTCTGTATCCACATATTATATTGTATTTATTAAATACATTAAGAAGAAGCAAATGTCTTAAATAATCAACACATATATCATCAATAACCTTACAACAAGAAATCAATACACATCTATTTAAATAATACAAATAGGATACCCAAACGTAGAAAATCATTTTCCTAGAAAAGTCTTACATAGCGATCATAGCTTAAATCCGATCCGATTTGGCCAAATTCGTGTATCTTTCATTCGTTTGCCTCGCCACATGATCTGCCTTTTCTGCAATTTCGAACGTTTCATTTATGATCACACATCGTTGTTAACAAAATTTGCCTATGAATAGCATTCATTTCTGACATGCAATGTATCGAACGGTCGAAGTTGAAAACAAACCGAGTAATTTCAACTTGCTGTAAAAGCTGTAATTTGAGGCAAAATTGGTGTTTTCAATGTTTTACATAATGAGAAGCCTTTCTTAGCTTCCTTGTATATGAATTATTGAGCAGTAGTATGGAATATTATAGTAGATAGGGGACATTCATTTGAGTCACATTTTTAAGGGCGGCTTAATAATTTATTCGATGTTTCGCCATTGTGCACTTAATTTTAGCTTATTTTGAAGCCGTTTTTGAATAATTAAAATCCTGTTTTATACGAAAAAAATATCAATGAGCTAGCTTGATCTTCTGCAAATCATGTTATTGGATCGTATGATGCCCTTTGAGCGACAACGTTGACTATTGCTGCATCGCGTGACTGCGGTTAAGTCGGAAACGTTGTCTTCATAAAATGTTATGCTTTGATTGAACCTTTGTTTGATAAATAATATGGTGACATTGAATCGGTAAGTGAAGCATAAAAGGACGACACACAACATGGAATATCTGCACTGCTTCTCAATCATCAATCTTCAGCCCAAATGTGGGCTGCAAATGATTGACCATTGTGAAGAATGTTATTTATTACACCATGTGGTAAAATGATTTATTTTCAATTTTCAAATTTCAAGTATTCATTCTGGCAAATGTCGTGAGGTAAAATTTAAGCACGCGTGAGAATTACAAAACGATTTGTTGTTTCCATTCATATTTCGAAATACCATTAATATTCCCATTGTGTAATTATGCATCGTATGTATGAAAAAATCGTGTTTCGCACGTGAATGATCATGAATTTGGTCGTGAACCGACATAACATTAAGATGTTTTTCTTTAAATTGAGTCATTCAATTGAACCATCTTATGGCCTAGGATTACCAGTGGATTTTCTTAATGCAGCCTTAAAGGGATCTTATACCAAAAGCAAATCCATTAGTGGTCTGAATAACTTTAGAAGATCTATAGTGCCGCTCAAAATTATTCAAATGTTTTCCAAAAATTTCTTTTCGCTTCGTTTTTTGTCAAATCACACCCACTTAGAGTTTAAAAGATAGTATTTCCATAATGTATAAGTATTAATTTTATTGAAAGAATGTTTTGTCTTACTATTTTTTTAATTAAACCCATACTTATACATTATCAAATATAATAGAAATGCTATCTAATAAACAAAAATCAAAGCTAATGGAAACGTTTGGAGAACATTTGAACAGTTTTGAGCGACACTGTATTTAGCTGAAATATGTCTACTGGAGTGATTGAAGATATATTAACTCTCGATACGAAAGCTTTCATTTAACACGGCATTCCTATAGTACGGTTTAATTAAAAATTTGTCGAGGTGTCAAATTCTTTATCTCCATTGTAGACTTTTATAGGGAAATCATTATTATGTGGTGATTTTCCATTTATAGAAAGAGAGGATTTATTAATGAATAGCAAAATTATCATTCAGATCATCAAAGGCAAGAAATCAGGCAACATCCAGATATATCAGAAATATTAAAATAGAGATTCTACCAATAATCCATAACCGTCCATTAAAGTATGTTGGAAAATTATGATTTATGTTCAGGCCTAAACGAGCTAGCTAAAAACAAATTTGAGTTTTGATAAGGGCTTAGGATATGCATTTTTTTTAAACTTCCAATTCAATTTTATATAATTAATTTATGGTGTTTTGGGGTTAAAAATATAAGATTTTCGGCTGCATATAAAATGGAGCAACATCGAAAAAAAGCTCATTCGTTTAATGTAAAAATACAGGTAGCATTATGATATGTGTAATTTAACGCGTAGGGGTGGAAAACGCTAAAAGCATTATCATGTTATTCGCTGCGTTTCTACAATGGTAAGTAATTACAAAAATGGATATCGATTTGTGCCTTCGCTATCTGGTAGTTAATCAAACTAATTTGTCGGAAATGCTATTTATTTAGTACCGTGTCGTTGTGGTTATTCAACATCGATCAAATGATGATATTAGGGGCATATTTTACGAAGGGCAGGATTAGGGCAGAATAGAAATAAATAACACTTTTACCACAATATTAGTCGCATTGTGACGCTTTGAGAAATTACGTTGTTTGTCTCCGAAGTAATGTTTATGTTGTTGGTTTTCAGACGACTCCATAACTATCGATTCTGTAGAACTTGGTTCCTTTCCAAAATTCTTTCAAGAATTGTTATATGGTAGTTGCGTAATCTTAATCAATAGGTTTTAAGAGGCAAACCGCAGAATACTTTTGATTTTACATCAACTTTACCTCCATGTTTCGTGCATGTAAATATTTGCATGGAACAAATCTTGTTTAGTTAACATCATTGATCCCACGGTATGTGTCTCTAGATATTTTTTTAAGCATTTAGTTATAATAAAAAATTAAAAAACATACTATTAGTTAAAGAACAAAATATATTTATATCCCCCAAAGAAAGAACATTGACTACCTGTATTACAAATGGTATTAAAAAAAAATCAGGAACTCGGCAATAATATCTTTTCTTATCGATGTACTATATCCAGGTTTAGTCTAATTTCTTGAATCTAAAACCAATACCTCGCTTTACAGCTAAGATACGTTCTAGAAAAGTTGGTTATAAAGTGAAAAGCCGTATAACGAAGAAGCTGAAACTATGATTAATGTCACTAATAGTACAGCATTTTTGGCAAAAGGAACGAAAGGTAGAGAAGTTCGAGGAATTTAAAGAAGAAGCTGAAACTATGATTAATGTCACTAATAGTACAGCATTTTTGGCAAAAGGAACGAAAGGTAGAGAAGTTCGAGGAATTAAAAAAAAAGACATTATCATGGGAACCCGACTGAAGTCAAAAACTGGTACAAATGGCAAAAAACTACTGCTTAAAAAATATCCAAATGCTTGAAGATCTGACTCCATTTCTTGGCCAAGTGATAAAACAGCATCTCTTACCAATTTATAAAGATTTGTTCAGAGATGAATTACTTTAAAGATGCTTGGGTGGCCATACCCAAAATGCTAATGAATGTTTTAACTCGACGGTTTAGCGACAGGCTCCAAAGCACCTGGATTCTGGTGTAAAAATCATTGAAATATTAAGATACATTGCTGCTGGAATATTTAAAAACGACTAGAGCTTCATTTTGAAGATTATGAATACATTAAATATAATTATTGGCACCTACTGTAAAGTCTTTGCTGAAAATACCGATGAAGCGCGGGTAGCGAGGCAGAACCGTAAGTCTTTCTGAGACAAAAGCAGTTCATATAGCCCGAAAACAATAGTTAGTCGAAGATAATAAACTTTTTGAGAAAGCTGAAGATCTATTATATGCACCTAGAATCATTGGTTGATCGGTAAGTAACAAAAATTGATAGTTTTATCGCATTGAAACATTAAACGAGATTATCTCGAAACTGCATTTTCAAAATGTTCGCCAGTTGTAGCTTAAAAAGTTGTTGATCGATCTGATTGAGTAAAAAATATGAATGTTTAACTAAAATGCCTACTAAATTATTAATTTTATATTTTTTAATTATTTTATAGTTGACTGTCTATACATTCTATCATTCATTTTATGGCTTTAGATTATACGCTTTTATCACCCGAGGGTAGAACTCTCATATAAGCTCTGCGATTTATACACGAGTAGATATCGATTCTGTGGCAAATATGCTATGCATTTCTTCGACCAACAACTTCCCATTAATATCTACAATTCTATAATTTGAAGATAAGATCATGTTGCATTCGCTTGCGAATTTGATCAACAGCTCATTATTTAAAACATGTTCAAATCATCAAAAGACAAAGCCGATGAATTATAAAAGTCATATATGACGGGGCTTGCGAAAAATGCCAACGCCGCCGATATATCGTCGTGTATGCGATTGCGCCTTATTATTCGCGTCCCAAGATAACTTTTTCCCAAAATAACTTCGTAAAACGATATATGAAACCTTTATTTAATAGATAAATGTATTTTTAATGAGTAATTTAATGCTTAAGCCGAAATCTAAATGCCATGCCACGAGGCGTGTTATAGATATCTTTTAACCAGTATTATCCACCGGATAAGGAATAAAGCGAAGAAAATTTTATGCCATGCGATATTTAATTGTATCGTTTATTTTGCTATACATATTTTATACTACATGTTCCAGATCAAACTATGACGAAACGATCATTTTTATTGCTTGCAAATACGGTTTAAAAAAGATACATAATTGTTTTCTCCATTTTTTCTATGATTTATTAGGTATTAATTTATTCACCCATTTTGTAATGTGTTCCCCTTTTGAATTATGTAAGCATCACTCTTATTTTTATTTATAAAATCTTATCAAATTGGCTATATATTCTTGCAGATTTTGATAGTTTTGAGAATCGTGCTCTGATATAAAAATTTCTTGGTGTTTCCAGACATTCATATATTAATATTCCTCCACAATATTATTCCTTATCTCCCCTTTTAGCTTACGAAGCGAAATTTAGCATAAAAATTCCCTTTGTGCGAAATTTTATCATTGCCTACCATCAACAATGGAGTACGCGTTTGTAGGAGGATTTGGTTGATGTTTTTACCAGTTCACGCCTGCGTCAAATCATCACCCTCACGTTTCGGCGAATCAATAAAACCATTTATGAGGATGAGCACGTTTTTCATCTTCTTTCCTACATTTCATATTTCACGGGTGGCATAAGCCGGAAATAAAAAAGATCCAACTGCACAAAAAGGAAAATCGAGCGATACAACGCATCCGAGCATACATCTCCAACATTCGGCAACGAGCTCGTTTTCTTTATTGTTGTGTGCATGGCTGTGATGAGCCATCACCATTTATCATTTTTATGGCGCTCTGACGTGACCGGATGATCACGATTTTGCAGACACCATTCCGTAACTGGATACTATCACAGATAATGCTACGGGCGGAACTACGGTAAAATTTGTACCTTTTCTGGTGAACAAGATGAGTGGCTTAAGTCGAATCAGACGTGCCCGAAGCCAATAATTTTTAGAGGCGCCTTTGAACCATCACGACTGAAATGACCACACCAACCTACGCTGCGGATTATAGTAATCTCGGCGTATTAATGTCGTATGAGGAGGTGCAGACGGCATTGTCCAAATCCATCCCACTTGACCCTCCTTAACAACGTAGTCTTTTTGGTACCATTCAATATCGTAAAGTGAAATGAAAAGATTCCCCAGAGGATCGCTCGTATTTCAATTATATTAGACATGCCACGTATTGTGGGGAAAAGAAAAAGAAAAATAAGAGGGGAAGCTGTGAGTCACATCTCAATTTCCTTTAGTGTAAATAGGAGCGCTAATGGATGATAGGATACATTCATATTTATAGATGTTTTCGTCAACGACAAAAACATTTTATTTTTATTTATGTATTGCTTTTATTACAAGGTTTTTAGCGGAAATTGTTAACTGAAAAAATAAGTTGAGTTTGTGTAATATATAATAAAATAGGCTTGTCACTGGTCTAGTGGTTGCTTTATACTACGCACAAACAAGCACATAGTAGAAGCGGCGCGGTGTATGCTGATAGATACACTACAAATGATTCTCCCACTCTTTCCAACCAACAGCTGGTTGTAGTTTCACTTTTCGTGACGTTCAAGCTGATTTGCGCGTTAACAGTTGTTACAAATTGATTCACACACAATATCAATTGAATTCCATTTTATTTGGATTCAAAGAGCTAGTATTTTTTTTGAATATTTTAAATTTTTCACAACATTTTACACATGGGTTGAATCAATATATAATATATTAGATAAAGCGGAAAGAAATGTCATTTTTTTGGTTGTGTCTTTGCCGTCAGTTTGCCTCGGGTTGCTGTCGAGCGAAAACGTCAAAATTAGTGTCATTTTGAAGCTTTGTTGTTTGTCTTATTTTTTCAAATATTTTTATATTTTTTTAGCCATAGTGAAAATGTCCAAGCCAGAAATTGATGAGATCCATTTGCGATCTTTTTATTCGATAAAGGATTAAAAGCAAAAGAAGCTACCCAGAGCATCTGTGATACATATGGCAACATATTAAATATTCGAAAATGTCATAGATGATTATTCAAAAAATTCAAAAGTGGCGACAGAGATTTGAAAAATAAATCAAAATCAGAACGACCTCCAATAATCGATGATGACGCATTAAATTCTTTAGTAGAATCTGATCCTCGAAAATTACGAAACAACGATAGTTACTGGGGATGAGAAGTGGGTCCTCCACAACAGTCCGAGAAGAAAAAACAGTGGCTTTCTTGAAATCAAGTATCTGTTTCTACCCCTCGATCGTCATTATTCTTGAAAAATGTCCTCCTTTGTGTTTGGTGGGATTTTTTTAGCCTAATTTACTACGAATTATTAAAACCTGGCCAAACTGTCACAGCAGAGCTATATTGTGCACAATTAGATGGGTTAAAAGCGGAAGTGCTCAAAAAGCGATCAGTGCTAGTTAACAACCAAAGAAGAATATTACAGCATGATAATGCAAGACCACGCGCAGCAAATATTACAGAGAACAAAATAAGGGAGCTTGATTTGGAAGTGCTGCAACATTCACTATATTCTCCTGATATTGCATCTTCAGACTATCATCTTTTTAAGTCATTAGAACATTCGCTTCGTGATAAAAAATTCACTTCTGTGGAACAAGTTAAAAATCATTTGGATTCTTACTTTAGTGGAAAACCGGCCGAATTTTACGAAAGAGGCATTAAAAAGCTACATAATCTGTGGAGGGCGATTATAAATGAGAATGGAAATTATTTAATTGTACAGCTTTTATTAAAATATTTTTTTTCTCCAAATAAAAAAAAATGACATTTCTTTCCGCTTTACCTAATATATCGATAATTTTATAAATAAATGTATTTTTTAATAAAATAAATAATCAGAATATAAACATATACACATCCCATTTCAACCGCCATAATATTTCTATAACTATTATATCATATATTTTGTTACATGACCATATTTCTTCATACGCTTTTTATTATTTCTTATTTGATCAAAATTTTTTGATCAAATAAGAAACCTTTAATCAAATTGATTTAAATTTTACACATTTTTTATTCTGTAAATTTTCAGTTGAAATACCATCGATCTGTTTATTATGAGTTGGGTATATTTTATAAAATACTCAATAGAGGGTGGGATAGAAGGTAATAAATCTTCTTCGTGAGTGATACCCAAATATTAACTTTTAGAGGGAATACAGAAGCAATCTTTTTTTTGCTTCATTCTGAAGATGAAGCAAAAATATTATACTTGGAGAATGTTTTTATAGACATGTACAAACTCTTTTATGAAGGACATGTAACAAGGATGCTACCACACAGGATTTCTCGAGCCGTCTTAGTTTCAGATCTGAGTGACAGTGTACCTGTCAGAAAATCTCGTCTATCAGGATGATCAGGTTAACAAGGACACCGAACAAATAGACGGAGGAGACTCAAGAAAAACGCAAATGGTAGAATGCGTTTTCAGGATGAATTTCTGATTATTTTTTTTAAGCGATCTCGGTAGATTCCAGATAGATTTGGAATGCAGAAAATATTTGATAATAACACTGCATGTTTGGTCTTAAAGTTTTTGCTATAACATCCAATTGTATTGTACAAATTGAATTTCAAACAGTTCTATAATATTCCTATAAGATGAGTTATCTTTTTATGACGTGCTTTATCGAAACATTTGCAGCTATAATACAAGCAGAACAATAATTTAGTTGTATTATGTCATATTTTTAACGAGCATCATCCTGAAAATTAGCCTTGTTGATTAATTCCGGTAGTAAATTGTTTTAATATAGCATTCCACAGAATACATATGCCAAAAATTGCCATATTTAAAAAATGCTCAAATTAAACTTGCTAAATTAACCGACCAATTTTTAATTGAGGAATGTCATTGTTGACCTTTTGAGGGGTTGAATCGCGTATTTGCGATCGAATTTAAGTGATTCAAAAAGAGCATTTTTTTGTCAATTATAATCAGATCATTTACAATATATTGCATATCTAATGGAAGATATAGGATTAAAATCCTGAATAAAATTTGAAATATAATTTTTCAATCATGAATTTATTTGGAAATTGCTTTGCTCAATGTAAATATTATAATCCAAGGAATATAAATAAGAATTTATACCAATTCTTCATAACGCTCTTCTCAGGAAGTGTAATGGATGGAAGAATGTGATTGATGACTTATTTGATACAAATGTATGAAGATGAGATAGAAAATAATCTGCCTTTATGTATGTGTCCACAGGTAAGACATTTATAATTTCGTGATATTTTACAGTTGACTTACTCGGCGAAATATCGCCCCTAATTAAATTTCTTGCTATCCAAGGAAGGTTAATTTACAGGTGAGTTTGGGGGATGAATTTAGGGTGCAAAGAGAACCCGGCTAAATTGCAAGCAGCCCTCTGATTGGTGGAAAATATGGGGGCCTGCGATCGGTAGCTTGACGCCCGGGGCACATTTTGAGGGCAATTACCGTAAGATCAACTTTTCAGAGCTGACAAGGAAATTTCCCCACCTTATACTCCGCCTTTTCCTTGTTAAAATTTGGATGCTTATTATGGCCTTTCTAATTTTATGAATCTCCAATACATCAATATTATATGGTCGTCTTATTCTATGAGCTAGTCAAATCCAAAGTAAATCGATTTGTATTTTTAACTCTTAAATAGATTGAATCGGTTAGATGTGTTTATTGCATATTGGCTTGTACTGGTCAAAGCTCCTGATGAAATTTCAGGGCTCAATATAGCGACCCTTTTACAATACTAATAAAGGGCGGGCTGCGATAATAATGACATTTACGACACTAATAAAGCCTGGTACATCCCTGTGGGGTGTTCCGAATAATATTTTCCTATTCTCTATGAATTTATTTGATTTTAAGGGCAAATCAAAAAATACATTTAAATTTATCAGCATCCAATTTATTGGAGATGTTTATGATGCACGTTTTAAATGAACAATTAGAAAAAATGACTCCAGGGTTGGCATATTGATTGGTAAGTTTATGATTTCTTATTATAAGGACTCAAGATCAAATTTAGATTGATGAAAAAAATCCGATCGATAGTCTAGATTCAGATAAAATCGGGCAGGGCTACTTTGATCAGGATTTCAAACCGGAACTGAACCGAAATCGGTAACTAGTAAAAGTTTAAAAGAAGGAATAAAATGTTCTAAATTATGCTAGAAAAATCAAAAATGAATCATTTGGAGCAGAATTATAAATTAAAACCAAAGAAACCGTTATTTTTCCTGGAACGAAAACCGAAATGAAAAAGATAACGGTTCAAAGCCCTACTCATTACTAATATGCATAGATTCTGTCCTATCTAAAATTCTCATTTAACTGAACTTTATTTAGACGTATAAAGAAGGCAATGAAAAATAGTTTAATAAAAATATCCTATGCATATAGTCTACATTATATAATGAATTTGGCACTTAAGATGAAGAACAAGAAAACTGAAATCATAGCCTAGTTAAACTGTTGAAAAAGCCCTTTTTAACAAAATCAACATGGTCATCGTAAGTAGTTTCACTAACTTCCAGATAAAACTGCTCAGTTTTTAAAATTTATCCACACTTCCTATCAAAAAAATCTGACCGTTCCATCCCCTATCCTTTTCTCCTTTTGATCCAGTCATCCTATAGGTATGGTAGGTGACTATTCAGATATATAGTTCGGAAAAGATGTTTATTTTAATGAAAAAGCTATTATTATGTAAATGATTAATGGAGATGATATGAATGTGGTTCTTTCCTGAAAATGGATTTTAAAGAGGTCTTATTCATTCCTTCCACATTCCTTCAATATTGGATGTTTATGAGGATCAAATGGCTCGGTTGCGATACATATGTCTTAAACAACCATCAAAAGAGTTGTCGAATGTATCAAAATTTTACACTACCCGTAAGTGTCAAGAATAATAAGACATTGTCTCCATATCGGAATATCAGTATTTTAAGCTGCGTTCATTATATATTTTCTATTGTAACACATTCAAGAGACCTAAAAAACTTGACATTTAAAGCAGCACCGGATAACGAATCTCCGCTCCATAACAATACATATATGAATTTAAAATTAAAAGTTTCGACATTGTCCTCAATGGTAAAGGGCATCTAAAAATGGGGCAGATTGATATATGGCACAAGTTCGATATCTTACATTTTATTACATCGGCTTACAAGCCGCAGCCAAAATAAATAGCAAGTTATTTCTATTTGCAAACTATATGACTTGACAAATATTTGAGACTTTTGAGGAAAAATATATTTATAGCAATTTTAAGCCAATGCCACGTACGGGCGTATAAATGAGCTTTGATGGTTTAATGTATGTAAAAGGAAGATAATTTGTACAAAGTGGGCGTATAATTTGCTTACAGTTTAAATAATCTAAGTTTATCACATAAGAGTGCATTGACGCCATTTTTGATGGATGGAACTTATGACATTTGTTGAGTAAATAATGTAATAATGTAGAAGACCTTCATTTAAATTGCTACAGATTACTTCTAAACTATGAGTTTTTATCATTTTCAATATTTCCCCCACAGTGAAAGATATGCACATACACGCCCTTAATTAATATATTTTTAATCAACTACAAAGCATGCTCATTTTTAGGGCTACAAAGCAAATCTGATAACATCAAAATGATGTATTATATACACTTTGGGTGTGTCCATATGAGTCATTTTAGGGTTATTTAAATTTTTTCAAATTTAGCTAATATATTTTAGTGATGGCATTCAATCAAAATGAGAGATCGAAAATATAATAAAAATTAATATGGCAATGACAACACTTAGATTTTTTTTAAAAATATCATGTCTTTAAAGTCAATATGCTTCAAAAGTTCAGATGTTTGTATATAAATAAGCAATCGATGTGCAATGCGATTTTTAGATTGATATTAAGAACAAGAAGTATTCTAGCAAGTAATATTGAAATAATTTAACTAAAATATGCACGATATTGGTATTTAACTGATTATATTGCTTCATTGAAAGACTGAGCTGCAACAGATAAATATAATTATTAAATTGTAACATATTTATAATAATACCGATGCCAAAAATATTTTCACAATGAAGCACAACGATCACAGATATACAGGCAAACATTTGACCATATGTAGATTTGTTCTAATAGTATTAATAATGATAAAGAGGAGTTATAAGAATCCCAAGAGAGAATCTCATAGCCCCTTATTATTACCTCAATATCAGATCTTCCAGAATATAATTGGTGATGTACAATTCTTGATGGATCTGCATCCCAAGATACATGAAAAAATATTGAATTTATACATTATTAACATATCATGGGATTATATTTAAATTATTAATATCTTAAAACGAAATATCGTTTAAAATTACAGCAAATTAAACATTATGAAAAATAATATTTGTTGAAGCAAATCAAAAGGTGTTTATTCTGTTTAATTAAAAAAATAGGCTACATAGGGGATGTTTCATTATAGAAAATTATTGCTAAAAAACTAAAGGACTTATATTAGAAATATGGCAATTAATGAATATTTACATTGTGTCATATAAAATTATCAGTATTTTTGATTCGTAACAATTTTTTATACTTAATTTAAGATTGATCCAAGATACTAAGTTTTCAGGATATAAGACATATTTACAGTTCATTTAATACGCAGTATTCAATCGATCTTGAATGTCCTTGATTAATTTCGCCATTAAAGAAATGAATGAAGTCCTTAAATTGTATGATATTATAACATGGTAATAAAGGGTCGATTTAAAATTTTGATTTGACACGATAGTGGATATTTGCTTGAAAATACGATGTTAGTGACGTCGAATTGATTGGGGATCGCCATTTTGTTTTTTCTTAAGCGTGGTTTTTATATGTAAATAATTTTTTGACTGACCAAATATATCCTTGATCAGAAGCTGAATCCTTTTTGAGGACTTTGAATATTTGATTTTCAAATATTGATTCGGATTTGTCGGATTGGAAACGTTTCAGAAACGCTCTGCTTGTATATGACAGATAAAAGAGCACTTTTTACACACGGTTTAGCACAAATATTGAAAATTTCAGTAGCACAAACGATAATTTTCATCGTAATCACTATAAATATGAACAAATTTAATGAATTCAATCGATACAGCTTCGATTCAAATTCGAAGGTGACCACGCGTTTTGGCTTCCATATTGAATTTTTTTGCACAGCCTCTATTAAAAGCAATCAATTGAATTTTTACATAATACACAATATCAATTTAAACAGATTTTCATTAAATTTCCACAAATTTTCTTTGGAAATTTCCAATTCACGGTTCACAGCGGGTCTACGATATGCATTGAAGAGCACAATCGAGTCAAAATCTTTGGATATTTGACTTTAAATATTAGATATTGGATTCCTTGGAGGGACTTATATCGTCTCGTTTGTGCTCGAATGCGTATCGGATGAAGGTTTGGACATAAATGCGTTTCTCCCACCTAAAAGAGGAAGTTTGGTGCGCAGCACTGTGGATTGTCCGATGTATTACGACTGCCTGTGTTGTCAGCTCGATTTTTTTTCGCCGATTAAATTTGCCCAAAATATAAATAATATTCCCCAAATCATTAAAATATAAAATTCATAAACGGTTTCTCAAAAAAATTTGAATTCGCGTTATTATAATGAACACCAGATACTGTGAGGATGCTCTTAGAAAACATGAAATGTTAATGCACGCTCGAAAAATGCTTTAATCGACGATATTTTATTTCGTTTAAAAATCAATTTTTAATCCAAATATTGCTCGAAAATTGAAAAATATATGAATATAAACGCAGTTGGATATAGAATATAGAGCAAATTTTTGAAGTGGAGCATTCAGCAACAAAATCGACGCCAAAATTTGGCATACCCAATCAATAATTTTTAATTCATGCGAACACAATTTAAAATCATGGAATATGTGCACATTTTATGCACTTAAAAATTGATGCATTTAACATCCCCTTCTTTTCGATTTAATGAAAATTATATTAAGACGACGGATATGGGGTTAATTCAATGTCGAAATATTTAACGTTAATGATTCAAATTTCATTGGTGTTATTTAGGGCACAATTTAAAAAAATCTTCATGTAAGATTTATATTAAAATCTAAAGAAATATCCAAATATTTAAATAATATTTTTTTATTTAAAAAACATGCGGAGTAGTTAGTTGATGCGAGTGGTGGCATATATGTAAACATACCGCAGACAGCATTAAAATAAAAATATTACCAGGACTTCGAACCGTTATTGGTTTCGGTTTTTGTTCCGGTTCAGTTAATCAGCTCCGGGTGATCCATGTTTGAATTTTGTAAATGTTTTTATTTATTTTAAAAAACTTATTTCCTAGCAGCATATAGAATATTTTATTCCCTTTTTATAATATGTTAAGCATTCTACATTCATGTTTATAGAATTTATTCTCTTTAATTGTTGATGATTCGTTAGTTAACGTATTATTTTTCATTCCTGCTTCTACGTAAGGGCTATGAATTTATAATGTGTCTATAGAAATTCCATTTTATCACGGAGATGACAAATATAATATAAATAATTGATTAAAGGCATAATAATTAGAACTAAAAGTATATAAAAATTATCATCATAGTGCAGCCACAAATTGTCTATTGCAAAATTACGGTTTAGAGCCTAAGATTTGATATTGACTTCCTAAGCTTGAGAGTCCCAGAATGGATTACATAGCATTAGGAACATAATAATCACTTAAGATTAAAAGCTGGAATCCCTGGTGATAACAAGCTGAAAAAGCTGAAAAGCTGTCTTACAGGACAATGAAAAAAAATAAAAAAAAGTAATAATTGTAGTGTAATTAGCTGAATACAATCAAACAAATAAAATCAATTAAATCGGTTTAGTTTCGGTTTTCGTTCCGGCGAAATTAACGGTTATACCGATTATCGGTTCAGTTCCTGTTCGAAACCATGGTTTGAAAAAAATACCTATTTAGTTGAAATAAAGGTATTCAAAGCTAAATTACAGTTTTGAATAAATTATTCTCTCGTAAACTTTCCAAAGATAATAAAAATTTTGACATAGTATTATTTATTGCTTATTTAAAAACCGTTTTTAGAACATCCGTGTATAAGTTTTTTGTAGATAGTTTTATTATACAAATAGCCACTACTGAAACAGCTAAATTTATAACAGAACTTTTTCATGAAAAACATCGAAAATTGTAGAATCAAATTTAGAATTTTAAAATGACAAAATGAATTCAGTCGATCATAAAATCTTTTGAAAAATGGAGGCTTAAAAATCAATCGGTTTTCGGTTCAGCCCTAGTTTGAAGCATCAAGTAACGATTCATTTTCAGGCAGTCTTTTATGTAGCTGCTCTGAAATTTAAAATTATGTTTTATATGGGATCATTAGCAATTAAATGATCTCTAGTTTTAATATGATTTATTTCCTCATTTTAATTGTAGAGTTTAGAAATTAAGTGTCATTTTAAGTTTTATTACAGAAATAGTAGTAAAAACGAAACCATTCAAATCGAATACCGTGTAATTCGAGAAATAATTATACTATTTTTCAATTCTTTTTTTTTTTTGCTTGATTGGGTAATTAAACTTTGAATGTAATAGAACGAAAAACTAAGCAAATTATGAATAATTTATCTTACGTTTTTTGGCGAACATTTTGCAAAAATTGACTCATTCATTTAATTAAGCATTTGCCCATGGCTTTTTAAGGTTGTTAAGAACTGGTAGTGTAAATTTATTCAAAAACATGTTGAATTAACCGGATAAAGCATTATACGTTTGTGCAAGAACAATTGTGGACGTGCTATACGTCACATCCTGATGACATCGGACAATGAACTTGAACTCTTACTATAAAAATATATTGTATAACTAGTGGGGTGCTTTGTGATATTAATGCATCAATGGAAGAAATGCCCAAATTCTGAAAAAAATATTCTGAATCAAGAGTATGATTCATCATCGTACTGCAAGATTTCCCCATATGGGCATAACAAGAATTTTCTTTGTTAGATACACAAAAATATAGCTTTGAAAACGTGTTCACGGATGGTTGTTTAAGGATAGTAGAGAATGAAAGTTGATTTTGATTAAAAAAGGCATGTTAATGAATTTATGGATGACATAAAAATGTTATGTGATATTATATGAATAGCCAAATAGGTCTTTATTTTACTTATCAGTATCTATAGTATTCATAAAGCTTCAATTTAATAACGCACAATAAAGTCTAATGGTGAAGGGCAAACCTTTAAGAGCTTAAATAATTCTGAAAATAATCTTGACGTTATTAATGTGGGATTTACCATAAAACTGCCAAATTAATTGCTTGATAAATCTTACTAAGCATATGCAAGATTTGGTTTTTATTATGAAAAAGATCAAAGGAATTTTTTCGATCGCCGTTTTTGGCATCTCAACATAATCTCCATAGAAGATTTTACATACAATGACGTTTTCACACATAGCATATAAGGACGAGGTTATTGATATAATATCAATAAAGATACGCCAGAACTAAATTTAATTGATTGTCAAGAAATATTGAAAAAGTATTGCGTTACATTTCTCGTATTTCTATTTCCATTGGATTATGGCAATATGTCGTATGTTGTGGTTTAAATATTGAATTTCAGTCTTTGTCTGCGAAGAAAACTTCGTCTCGATGTCGGTCTCAATCAGTTTTAGAAACACAAATGAAATATTTCTTATATACGACGAAGATTTTAGCTTTAATAATTAGCACATCGCAGAATAATATTTGCGTGCATTTAATACGAAAGCTTTTAGTATTATAGGTAGAAAGCAAAACGAATTATATGAATTAGCACTTCATGCAATGTGCATGCAGAAAGCTTCAAAAAAATCGAAATGCTTTCAACTAACAACGATTTTTCTGAGAAATCACAATTTTTTTAAACAAAATCAAATGCTTATTTTAACTATTTTTAATTTGATTCATAATCGAAATTGTACCAATTTAGTTAGAATTGGCATTCTTACATAATAATCCATCTATTATAGATTTGAAGTATTAACATCCAAAATTTCAACGTTCATTATCAATCGACATGACTGTCGAAATAAAGTTTGACACCATCTTCATTAATTCACTAATGTTTTATTATTTATATCAAAACTTGACATTGTCTTTAGTATTATTCAAAAGAAAAACTAAGAATATAAAGCTTTAAACTTAAAAACATGTTAAAAAGAGTATTTGTAATAGGACAATTCAATCCCGGACAGTTTTAGGTGCTAATAAATCCCGGGATTAGTAAACGTAATCCCGAAAAATTTGGGATTTAAATTTTAATTTAAAAGAAATCGTACATCTAACCAGCATGTGTAAGGCTACTAAATCCAGACATTCTCGCCAAAATCTGGACGCTTGGAAACAGTGGCGTAACTACTAATTGGAGAGCTTATGCGATGCCTATGGGCAGTATCTGTCTAATCTATGTATACATATATTCAGTACACATATGTTTTTTAAATTGTTATATTGACTTTTCCCTACCGGTGATGTATTTACTACACCTCGACTCTAATAATGGGAATATCGATATGAAATATATTAGATACGGGGTTCAGAATTTTTGTATCTCTGCGTAATATAGTTACGAATCACATCAAAGTATTATAGTATTTAAGTATTTTCCGGCAGCAATGGAAATAAATAATTTAAATATCTGATGACGACACTTCAATGAGTGTGGAAGCTGAACGTGCATTTTCAACAGCTTCCAAAATCAGATCCAGACTAAATGACGAAACACTTGATGCTTTAATGTTACTGCGGGCATATTTTCAAAATAATATTTGAATTTTTTAGGACGATCCCAGGACTGATCCTGGGCCACTGCGTCTTGTGCTTAAATATTTTAATGGATTTATTAGTTTTTGCTACTCTTTTTTTAATGTTTTTAAAATATTTTTAATATTACAATATTAAGGGGTCCAGTTTAAGCTTCAAAGCATCCTCCAGGCTGTGCCTATGATATCTATACAAAAAGGGTGATATTTCAACAGCCCCTGTTTATGAATAAAATCTGCGAGGGCGACATTAAAACCCTGATTAATTAAACTTCGATTATCTGAATTATCAATAGCCCTCATAATTTTGTTTGAGACGTACATCAGAGTTAGTAATCATGATCATGGATTATTTTACGATGAACCTCTTTGTGTGCTTCAAACATAACGATCGAAATTTTGTTCCTATAAAACAAGAGGGGGCATGCAAAAAAATTATGCATAAGGTGGGGAAGAGAAATTTTTAGGGTTCTTTTAGATAAAATATATCATACGATATGCATATAACCTTTTGATCGCCAGCGATTTTAGAGATATTAGGAATTGCGTAAAAAGTTTTTGGCCTATATATTTTATTGTCTAAATGTGACTTGTGTCTCCTAGTATATGCTTGTTTACCCCATGATTTCCTGCGGGATCATTTACGAGTTTTGAGCATTTCTTGTTTGTCTTTGAGTTTCAGGATTGTCACAACAGATAACTCATATATTTTTATTTTTTGTTCATACTATATACCCACCATTAAAATTGATTGTTTATTAAGGGTTGTCTCAATTTACTAATAATACCAATAAGAACAGTTTTTTTATTGACTAATATCTCTCAAAATAGATTCAGCTACGTAGCAAAGATCATTCAATGGACAGCCCTGATGACCTCTGTTGAATTTATTTAAAAATAAAATAGTGGATTTCTTTTTAAGATAAATTTGAAAAGTTGAGTATTATTTTTCATTAACATTATTTAAATAAAATCAATACTGGCATTCGGAAAATTTATGATCAAAAAATAGTTTAAACAATAAAATTATTTTTATTTTATACTTGGGTATCAATTCTATGTAACATTTTCTTGCAAGATTCCTGTTTTATCGACTCTAACTGTGCCATCTATTATTTTCAATTCGAACTCCATTTATCAGGTCTATTCATTTAAATTGCCCAAATATTATGCAAAATGTATTAATAATAGCCTCATAAAGTAGTAAAAATACTGTATGTTAATAATTAACTAAATCATGGATGAACAATTTTTAATTGCCAAGTATTAACTCATTCGCGGACACGGACTAGCGACGCAATTCATGAACATAGAAATTGAGTTAAACCATCAATAAACATACTATTATTATTCCTTGCCTCGTCTCTTCTCACGCCTTGCGATTTTCATTCTTAGATTTGTTGTCATTATCGACGTGCATATATTATAAACCCTTTAACTTTATTATTATTTATTTCTGAATGTTCACTAGATGAGCGGCACTCAAACTGGGGTGTGTGAAATTATATTAAAAATGGTTGTGAGGCATTGGCATGTTTGAATCGTGGTTGAAATATGAGCCTTCTATTGAAAAATTAGGACGTTATCAGATTACATGCCGCATGATAATGAAATCATCAGGCCGAAGCATATAATTTGAAGACGCGAAATATCTAGGCTTGGGATGGGACCAGCAAAAAAAATTGTTATTCAAGAAGGAGTCCGCCAAATAAATATGTTGTTCCAGAAGGGATCCGCGGACTACATTCGTTTAAGAGCCCCTGCACTAGAGTAATCATCATCGTCAACATCAGAACTAGGAACATATTCATCATTAGAAGAAGATATCTGTTTTTGAAAAATATATTTACAGTTACGTTATAACCAAAATGCAATTCTAATATGCAATCGGCATAATAAGATCGTGACTTGCACACAACTGGTGGTGTGTAGGAATACACGCACACACACAAACGCCTGCCTATATTCGCAGACATATCCGGCGCGTGTCCGCGAATGCGTTAATTATTGCCCTTTAGATCAATGGATAAAACAAACACCCGAACAGTGAAACATTGACTCCAACTAAGGTAAATTGATTTTTTCAGATTTACATTTTCAGGTTTATCAGAATTGATACTACATCAGTAAACAACAAGAACATATATAACGAATATTAGAGCCGATTAAAATATCATCATATCGTATTTTTATTTTCTTTGTAGTCAAATGGACCATTCTTCATTTTATTTGCTATTGGCATTTATTTGATTGAGAGATGCAGGAATGGAGTCAATCATAAATACAAGTCATCGTCATATTCATCTCGTCTGATGCACGTCTTTGGCGATGATCATTAATAGACATTTTTGATTTGCATTCATGTCTGTCGCGTGCGAGGTTAAACTACTTAATTACCGAAGTTCAGGGAAACAAAAAACATCAATCCTTTCAATGCACGACGCATCTATTGATGCTCGTACACACATCAATACATTCTATTCGTGCGCTCGCGTTTTATATCGAACTTAAATTATATTGATCTGAATTCCAAAATATTCTGACCAATTGATTTGATGACTATTATAAGTCAACATTTTACAAATTCAATCAATAAATAACAGGGTTTCGAAACGGAACTGAACATATAACCGGTAAAACCGTTATTTTTGCCGGAACCGGACCGGAACTGAATCGATTTGAAAATATCAATGTTTTCAGTTCGAAACAAGTCTCATACGAAAGAGAGTTTCTTTTATTTTTGTGTTGATAAATGTGACTTTCATCATTCTTATGTCGAACTTGTTTGATTGTATTTATCTGATATTACTGTAAATATCTAAATAAAATTCCTTTCCGCTGAGATACGGACTAAAACTCGCAAAATTCCCAAATTCCCGACAAATTATTTTTTTCGTCGCTGCAGATAAATACTTATATACTATAATACTTTGATGTGTTTGTAATTATATTACGGAGGAATACAAAAATTCTGAACCCCGTATCTATTATATTTCATATCGATATTCTCATAATTAGAGTCGAGGTGTAGTAAATACACCACTGGTAGGGAAAAGTTAATATAACAATTTGAAAAACATGTATGTACTGAATATATGTATACATAGATTAGACAGATACTGCCCCTAGGCGTCGCCTAAGCTCGCCAATTAGTAGTTATGCTACTGTTTTCAAGCGTCCAGATTTCGGCGGGAATGTCTCGATTTAGTAGCCTTTATCGTGCTGGTGAGGTGTACGATTTCTCTTAGATAAAATTTCAATCCCGAATTTTTCGGGATTACGTTTACTAATTCCGGGATTCATGAGCACCTAAAACCCGGGATTGGATTCCCTGCTTGGAACTGAACCGAAACATGAACCGTAATTAAAAAAAAAATGTTTTTAGATAAATTCAACAAATCAACAGTTAAAAACGATTGCTTTAAATTCTACGTTTAATTTAATTGATGGGCATAATCGTTTAACTGTCGCAGAATATAAGTGGTAGCCCTGCCCTCGTATCAGCTCGCAGAGTCGCAGCATTAGAATCATTACAAAGAATTTGGTTGAAGATAGAGATAAATAGAATCTTACCATTGAACTTATTTATCATAATTTTATAAAATAAATACAAATTAATATGTTTATAAATATTTATTTATAAATGTATATTTTATCAAATTCGTATAGGCTTTAAAGTAATATAATTCAAGTATTAATTGTTGATGTATCAAATCCACTCAGATCTACGCATTTCAATTTATGTGATTCAAGTATTTCTCTAATATTTGTTTGATTTCATTTTTAGTATCGTCCAGCATTTCTTTAAGTTTTGATTCGGTAATTTGCAATTTTTCTTCGTATTCTTTCTTATTGACAACTAAGATTGTTTTTAATTCTTCTTGGACTTTATCTATGGAGACAATTGTACGTCTTAGTTGTTCATTGGTAAATTGACATTCGTTTTCTGATGAATTTTTAACCATTTGCTCCGTTATTGTCATAATCTTCTTATCCATGAGTATTGTATTAAATTTTCCAAAGAAGTATTTTAAAAGCCTCCATCTATTTAATGATTGGACAAAATCTAACCGTCTTAATTCTTGATCTGGTCGACATATAATGACATATTTAGAGTCTATTTCAATGACTCTCATCTGTGATAAAAACAAAGTATCCGGAAAAAGACAGACCCTCCTTGCTCTCCAGCTTAAAAAATATTTACCCCAAATTTTTGCAAGGAAGAAATCTTCAAAGTATGATACAAGTTTTATTCTGGATATGATGCCTACTAATTCCGCTTTGGACATAATAGCTTGGATGTCACCCACAGCTAATGCATTTAGTAAATTGAAAAGTACTATGGGGATCATAAATAAAAATAGTACGAAGACAATATTACTAGTAACTGGGAATGCTTCAAAAGGGATCGATTCCGCTTCGAATTCGCCCGTGAGCATTACCAAAGTCTTGAAGATAGATACAAACGGATTAAGGAAAAAGTTTGCTTCTTCGTTCTGTGGGCAAATTAGTGTTAAATTTGTGACGGTTTTATTATCTTCTCTTTCGGTACACCTCCCCTAAAGAGTATATGAAAACTCAAAGCAAATGCCAATATTGAAATGCTGTACCAAACAATAATTTTGAAGAAATTCCAAGACACTTTTCTGAGCATCTCAATGTACGTCGACAAAATGGGAACCTTTCCAAGAAGTAGAAACAGTTCTGCCGAACATATTAAAATTGCTGCGACGCAATACTGTTGCTTTACATGATCACTAAACATATCTGAAAATATCAAATTTACAATGACAATAAAGGTTATATCCATCCAATTCTCAAAACTTCTTATGTATTTTCTAGGTGATATGAAGAACTGAAAAGCTTCCCTCAATGTTAGAAGGACCAAGTTCACCGCCAACAATATTTGGGCATTATAAAAAGGTTGCCCCGAGTATCCTTCTGTAGTATGCCTGTAATCTAGTAAAATGTAGAATACGAATGACATATAAAATAAGAAATATAACAATATATTTATCCAAAATAAAAATCCGACTCTCTTCCATTTCAAATACAGAAAGCTCTGGAAGACCGGATGAAGTAGAAGCTCCTTGTATTTTTGATTCTTCGACATATAAAGCAAGAGATCCATTTCCCGTGAAAAATCTTTTTGTGTCTCCAATTTGGAATAGGTAGGATTCAAATTGGCATAATTAAACGACAGGACGAATTCATTTTTTTTATTCTTAGGGGGCACTTTTGTTACGCAACTGTCCAAATGAGTTTTCAATGTCGCCGGGGACATATTCTCCAAAGGCATTGCCTTGTTTTTTAGCATCCCTATGTAAGTCCCTTTCTTGAGAAGCTGCAGAAGCAGCTCTTGATGATTGTACTTGGACGCTTCGATCAAAGCTTCGTTGAATATTTTACGATGGTAGGGCTGCGTTGCGTAGATGTGGGGTATCAATTTATTCAGACACTTGTCAAAATCGACCTCACAGTGCATCAGATCGGTTTTTTGCTTGTAATTCATAAATATCGTGCTCATCACAGTTAGGTCATCAAACGTTGGCTGGTGATATAGAAGAACTTCGACGATTTCATGAAATCCCTTTTCGCTTGCCAAATTCAATGGGGCTCCTTTTCTCGCAGGAGCTTCCAGGTTAGGATTCGATCCCTTTTTTAAGAGCAAAAATACAATGTTTTTCAATCCATGATGACATGCAAGCTGTAAGAGAGTGTATTCTCCATTGTGGACGTTTAAAAGATCTTTTAATTTATCCGGATACATTTCATAAAATTCATCTAAAAAATCATCTTCGTTATCATTTATTAAGTACTGCATTAATCTTACTCGATCGTCGATCATTCTTAGATCATTCGTTGAAGGCAATTTTTGGGTGAGATGTGGTAATTTTTCCTCAATTGTCATCCTGGTGGTTTTATTGCAGGAATCTTTGAAATAATCCAAATTTAAATGCTTCCCTTTTTCCAAAATCATACATACAATGTTATCGAGTCCCAGTTTTACTGCCGTTTGTATGGGTGTATTATTATTTCCGTCTGGAATATTGGCATTGGCACCTTTTTCAAGCAACAATTCCAAAATTTTTTCATACTTTTCCAAGTATTCATCATCATTTTTTCTAACGCCCATAAACTGAATAACCATATGAAGAGCAGTATAGAAGTTTACTTGCAAATTAATATCGATTTTCGGATGTGCTAATAGAATGTTCATTATTTCAACGTCGCCAGCTTCTGAAGCAAAATGCAATAACGTTCGACAGTCTATTCCTCTGTTTTCATTTAATTCTTCAGATATCACAAAAGAACTACGCCTTCCCCAAAAATAAAGATAGTTGAAATAATAATTTGGATCGACTTCTTTCTTATTAAGAGTTTCTTGAAGTCTTGCGAAATCTCTGCTTATAAAGGCTTTTTTGAGATTTTCTGCTGCGCTGTAGTTTTCTGCATTATGCGTGCCATATTCAGAATCACAAAGTGATATATCATCAGCTGCAACTTCAATAAATGATTTTTTAAATCTGGAACAACAATAAAGGACCACACAATTTACTTCAAGTCAATTATAGCAATTTTATACAACAAGCTTGTAGATTATTAATATAAATATAAGCGAGGCCACCAAACCAATTGTTATCCATATCTCTTCATTACGGTTGATAAATTGCTGATAACATTTTATAATAAATGAATGATAATTAGTAGTCAGACACATTCAATTTTAATTTAAAAATAACATACATTCGCAATGGAATTCAAATGGCACACTCCCCTTTATTATCAAATCTCAAACATGTGGCTTAAAAGAGCAAACTCACTGAAATAAATGCATTTAAATAATTGCTATTTCCCAAAGATATTCATAATTTATCAGTTCGTCATTATGTAAAACAAACACGTTTGATTGTGCGGGAAAGTCCACTCATCATTTGGAGCAGCCAGTGGTTATAAAGACCTGCTCAGGTCTTGTCATAAAACGATCGCTTTCCGCTTATGTTTTGTATTTTAGCGCATAAACTATTTGGTTTTTAAGTTAGCTCAATGATTTTTTTTTGGGTTTATTTTGTTGCATCAACGATCTCCATAGTTGAATCACATGGATAGTTTGGAGTCAGTTTTTCAATGAAAATGGAAGTGCATTCTAATCAGCTACATTTGTGAAGCATGTGACACATTCAACTCCAGATTCAACGCTTAAACCTGGGCTACAGGCGGCAATAAATTGGTAACGCTTGATCTGGCGACCCCTATTCAAGCTACATTACCTTTCTATGTCTTCCTGAATAACGGTTTTCCGCGATGATTTTGGCTGTAATTGGATATTTCCCATTTCCATATCATTTTGATTAGACATTTTTATTTAGACTTATAGCTGAAACATAATAAAAAATAATTAAAACATGCAAGCTAAACAATATTTCTAAGCATGAAACTTATTTAAATATTCAAAAATCTGACCATTATTGAGATATTTGAAAAAAGATCACAGGGGTTCAAAATAAAACCCGGACACACAGTATTTCATTATGCACTTAAATTGCAATAAAACAAGTACACATTTGAATGTAATAGTAAAATGTGTTTATTATTAGTATCAATGGTTAATTTGCAACAAAAAAAAAAACAACGTACGTAGGCTCAATCAAAGGATTTGTTACCTTTGTAAAGATAAGAAACCTTAATATTACAACTGCACACTGTTTTTTGCATAGAGAATCTTTAGTTTTTGAAAACATTACCAGCAACACTAAAACCTGTACTACATCAAGTTGTAAATATGGTAAATTTCATAAAATCAAGACCTTTAAAAACACGCATGTTTAAAAATCTTTGCATTTCTATGGAAGAATTTTTCATACCAGTCAGGTTATCTAGGGATAAAGTTTTATGTCGATTCATGGAACTTAATAATGAATTGTTAATCTTTTTTCGAAATGAAGGTATGGATGATTTTGTAAAACGTCTTCAGAATAATGATTGGTGTGCTAAAGTGGTATTTAGCATATATTTTTAATTACTTAAACAAAGGCAACACAAGCATTCAAGGACAAAAACAAAAATTTCTTGACATCCATTGACAAAATGTCTAAGATTTCAGAAAAACAGTATTCTTTGGAAAAATCGACTGATAAAAAAAAGTAGATAAGAAGATATATATTTCCTACATTTAACATAATCATTCCCGAGGGAAATATTTCCGCAATATTAGAACATTTAACTTTATTGGAAAAAATATTGCTCTCTAAAAGTTAGATTTTCCGAAATGATCATGGAGGACTTTTGGAATATCCAGCTCTTCACACGAAGACACTGAAAATTTTGTTACAGCTTTCGATATCATATTTGTGTGAGCTCAGTTTCTCAACAATAACTAATACGAAAACTAAAAATCGAGAAAGAAATAATTTAGACGAAGAATTGAGGGTAGCTATATCAAATATTCGACCTAATATTTCTGATATCTGCAAAAGCCAACAAGCTCATGTATCACATTAATTGATTTTTGTTTAATCATGTAACGAAATTTATGTTAAGCAGAGACGTCATTTTGGGTGGACTAAAGAGAGCCTTCAAATATTAATACAAATATTTTTAATAAAACGCGTATAAATATAATATTGTTTCTAGGGAAAAATTAACTAACTATTTTTTTTTTAAAACCAACAAAAATTATGTCCACATATTTGTTTCTTGATTCTAATGCATCGCCACTTTTTCCCATGATCAAAGTGCACCATGACTTCAAAAAGGTTGAGAACCACTTGTATAGAGATTAAAGGGAGATTTCCAGCACATTCTAGGACAATTACAATATATAATAGCTAAAACGAACGCGTATTAACTCCGCGACATGATGGGTTTGCTACTATGTTTTTTATTGAATACATATTCACTTCGACTGTAATTTTGCCGTTTTAAATCATCGTAATAAATCTTGAAGAGTTATACGCTATACAGACCTCTCGGTTACAGATGTAAGCATCGCCCGGGTCCGAAAACCTTTTAAAAAACGTATGATTGATTGACAAAAGCATGGCACAAGGTCTGTGCCATAACTGTTTCGTCATTTAGTCTGGATTTGATTTTGAAAGCCAGGCAACTTGCTGCTGAAAATGCACGCTCAGTCTCCACACTCGGAGGTGTCGTCATCAGATATTTAAATGCTAGTTCGAGTTGATGACCGTGCGAGCCCCCATTTTCGTATAACACCATCAATGTGACTGATAAAATTCCTTTCTGCTGAGATCCGGACTAAAAGTCGCAAAATTCCCGATTTCCCGACAAATTATTTATTTTCTTCGCTGCAGATGAATACTTATATACTATAATTCATTTATGTAGTTCGTAATTCAAAAATTTTGAACCCCGTATCTATTATATTTCATATCGATATTCCCATTATTAGAGCGGAGGTATAGTAAATACACCACCGCTAAGGAAAGGTTAACAATTTGAAAAACATATATTTACTGTATGTATGTATGTATACATAGATTAGACAGTTACACTAGGCATCGCCTAAGCTCGCCAATTAGTAATTACGCCACTGTTTCCAAGCGTCCAGATTTCGGCGGGAATGTCTCGATTTAGTAGCTTTCATCGTGTTGGTGAGGTGTACGATTTATGTTAGATAAAAATTCCAATCCCGAATTTTTCGGGATCCCGGGATTGGATTCCCTAGTTGCGATGTCACACGTGTTTATTATACGCATTGCCTGGATTATGGTACACATGCTGTATCATCGGCCATCATAGTGTTGATATTGCGAAACAAGTTTTCGTCTTAAAAACATTTTGAAAAAAAAAATTAATATCTGATGATGTTTGACCACATTCTCTTCGCGTTTAGCTAATTTCATGAAATTATGCTCGTTTGTCCATACCAAATTTATTTTTAAATGTTAACAGGTTATTAAATTGGACAAGTTTTTGGTGCATTTATTAATAATTACGGAGCGACCAGCGGTCCGGATTTCAATTTGACAATGATTTTTTAAAAATAATATTTTTTATGCTCGTGCATATTAATTGCCTCAAATTATTTCTTAATATTAATTGCCTCGAGAAATTTTCCACTATTTTCTAAGGTAAATTGTTCGATAATTAAAAATAACCCACACTCTCTAACGAGATGGTAGCTTTCTTTGTTGGCCCTCTGGGTGATCGTTCACAAATATAACTCATGCAATTGTCATGATGAGTCTCCCTACATCATGACAATTGCATATGACACTCCACGTTTCATACTATTGAATTTTATTTTTAAATTCACACTGAGAATTTTAATTGCACATTGAATGTATAAATTTACACTTAATTGGCCAATGCTAAAGAGAAAAAAAAACTCACACACACCAGAAACATGCAGTTGTATGCTGATCTATGGTGACCTCTACAGAAGACATGATTTCCTTTACATGCAACTCGATATAATTATGTATTTTCTAATTTATGATTTTTTACGCCTGTTTCGTTTATATCTTTGTGTAAAACTATTATGGTTTATCTTACACCATAGTTGTAAGCAGATGAATACTTAGTTGAGACTTCTCGCCCATTGATATTCATGGATAAAGATAGCAGATGTGATATCTAGTACCTCAACGCACGCTCAATATTGATGAAATATGATCTCTGATTTTTTGGCGTTTATGGTCAAAAGACCCATGGGAAGGCTAAGGCTTGTGAAACGTAAAGACTTGTTGCGTTCTAAACATTTATGGCCCACCATATGTACAGATGATGTGGCATTGATTCCGAGACAAAGCGTCACGTATGTCTTCACCCTACCCCGGCAACGCCCTAGCGAGGAAAGGGGGTACCGGACTCCTTGCACTCCAGAAAGCCCTTTTCAGTAGAGGCAAAAAGGTCGTCTAGAGTAGTTTTCCACCATCTCTTAAGAAAACTACTCAGTCTTTACAAACCTCCCGCACTCCCTATCGAAACGGTCGCGAACGCGTTCGTCAACAACGTTTATTCAGGATACCCACCCGTTGGGTGAGCGTTCGAAATAAAATTCGGTGGTAATGCAACCTTCAATATCGAGCGAATGAGGAGGTGAATGTATGATACAGACGAGTGCAGTGGACTGTTTGTGGCTGCACTATGATGATGATGATGATTATGTCCATGTATTATGTATTCCATTTCGGGACTCCCAAACTTCTAGCTAATAAGCGTCAAGTCAATATTTTTTCGTTTAATAGATTACATCGTTTTATACGTTTAGCTCTAATTATTATACTTTCAATTAATTGTTTATGTTATATTTGTCGCTTATGTGATAGCTCTAAAATTTTAGCCATTTTCTAAAAAGATTTTTTGAAGCAGTAATGGAAAATAATACGTTAGAATGGAAAATATTTAAATATTTTCAAATTAGTAAGATAAAAGTAAGGAGCAACATTACCTCGATCACATTATTACATCACTAAAAATTAACTAATCACATCGATCTGTTTTCCGTTCGTTCCATGTTTTTAACCAGTATATCTGTTTTTTGTCATGAATTTTATTTTGTACAATCAAGTAAACTTCATGGAGTAAACAGTCACGACGAGCGATCAAATCTTAATGCAAAAAAATCAACATTCTTTGCTTCTATAAATTCTTCTTGAGGCTTCCGACGATGACCACAGCAGTCAACTAGTCATCACCAGACGCAATATATGTGCACATTTGCCATTCACAATGTGTCGTGTTTGATCATTTAACACATATTCGGAAAAACTTTCAATATTGTGCTAAAATAACTAAAATTAATTCACATACAAAATAAAATCAATTAAAATCATATACAAATCATTTCAGATTAGAAAATAAATATTTATATCAAATAATACTAATTCAATCTAATATATAAAAATGAATTGCGTTTCTTGTTTAATGCGTATCTAACATGCGCTGACATACCGTTCATCGGATTGAGATAAAATTTGGTCCACTTATTGCCAAGGATTCAGGGGGTGACATAGGCATAGTACTATTAACTTATAGTAGATTTTTAATTTAAAATTTAATGTGTGAATGTTGTTGATTCTGGCGTGTTTAAGATTATGCGTTGCTAAGGCTATAGGTATATAGTACCTAATGCCAGGAAACATGGTCAATTGAACTACCACCTAACTCAGGTTCTCACCGGACATGGATGCTTCGGGAGCTACCTAAAGAGAATAAGAAAGGAAGCAGGCCCGGAGTGCCATCACTTTGATGAAATAACGATGACGCCAAGCATACGATATTCGTCTGCCCGGCATGGCATAATGAAAGGGACAACCTTCGCAATGAATTAGGGTCTGACTGCGACCATCTCTCGTCGGATAATATGATTTCCACAATGCTCAAGGATGACAGGGCATGGAATTCTTGGAATAGATACATAAAGTGCGTTATGCAGCAAAAAGAAGACGCTGAGCGTATAAGAAGAAGAAATAGGCAGACGGATATAACTGCAATTGTGAATAATCACGGCCTGACCGAATGACAAGGAGTCCGAAAGGGACACATTGATGAAGAAGACAAAGGAGGGTCCCAGAAAGGGACACTCTGCTACCACTCTTGAGCAATACTTAATCAATAGCCGGGTGGCAGCACGAGACCATGGGGGCGGTTTAGTGAGTAGGCGCGATTGGCCAACTTCCCTTATGGAAGTTGTATAAATCCCAGTCACGAATCTCACACTCAGTCTTAGGAAGATTCCGCGCCCACAGGAAAAAAAAGGTATATAGTACCTACAAGTTGCAGCAGGTGGCGTCGTGTCGTCACATACAACACATACGCCTGCATTCAAACGTCAATGTCATTTGCAGCTTATCGTACATTATTACCATCGGCGTGAGTCAAATTATATCCAAATTATTATTAAATTTCAACGACGTAAGCAAGGGATTCGCGTTGAAGGCTATCGAAATCTGTATTCATCTGATGCATTGGGCCCTATTTACACATTACATCCAAATAAAGCCGAGTGTTACTATTTAAGAGTGCTGTTGGTTAATGTTAAAGTTCCTACTTCATTGAGAATGGTCGAACGGACATTCAAACATTATTCGCCATCATTTTAACTACATAAATGGGGGACAAGGAAGAACAGACCACCTCTGCCATTTGTAATTGTATCGTAGGCCAATTTTTGTTCCGCAAGCAAAAGTTGTTCGTTTGCTTCAACAAATGCATGCAAATTATTAGCATTGTACTGCTGTTCTCTCACTAAATCGCGATCATAAAGGTCAGGTGCAGAACGTTGTGGTGCAATCATGCCGAGTTGAATGAGTTCTTTGTTGTTTATTGTTAAGCATATGTCTTCAATTTCGATCATTGCTTGATTGAAAACATTCTCCGAAAAGTCAAGGGAATTGTCATTGCTAACGGCACGAACACGCTGCAAAATGTCTTCGCTCAAATGTTCTCTGAATTTTTTCCACAGGTCTTTCGGATTGGATGGTGAACATGTGGTTAAAATGATGGCAAATAATGTTCGAATTTATCGCGGATGACGGCTGGCACATGCGTCCGTCAAAGTTGTTTCCCAATGCTGGTCATTTTCGAGCAAATGAAGCTTTTGGCAAGCTTCTCTGTATGTCCGGCATTCTACTCCATCGACCGTTCTCAAATTTGCAAATGAAATAGGACCTTTGACATTAACCAACAGCATTCTTAAATAGTAGCACTCGGCATTATTTGGATGTATTGTGTAAATACGGCCTAATGCATCAGTCGAATACAGATTTTCATAGCCTTCAACGCGAATCCCTTGCTTACGTCGTTGAAATTTCTTGTTTGTAGTATTCTATGTATAGTACTTAGGAACTTCTGCGTACAATAATGTCTTGGCAAATACATCTTTTTTCACATAGCGCAAAAAATGCTGTAAGTGTTGTGTGCGCTGGTTCACATATATACCTCACTGTGTGAATGTTATAGGTTCACCTATAACATTCACACAGGACTGGAATTTTCTGACTGGGATTCGGACTGGGATTTTCAATAGTTTAAGAAATTATATTGATAAATTTGATTAAAAGTTACTAATAAGTCCATTTGTTTAATACTAAAAATAATTTGAAGGCGAAAGAATTTTATTTATTAAAGAAAAGATAAAAATACAATTCCAAAATACATAAATAAAACACTAAAAAATTCAAATATTATTTTGAAAATATGCCCGCAGTAACATTAAAGTATCGAGTGTTTCGTCATTTAGTCGGGCTCTGATTTTGGAAGCCAGGCAATTTGCTGCTGAAAATGCACGTTCAGCCTCCACACTCATTGAAATGTCGTCATTAGATATTTAAATGCTAGTTAAATATCTAATTAAAATTCCTTTCTGCTGAGATACGTACTAAAACTAGTAAAATTCCCGATTTCCCGACAAATTATTTATTTTCGTCGCTGCAAATGAATACTTATATACTATAATACTTTGATATGATTCATAATTATATTACGCAGGAATACAAAAATTCTGAACCCCGTATCTATTATATTTCATATCGATATTCTCATTATTAGAGTTGAGGTGTAGTAAATACACCACCGGCAGGGAAAAGTTAATATAACAATTTGAAAAACATATATGTACTGAATATATGTATACATAGATTAGACTTAGGATTACGTTTACTAATTCCGGGATTCATGAGCACCTAAAACGCGGGATTGGATTCCCTGCTTGGAACTGAACCGAAACAAGAACCGCAATTAAAAAAAAAGTTTTTAGATAAATTCAACAAATCAACAGTTAAATTCGATTGCTTTAAATTCTACGTTTAATTTCATTGATGGGCATAATCGTTTAATTGTCGCAGAATATAAGTGGTAGCCCTGCCCTCGTATCAGCTCTGAGTCGTATCAGCATTAGAATCATTACAAAGAATTTGGTTGAAGATAGAGATAAATAGAATCTTACCATTGAACTTATTTATCATCATTTTATAAAATAAATACAAATTATATGTTTATAAATATTTATTTATAAATTTATATTTTAACAAATTCGTATAGTTCACATATTAGTTTTGATGTATCAAATCCACTCAAATCTACGCATTTCAATTTATGTGATTCAAGTAATTCTCTAATATTAGTTTGATTTCATTTTTTGTATCGTCTAGCATTTCCTGAAATTCTTTCTTGTGGTTATCGAGCATTTCTTTGAGTTTTGATTCGGTAATTTGTAATTTTTCTTCGTATTCTTTCTTATTGACAACTAAGATTGTTTTTAATTCTTCTTGGACTTTATCTATGGAGACAATTGTACGTCTTAGTTGTTCATTGGTAGATTGACAATCGTTTTCTGACGACTTTTTAACCATTTGCTCCGTTATTGTCATAATCTTCTTATCCATGAGTATTGTATTAATTTTTTCAAAGAAGTATTTTAAAAGCCTCCATCTATTTAATGATTTGACAAAATCGAACCGTCTTAATTCTTGACCTGGTCGACATATAATGACATATTTAGAGTCTTTTTCAAAGACTCTCATCTGTGATGAAAACAAAGTATACGGAAAAAGACAGACCCTCCTTGCTCTCCAGCTTAAAAAATATTTACCCCAAATTTTTGCAAGGAAGAAATCTTCAAAGTATGATACAAGTTTTATTCTGGATATGATGCCTACTAATTCCGCTTTGGACATAATAGCTTGGATGTCACCCACAGCTAATGCATTTAGTAAATTGAAAAGTACTATGGGGATCATAAATAAAAATAATACGAAGACAATATTACTAGTAACTGGGAATGCTTCAAAAGGGATCGATTCCGCTTCGAATTCGCCCGTGAGCATTACTAAAGTCTTGAAGATGGATACAAACGGATTAAGGAAAAAGTTTGCTTCTTCGTTCTGTGGGCAAATTAGTGTTACATTTGTGACGGTTTTATTATCTTCTTCTTCCGGTACACCTTCCCTAAAGAGTATATGAAAACTCAAAGCAAATGCAAATATTGATATGCTGTACCAAACAATAATTTTGAAGAAATTCCAAGACACTTTTCTGAGCATCTCAATGTACGTCGACAAAATGGGAACCTTTCCAAGAAGTAGAAACAGTTCTGCCGAACATATTAAAATTGCTGCGACGCAATACTGTTGCTTTACATGATCACCAAACATATCTGAAAATATCAAATTTACAATGAGGATAAAGGTTATTTCCATCCAATTCTCAAAACTTCTTATGTATTCTCTAGGTGATATGAAGAACTGAAAAGCTTCCCTCAATGTTAGAAAGACCAAGCTCACTGCCAACAATATTTGGGCATTATAAAAAGCTTGCCCCGAGTATCCTTTTGTAGTATGCTTGTAATCTAGTAAAATGTAGACTACGAATGACATATAAAATAAGAAATATAACAATATATTTATCCAAAATAGAAATCCGACTCTCTTCCATTTTAAATACAGAAAGCTCTGGAAGACCGGATGAAGTAGAAGCTCCTTGTATTTTTGATTCTTCGACATATAAAGCAAGAGATCCATTTCGCGTGAAAAATCATTTTGTGTCTCCAATTTGGAATAGGTAGGATTCAAATTGGCATAATTGAACGACAGAACGAATTCATTTTTTCTATACTTATAGGACACTTTTGTTACGCAACTGTCCAAATGAGTTTTCAATGTCGCCGGGGACATATTCTCCAAAGGCATCGCCTTGTTTTTTAGCATCCCTATGTAAGTCCCTTTCTTGAGAAGCTGCAGAAGCAGCTCTTGATGATTGTACTTGGACGCTTCGATCAAAGCTTCGTTGAATATTTTACGAGGGCAGGGCTGCGTTGCGTAGATGTGGGGTATCAATTTATTCAGACACTTATCAAAATCGACCTCACAGTGCATCAGATCGGTTTTTTGCTTATAATTCATAAATATCGTGCTCATCACAGTTAGGCCATCAAACGTTGGCTGGTGATATAGAAGAACTTCGACGATTTCATGAAATCCCTTTTCGCTTGCCAAATTCAACGGGGCTCCTTTTCTCGCAGGAGCTTCCAGGTTAGGATTCGATCCCTTTTTTAAGAGCAAAAATACAATGTTTTTCAATCCATGATGACATGCAAGCTGTAAGAGAGTGTATTCTCCATTGTGGACGTTTAAAAGATCTTTTAATTTATCCGGATACATTTCATAAAATTCATCTAAAAAATCATCTTCGTTATCATTTATTAAGTACTGCATTAATCTTACTCGATCGTCGATCATTCTTAGATCATTCGTTGAAGGCAATTTTTGGGTGAGATGTGGTAATTTTTCCTCAATTGTCATCCTGGTGGTTTTATTGCAGGAATCTTTGAAATAATCCAAATTTAAATGCTTCCCTTTTTCCAAAATCATACATACAATGTTATCGAGTCCCAGTTTTACTGCCGTTTGTATGGGTGTATTATTATTTTCGTCTGGAATATTGGCATTGGCACCTTTTTCAAGCAACAATTCCAAAATTTTTTCATACTTTTCCAAGTATTCATCATCATTTTTTCTAACGCCCATAAACTGAATAACCATATGAAGAGCAGTATAGAAGTTTACTTGCAAATTAATATCGATTTTCGGATGTGCTAATAAAATTTTCATTATTTCAACGTCGCCAGCTTCTGAAGCAAAATGCAATAACGTTCGACAGTCTATTCCTCTGTTTTCATTTAATTCTTCAGATATCACAAAAGAACTACGCCTTCCCCAAAAATAAAGATAGTTGAAATAATAATTTGGATCGACTTCTTCCTTATTAAGAGTTTCTTGAAGTCTTGCGAAATCTCTGCTTATAAAGGCTTTATTGAGATTTTCTGCTACGCTGTCGTTTTCTTCATAAATCGTGCCATATTCAGATTCACAAAGTGATATATCATCAGCTGCAACTTCAATAAATGATTTTTTAAATCTGGAACAACAATAAATGACCACACAATTTACTTCAAGTCTACTTATAACAATTTTATACAACAAGCTTATAGATTATTAATATAAATATAAGCGAGGCCACCAAACCAATTGTTATCCATATCTCTTCATTACGGTTGATAAATTGCTGATAACATTTTATAATAAATGAATGATAATTAGTAGTCGGACACATTCAATTTTAATTTAAAAATAACATATATTCGTAATGGAATTCAAATGGCACACTCCACTTATAATTGATTATCAAATCTCAAACATGTGGCTTAAAAGAGCAAACTCACTGAAATAAATGCATTTAAATAAATAATTGCAATTTCCCAAAGATATTCATAATTTATCAGTTCGTCATTATATAAAACAAACACGTTTGATTGTGGGGGAAAGTCCACAAATCATTTGGAGCAGCCAGTGGTTATAAAGACCTGCTCAGGTCTTGTCATAAAGCGATCGCTTTCCGCTTATGTTTTTGTATTTTAGCGCATAAACTATTTGGTTTATAGTTAGCTCAATGATTTTTTTTTTGGGTTTATTTTAGTGCATCAACGATCTCCATAGTTGAATCACATGGATAGTTTGGAGTCAGTTTTTCAATGAAAATGGAAGTGTATTCCAATCAGCTACATTTGTGAAGCATGTGACGCATTCAACTCCAGATTCAACGCTTAAACCTGGGCTACAGGTGGCAATAAATTGGTAACGCTTGATCTGGCGACCCCTATTCAAGCTACATTACCTTTCTATGTCTTTCTGAATATCGATTTTCCGCGATGATTTTGGCTGTAATTGGATATTTCCCATTTCCATATCATTTTGATTAGACATTTTTATTTAGACTTATAGCTGAAACATAATAAAAAATAATTAAAACATGCAAGCTAAACAATATTTCTAAGCATGAAACATATTTAAATATTCAAAATGTCAAGATTTCAGAAAAACAGTATTCTTTGGAAAAATCGACTAATAAAAAAAAGTAGATAAGAAGATAGATATTTCCTACACTTAACATAATCATTCCCGAGGGAAATATTTCCGCAATAATAGAACATTTAACTTTATTGGAAGATTTTCCGAAATGATCATGGAGGACTTTTGGATTTCTGTTCACGAGGAATATCCAGCTCTTCACACGAAGGCACCTGAAAAGTTTGTTACGTTATGGAAAGCAAAATTATTCGAAGTGATGGCCGTTTCGCCTTATAAGGGACGAAGAATCTTCAAATGTGCACTTATATCGAAGCGGTTATTTAATGGTATTTTCATAAACAATTAATTAAACCATTCCTGTAATATGCCATATTTTAAGTTACATTTTACTGTTGTAAAGTCAAGTAAAGAAATACAAGATAGCAGGTATGTTAAACATATTTATTTTCAACAAGATAGAGATTCCAGTTGCGAGATTCCGATGACGACCAATTTTTATCTCGAGTATGGCAGAGTCGCCAGAATAAACATATCTTGTTTCTTGAAACCACCTTCATCTTAAGGCATACATACAAGAGTTAAATAAATCCTCATCTGTATATTAGTTTTATGTTTTATTAAACGTAAGATAAAAGAAAACCAAAGAAGTCATTAATAATTATTAAAGATTTATTAATAATTACGAAGCGACCAGCAGTCCGGATTTCAATTTGATAATGATTTTTTTTAAATAATATTGTTTATGCTCGTGCATATTAATTGCCTCAAATTACTTCTTAATATTAATTGCCTCGATAAATTTTCCATTATTTTCTAAGGTAAATTGCTCGATAATTAAAAATAACCCACACTCTAACGAGATGGTAATTTTCTTCGTTGCGTTCACCCAGGTGGCCCTCTGGGTGAGCGTTCACAAATATAACTCATGCAATTGTCATGATGAGTCTCCCTACATCATGACAATTGCATATGACACTCCACGTTTCATACTATTGAATTTTATTTTTAAATTCACACTGAGAATTTTAATTGCACATTGAATGTATAAATTTACACTTAATTGGCCAATGCTAAAGAGGAAAAAAAAAAACTCACACACACCAGAAACATGCATTTGTATGCTGATCTATGGTGACCTCCACAGAAGACATGATTTCCTTTACATGCAACTCGATATAATTATGTATTTTCTAATTTATGATTTTTTACGCTTATTTCGTTTATATCTTTGTGTAAAACTATTATGGTTTATCTTACACCATAGTTGTAAGTAGATGAATACTTAGTTGAGACTTCTTGCCCATTGATATTCATGGATAAAGATAGCAGATGTGATATCTAGTACCTCAACGCACGCTCAATATTGATGAAATATGATCTCTGATTTTTTGGCGTTTATGGCCAAAAGACCCATGGGAAGGCTAAGGCTTGTGAAACGTAAAGATTTGTTGCGTTCTAAACATTTATGGCCCACCATATGTACAGATGATGTGGCATTGATTCCGAGACAAAGCGTCACGTATGTCTTCACCCTACCCCAGCAACGCCTAGCGAGGAAAGGGAGGACTGGACTCCTTGCACTTCAGAAAGCCCTTTCCAGTAGAGTCAAAAAGGTCGTCTAGAGTAGTTTTCCACCATCTCCTAAGAAAACTACTCAGTCTTTACAAACCTCCCGCACTCCCTATCGAGACGGTTGCGAAAGCGCTCGTCAATACGTTTATTCAGGATACCAACCCGTTGGGTGAGCGTTCGAAATAAAATTTGGTGGTAATGCTACCTTCAATATCGAGCGAATGAGGAGGTGAATGTATGATACAGATGAGTGCAGTGGACTGTTTGTGGCTGCACTATGATGATGATGATTATTATTTCCATGTTATGTATTCCATTTTGGTTAACCTTAACATATTACATGATTCTGTCCATAGTATAGTCGCCTTTTTGCGAGCGAATTCCAGTGATTCAGATAGAGCATTCTTATGCGTTGAGCTTGCACGTTGAGTTTGGAGAGAAACAGAGAAGGAGAGAATATCATGCGTACATCGTACGATTGTATAGATCGTTAACTCAAGTTTATCGATTAATATTGATGTGTGAATGATATATAGTTAATCGATTTCAAATGTTTTGTTTTTGTTTTATTGAAGAAATTACCCAATATTATGTGCTATCGACAGTGGTTGTTTATTTATATACAAGCTTCATACACGCTGCGGCGGTCCTGACAGATAAGTGGATTTGTATGATGATAAGTGGCGGACAATAAATTATTGTCCAACTCGCTACATGACCTGCTTGCAGGCTGACGCTTTATTCTCTTAATGATATCAAAAATGTCCTGCTTCTTATTGACATGTTTCTCTTACGATCACAATCTTTGATGATGCACATTTATAAAGACGCGTATCACTTTTTTTGTAATACTACCGCCACATTACAACTATATTAGAAACTTTGTGTAGGTTGTTTAAGAGGACAAGGTGTATTGAGGTGAAAATATTGACGTGTAGCTAAAACCGGTTTTTAGTTTGAGCTTTATTAAATATTAGCAAGTGTTTTTTTTAATCCTGTCGTGTTTATATTTGTAAGAGGTTTTGGACGTTAACAAAGAAATACCATCGTACTAATAGTTTCATAATAGATTTAAGAACAAATTAGATGTCAGACAAATTGAGTGCAAAATTCTATTCAAATTCAATTTGCGAATTCGAGTTTTGGAGGCATTTATTGCATGCAATTATTCAATTAAATCGATGTCGAAATGAAAAGTGTGTCGAACATGATTCATAAAATACCATTAGCATAAAGATGACTTAAAGGTTAAATCGTGAAGATATGTGGTGTCACTGGCCAAAAAAAAAAGTATTTCTTAAGAACTCTCCCAATATGTCATCGTCATTTTGGCTCATAATATTTAAATAATTAGTAAGATAAAAGTAAGGAGCAACATTACCTCGATCACATTATTACATCACTAAAAATTAACTAATCACATCGATCTGTTTTCCGTACGTTCCATGTTTTTAACCAGTATATCTGGTTTTTGGCATGAATTTTATTTTGTACAATCAAGTGACTTCATGGAGTAAACAGTCACGACGAGCGATCAAATCTTACTGCAAAAAATCAACATTCTTTGCTTCTATAAATTCTTCTTAAGGCTTCCAACGATGACCACAGCAGTCAACTAGTCATCATCAGACGCAATATATGTGCACATTAGCCATTCACCATGTGTCGTGTTTAATCATTTAACACATATTCGGAAAAACTTTCAATATTGTGCTAAAATAACAAAAATAATTCACATACAAAATAAAATCAATTAAAATTATATACAAATCATTTCAAATTAGAAAATAAATATTTATATCAAATAATACTAATTTAATATTAAATATAAAAACGTTTTTAAAAAAGTATAATAGCATTTAATAAAAAAATAACAATTTAAAATATTATTTGAGGAGTACCTGTTAAGTAATCAAACTAGTAACTCAATCATTTTGGGTTCAAATCTGCAGCAGGTGTGATTGGTGACCACATTTTTAAAAACATATAAGCTATAAAAAATCATGACGAAATGATCGGCCATATGAAATTGCTAAAAGTCGCCAACGTAATGTAATTTTAAAATTATTTATTAATTTCAAAACTATTACATATTAATTAATTTAAAAGCCTAAATATAATAATATATTTAAATAAATTTAATAATACGTTGATTTAATTTATACAATCAATTATTATTATACATCGCAAAAAAACAAATGTGCAATTTAATACTTATTTAATAGCAAATGAGGTGTGTTCGAGAATTCTAGGTTGGCAACAGTGGATGCGCCATGTTCGAATCAAACTGTCATTAACCAGTAAACTCCGAGCTTTTGACAGCGCGCCTGTCATTGTACAAAATGCAGGCAGTTATCAAAGAACTACTCGATGCTTTGGGGTTGTTACATTATTAAATATGTTTTAATGTGCATTTACTAGAATAAGGCAATTTATCTCGCATGAATTCCAATAAAATTGAGCGCCAAATTATTTACGCCGTGTTATTAAAGCTTCATTGATATCGCTACATTGAAGCTAATAGCATTGGCTTATTTTCATATATTCTATTCTCATTTTAGGTGTGACATATCGCCTGACGTAATTTCAGAACATATAAAAAACAATCCTAATTATGGGAGCAGTGGACATTCATCCAAGCAAATCAATGAATATGCCAACAAACTGTCACATAGAACTCCCAATCCTAAAGCTTTTATGAAGAAGTTTGAAGATATGAAATCAAGAAAGTATGTCTTTAAGTAATAGATTTACCGAGATAAAATATATATTTTTATATATCTTATCTTGACATATATTCAATTCATTTATGAGACCTTTTATTCATAATTTTGTATTCAACATTTTCAACTTTATAAGAAATAGTAATCACGCATTTAAACACGTTGACTGCTGTTTTGGCACAACACTTAAAGCTTGAACATACCGGTGTAGCTTATATCTGAATTATGAAAAAATAAATAACTTTTATTGAATTAATTATTTGAACTCAATCTTTAAATAATGCTTTTATTCAAATTTCAGTGTTGATTCATTAGGGTCCTTAATATCACTATTATATGTCATTTTATATGAAGATAGAAAATCGAAAAGTCCCAAGCCTAAGACAGCGCCTAAACCCATAATATGTGATAATCGAATACCAATTACAAGCGAAGACGTGCCACAGGTAATTATAAATACAATCTATGTTAATATTTTTGAAACTTTTCAATTACATGCAGTTATTCAGCTAAATTGAGTGTGTGAATAAGTTCCTGCCGTTTAACCATCAGAAGACAGGAACATGTCATATATATATATATAGAAACATGTCGAATTTTGTGTCAAATAAACCGTATTGCGTAGAACGCAGTGGTGCAAAATAAAGTTTGAAGACAAATATATAATTGGAAACCATTAAGAGTTGATTGAACAACAGTTTCGAAACATTCAAAAGCATTGGGAATGATATAAAAGGAAGGATCTTGGGTGTCTTACAACTTGAAGCCGAGAGATGTAGGAAATATTTTTTTGCATGTGAGCAGCGGTTTTTTATATCATATTGGGGCTGGTGAATAAAAGTAGATATACTATGATAATTCCCAGCGTAAAAAAATGTGGTTTAAGTCTGATTAAGCAGTAGCATTGACGTCAAAGCAGAATATCCATGGTTTCAAGCTCATGCTCTGCATTTGATGGGATCAGTTGGGCGTAGTGTATTATGAGCTGCTCTAACCCAACCAAAGCATCATAGGAGATCCCTACAATTGATGTATTTGAGCCGAGCATTAAAAGAAAAGCGGCCACTATATGCCCCAAGACACAACAAGATGATTTTGGAGCATAACAATTCTAGGCCGTATGTCGCATCAGTGGTTAAAACCTACCTGGAAACGTTGACATGGAAAGCTTTACCCCACTTGCTGTACTCTCACAACATTACTCTTTTTGACTACCACTTTTCTGATCAATAACTAATGACCTGGCTGAGCAGCTTCGCTTCTCATGAAAATACCAAAAAATGGGTCGATTCTTGGATAGTCTCAAAAGGCATGTTGTTTTTTCGATGTGGAATTCAAATGCTGCCAGAAAGATGAGCCAAGTAGTGGCTAGCGATGGACAATACTTTAATTAACTTGCTTTTTTATTACTTATTTTAAAATAAAGGATTTAATAGATTGTCCCGTTAGGAATTTCGTTTTTTTAATACTTAACTTTAGATCATCAGTTGTGTCTTAGCCACCCCTTTGATAACATTTGAAAGAGATAGAAAATCGTTTGCAACCTCTCTGTTTGTTGCATACAGCATAGACACTGTGTCTGTACATAGCATAAAGCAACCACTAGACCAGTAGCTTACCTATTTTATTATATATTATACAAACAGCAATGCATAAAATCAACAATCTTCACTTTTATCCCACAAGTCTCATGCATTTTGTTTTCTTTTTTAATTCGATTTGAATATAATTGTTTTGTTTTCTTTTTTCTAATATCAATTAATATGTCGAAAAGTAAGATTGATTCTAATGATCTCATCTGGATAAACGTGGTATTATATGATTTTTATATGTAGTTCAACAATGTAAAATTGAAAGCCAGCATTTATTGATTATTTGTAATGATTTTTTGTATTTAAGATTCGTAACAAAATTATGAAAGCTGTGGACGATGCCAAAAAAGCCCATAAAAAGAATACAGAAGAAAATCAGTGGGGACGCATCGGAGAACATGATTGTATAAACTTTCCTTCTTGGCTGACGGAACGAGGAACTCTCTCGTGGGATTTTCGGAATGAAGTATATCCAATAGTGTCGTCGATTGGTAAAAACATTTGAACAATATGAAATGTTAATTTGTATATTGATAATTACAGTTAACGTATATGTTTTTTAGGTGCTATTCCAAAAATATCACAAGAAACTATATTGATTGATGACTTGCTAAATTGTCTAGAAGGCATTCCTGGTAAATATATTGTGCCTCAACCAATTAAAGAGCCATTTGGTCCTAGAGGTTTTGATATATCTCCTGAAATAGATGAGGCGCTTCGTCATATAATACAGCAACTGTTACCTTTAGGATCACATTATTCTATTGTTCGAAGGTTTATTGAAAGTGTACATTTTTATTCTGGAAAAGTCATTCATGCTCTCGTAAATGCCATGGAGATATTATTGAAAGACTATTTTGTAAGGCGTTAATTAAAATTGTTTTTGATTTGGAAATAATTTAACATTAATTTAGATTGGAATTTTAAATATATGATTATTATTTTAGGTGGTTATTGCTCAACTCGAAACCGAACATTTAGCAGGCACATTGAATTTTCAAAAGTTGTGGTATTTTGTAAGACCAATTATGCATACAATGGAAATACTAGCTAATGTTTCCTCATCCATTAGAAAAGTAAGCAATAATTACCCATTTAGTTGAAACCCCTCAACCTATGACAATGTGCAGTAAGACCCCATTTAATGCGGGGATGCGTTATAATAAGTTCCAGTTCTCAATAAAACAGCGTTAAAACAAAATCATCTTAACAGCATCAATTACCGCATTATACATATGCATATGTTAATTGAATAATAGAGTTGTTTTTCTTTTCACAAATTACAGTCAAAAAATTATTTTATTCCTGTTCTTGTTTGCTTTAATTCTTATACTTTACCTGCTAATAATGTAAATTTGATAATATATTTATTTTTAGAGCGATGCTCGAAGTGGTACAGTTCTTAGTCTTCTTCATGAACAAACAAATACTTTGTTGGGAGATATTAGAGCTCAGGATATTTGTTTATTTCTTACTCAGAAAGCTAGTCAACCGTATATGCAAATGTTGCAACAGTGGATTTATAAAGGAATTATAGATGATCCATTCCAGGTTAGATTGGCTTTTTCATTTGGTTAAGGGACATTTCTACCTTGTTGGGTCTAAAAGTGATTGATATTCTAACAATTTTTGGGCGAAAAGTATTAAATATAGAATGTTGACTAGGCGATATTTATTTATTTTTTCCAGTTAGCTAATATAATTTGACTAATACTTTTTGCGGCCTAACCACATTTGACTACTCTGCTTATACAATTTTACGTATTTCAACTATTGGCCACTTGACTAGAAAAGAAAAAAAATATTTTTTCGAACCAACAAGGTAGAAACGTCCCTTAATTACCTTTAGTTGCATTGTAATGAAAAAGGTATTGAATTTTGTTTTTTAATCTCTAAAAACTTACAGGAATTTTTGGTTGAAGATAATGAGGTAATAAAAAAGGAAGACTTGCCATTAGATTATTCTGCAGATTACTGGGAAAAACGATATACAATACAAAGGGATCGTATACCAAAATTTCTTGATAGACTTGCAGACATTGTACTAAGAACAGGAAAATATCTTAATGTTATCAGTCAGTGCGGTAAGTGTGTATTAATGTACAAAATACTTATTTGTTACACGTCTATAATGTGGAGGCAAAAATAATAAGCACCTGGGAGCAATACCATTTGCCCCCTATGTAACACATCCATGACTTACTTTTTTTGTATTTGTCATTTTGCAGGAAAAAATATATCAGTTACTGATGCGGAAGAAATCAAATATACACTTCGAGAACAACATTATTTAACAGCCATACAGCGAGCATATTCCTTTGCTAGTAAATCCCTCCTGGAGTTGCTGATGAAAGAATACGATTTGATGGGCCGTCTGAAATCTGTAAAACATTATTTCTTAATGGATCAGGGGGATTTTATCGTTCAGTTTATGGATGCCAGTGAACAAGAACTTGGTAAAAACATAGATGATATTATTCCAACAAGACTTGAATCACTACTAGGATTGTGTTTGAGGTAATATTGCTAATGGGTTAATTTTCATGAAATGATTTAAACGTTCAAAATAATTTTAAATATCTATTTTAGGCTTTCAGCAGCTAACCACGATCCATATAATGAAGATATGCGAACTGAACTTTTACCCTATGATTTAAAGTACCAAATGCTTAAAATATTATCTGTTAAAACACAGGAAGAAAATGGTATTCTTTATAATCATATTTGTTTTTAATAATATGAATGAATTTTACATTAAATTTTTGTTCTTAGATTTCCAACAGCACAATGATAAATTACCACTCACAGGCTGGGAGGCGTTTTCTTTTGGAGTTGATGTAAAATGGCCCGTTTCTCTTATTCTCAATAGAAAAGCTATAGCATGTTACCAAATGATTTTCCGACATCTCTTTTATTGCAAACACGTTGAAAGAATGCTATGCAAGTAAGATGTTTTATATTTGTATACTATTATTTAGATGTTTTTAAAAATCATGTTAAAATACGATTATTTTTTCCTAGAGTTTGGCTTTGCAATAAGGTTGTCAAAAGATTCAGTGAAGCTCGACAGTATGGTGCTGCATTTGCATTGAGACAGCGCATGCTTAGTTGTTTGCAAAATTTGCAATATTATATGTGCGTGGAAGTTATGGAGCCCAATTGGTGTGTATTTATTGCAAATCTCAACAAGGTAAGTGATGCACGTATTCAGTAAAGCTGAAATGGCAGCGTCTTATCTAGATTTTTACTCGTCATATAAAAGTTTCATAATTTAGGGCGTACCATTTGAACGTTCATAATTCGGAGCATTCTGAAAACACTATAATTTTTAGAAAACATCATTTATTAGTGACGTTTTCTACTTTGCCAAATGGGCAAGCTAAATGAGTCACGAGTGGATGACAACAAGTAATAATGCAATTTTAAAATGGGGTTTTATCAGTTACGAATTATCAATGAAGAACACACCTTTAAGCGCCTCAATTTTTCGCCTTCTGCAATTCATGAAGCAACCACTTATCCACCTTTCCTATTGAAACGAGACGAGAAATGGATGTATCACTATCCCCTGATTTACAAACAAATGTTCAAACTGATGTATGTCGATTAGTTTCCGCTAAGGCCTTTAAATCTTCTTCACTAATAACATTTTTGGATCTTCCTCGAGGCTCATTGTTGTGATTCATATTATCAGAATTAAATTTTTCATACCATTTTTTAATTGTTTTCTCACAAGTCGATCCTTTCCGAAAGCTACGTTGATATTGACATCATCTTGTTAAAAGTCATAGAAGATAATAGAAATAATGACTTGGTACTTAAAGATAGTTGAACACTTACTACCTTCGTCAATTTCAAATAGTTGAATTTGTTAAATATTGGACTGAACCTTTCTTATTCGCTATGTAATAATTGATTTTCAAAGGATTTTTTCAATCATTATCTATTGAAATTACTTATAATACAACTAAAAATAGATAAAAATCAAGACATGTAGATTTCGTTTTGGAACATAGTGATTTTTTTCAGTACTGTAAATTTAATGTACAATCTATTTTTGCTTCTCCATTTGCTCAGTTATAAAATACTTCGATTTCTCATAGTGTGTGGATATTGGTCATAAGTTCTTAACTATTCTTCTAAACAATAGTCAATTTTTAACTAATGGGTGTATTTTAAAAACTTATTTTTGTCATCCATTGCTAATTTTGGCCATACAATTTGTGTGTGTTTATCTTTAAAGTGTGTGTTTTTATTTATTTTAGAAATAAAAATTAGAATTCATTTTTTAAAGTAATCTCTTTAATCACATAAATGGTTTTTGTAAAAATATATATAAAATTTACACTGTATATTATCATCATTAATCAATTTGTTAATAACAAAATATGTTTTATGCTGCACTTCTAATACTGTTTCTTGATAATTTGAAAGTTTTTTATAAAAATACTTTTTTCAGTAGTGAACAAATACACATTTTTTTTAAATATTGAACAATAATATAATAGACAAAATAGTTTTGATAATAAACATACTACCAGTAACATATTTATATATTAAATCTAATGAATAAATCTTTTTGATCTTTTACAATATAAGAAAATGAAGGATATAAGGTAGTAATAAAATAAATTGTATCATGGTGTCCCCCTTATTTTTTCTAAATTGGCCACTGATACTATTGCATTAATATCAATAGAATAGATTAGTGGAATGTCTAAAGAATATATAATTAAAAAAATATATATATGAAAAATTGTTAAATAGAATAGGTCTTAACTTTACATGCTGCTGATACGTTATGCTAAAATTATAATGTTTACAATATGATGCTATGATTGTATCAATGTTTCGATACAATCAGAGCAAGCGGTTCTTAAACTTATGTAGTCCGCGGATCCCCTCTTAAGTAATTTTTTTTTCGGACCCTCTCCCAACCTTACACATTTTACGTCGTTCTTGAGATATTATTTCAGGCTGGGTACGAAAATACCTTGTTCAAGTAATGGCTATGTGGACTCACAGGGAACTGCTGACCCCTGTTTAAGAACTGCTGTCATTATTTCAAAAAACATCTATTCTTGCGAAATTGAAGTCTCTTAACCAAAAGTGATGCAATATTCATCATAATCCCAATTTTTACACATAAATTATATTATGGGATAATATTTTACATGACACAAATACCGACTTTCAATTTAATGAACATAAATGCTAATATTTATTTTAACAATAAATGGCCTTAAAATATATCATTTTGTGTACATCATGCAAAGCTGTTCGATTTTTTTTTCGAGGGAGCAAAGTCTAAGTCCTATTTTTTTCATATCCATTTCATCATCTTTCTTTTTAATAATAACATTTTTGGCAGCCTTAATGATCTTTTTATCCATTGTTATATCATAACATTTTGTAAAACAACAAATTTGAAGCTGATTATCTTCATTTTCGCGTTGTTGCTTCTTATCGTCTGTAAATACTTCAACTGTTAACGATTGATTTATTTTGACGCCAATTTTTGCTGCTGGCAAATAATCTGGGAAAAGGCATATTTTTTGTGCTATTGGTCTGATGCAAAAAAATCGAGGCTTAATGCACATATGTCCCGGTAACCAGCAACAATTATTTTGCATTTTAGAAACGGCACTTTTATAGACACTCGTATCTCCCAAAAATATGTTTTCAAAATATGATATTAATTTTACTGTAGATATATGCGCCACTAATTCTGCCTCAGCTTTTATAGCCTGGGTGTCACTGACGGCCAAGCCATTCAACAAATTAAACAAGACTATTGGAATCATAAATACAAATATTATAAATATGATATGACTTGTAATTGGAAAATTGTGGAAGTGAATTGAACCTGCGTCTAATTCTCCAGTCAACATTACGATAGTTTTAAAAAGTGACATACCAGGATCGAGGAAAAAATCTGTTTCTTCTTCTTCGTCATTATCTGGTGGTTTAGATGTATTTGGATTAAATGGCACAGTTTCACTATCTTCATCTTCTTTTTTTTTATTGGTACGAAATAGTGTATAAAAACTTAAGGCAAATGCAATTATTAGAATGCAGTACCAGAAAAGAAATTTGAAAAAATTCCATGACACTGTTTTAAGCATTACAATGTTCGTGGACAATGAAGGTAAACTACCGATGAGTAAAACTAATTCTGCCGATGAAAGCAAAATTGCCACAGCACACAGCTGTTGCTTATTGCCACTTGGTTCATCAATCAGCAATATCAATAATATAGTCAAAATCAAAAACATTTCCAACCAATTTTCAATGCTTTTTATATATCGACGTGGTGATACAATTAATTGAAATATTTCTCTCACGGAAAGAATTGTTAAACCTATAATAGTGACATATTTTGTGACATACACTGCAGTGGCAATGTTGCCCTTTTCATCTATTTCTTCGTAGCCCAACATGATATAGCTAACCAAAGCTAGCCAAAATATGCAATAAAATGTCATATTTGCCCAAAATAAGCTACTAATTCTTTGCCATTTTAAATGAAGAAAGCTTGATATGACGGGATGAATAAGTAAATGCTTTAACTCGGAGCGCTTCGACATGTATAAAAGAACATCCGTTTCGGGTGCTAGTATACTATCGGATGTTTCGCTGCTATTGTTTAAATCTCCCATTAATGGTACTTTACATGTGTCTTTATCGGTTTTATTATTAGGGGGCACTAGGAATTTATAATTGTATATTATTTCGTAGTCGTCGTCGTTGGGCCTTTCGCTATTTGTCGTTATGCATTCGTCCAAAAACGTTTCCAACGTCGAAGCAGATATGTCTGCCAGCGGTGGATCGTCGAATTTGTTCCATACGCCCACATAAGCTCCCCTTCTGAGAAGCTCCAGGACTAACTCTTGATTTCCAGCTTTTGTTGCATAATGCAATGCAGTGTTGTCTTTTATATCTCGGAAATTGATGTCTGGCTGATTCTTTGTCGTTTCTATTAATAGTTTTACACATTCTCTGTAGTCAACATTGTCCGATGATAAAATGTTGTTTTCTTCCTTTATTGAAATTTGTAAGAGTGAATCTCCATTTATAGGTTCAAGAGACGTTAAATTATTATGTATTAATAGTTTTAACACCTTATGATATCCCCCTAAACATGCTAATGCGATGGGTTTATTATTATTTCCTGGCGCGACTAAATTTGGATCCGCTCCTTTTTCTAATAATTTTGAAACAATCCTGTCAAGACCGTTTGCACATGCAAATTGTAAAAGAGTATGGAGTCCATTGTTTTCTGTTAAGATGTTTTTGAGACTTTCCGATTTGATTTTTTCAATGCTTTGTAGGAAATTTTCTTCATCATGGCTGGTAATGAAAGAAAAGAGTTTGTGAATATCCACTGGTCTTTCTTTTTCTGTTTTCTGTTGCAGTTTTTTGAGTAAATGTGGAAAAGCTTGTTCTATTAACATTCTTGCAGTTTTTTTACGCCTGTCTTCATATGAATCTAAATCAATTGATTCCGTAGAGAATTCCAAAATTAACTTAACAATGCTTTCTAAACCTTGTTTTGCTGCAGAATAAATTGCTGTACATTTTTTTGTATCAGGGATGTTAACGTTTGTTCCAGCTTTCAACAACATTTCAACAATCTCCTCATACTTTTGTATGAAGTCTTCTCGATCCTCGTCTGTGTCTTCTATTTGTTTTATCGCCAAATGCAGTGCTGTGTTTCCTTTGCTTAGTATATCGATATCTATCTCTGGTTGTTGTAACAATAATTTAATTGTTTCTATGTCACCAGTTTCCACAGCAAAATGTAAAGGCGCTCTAACGTGTGTTTCATTTATGACATTTATTTCGGCATCATTATCAAGTAACAATTTAACATATTTACTTAAATGAGGTTCAGAACACGCTATATCTAAGCAAGTTTTGTAATCAGGTGCATTATAGCAATGATTAGGATTGACGTTTTTTGATTCTAAAAGATTTCGGAATGTTCGAATGTTTCTCTGATGTAATGCGTTTAATAATTGTACTTGTGGATCAGACCCGAACAATGAATTTGTTCGAATAGGTTGTCTGGGTTTCATTTCATAGTCTCTATCCATGTTGACTTATCCTATGGTTGCATCCTATCTAAAACAATAAAAACGACGAATTAGAAATAAGTCTTAATAATATTGTCTTTGATTACACATAAATTAATTAAACTTCATGTAAAAAAATAAAGTACTTAAACATAATTTTCATATTTATAGATAGCAACGTGATTTTGAAAATAAAATTAATTGTAAGCATCGATGGATCTTAATAGAGGCTGATATCATTTCTATATTTTGTCTACTTGGGCCTTGGCCTCCGTAAATGTCGATGGCGAAACCCGAAATCTGGGTAGACATAAAATATACAAAAATGTGAATGTGTATAAACTTGTTTTGCCAATATTTTGTAAATAGATATGTGAATAAATATTTTATTCGTCTGCTTTGAAAGAAATAATGAAGACATTTTATTTGTCGAGTTTGGCAAGAAAAAAGACTTTAATCGTATACTTTAAAAAAATTACCTGCTTGACTATTGAATATTGCACTATAGGCTTTAAATAATACAATATTTGTCAATCATTACATTTCACTAAGAATATGACTGATTAAAAAAATGTAAAAGTATTACATTTCAACGAGTTTTAATGATGAAATGCCCACTTTTTTCCCCCACAAATGTACAACAGCAAATAGATGACTTCACTATATGACAACTAGGATAACTCTTACCGACTAACTGAGTTGTTCTTAGTTATATAGCCTGGTTCAATTACAATTCTAGTAATTATGTTCACTTCCATCACTTGACATTTTAAATGGTTGATACGCGTCTTTTCGTTTGACCACTTTTCTTAATGCGAAATGTTTATTTTCGAATGTCATATTTTCTGCTTTTAATATTTAATAAAATTTTATATTTATTTTAAATATAATCAATATGAGGATGATAGATCATATGATAGCTCATCTAATGAATGTAAAAATAATTTTGATATTTTATATTTATAGCAGGTAGATGATCTAATTTCAGCTAGTTTATCTATAATTTTAAATAGGAGATTATAAAAATAATACTCTTTAATAAGTACGTAATATATCAAAATGAAAATCGATTTAGCTTATCATATTAAATTAATTCAGGAAGCCGTTACCAAATTGTAAAATTGCTCGTTCCTCGTCATATTAAATTGATCAATTTTTCGATTCGACACTTTATTAGTTAATTGAGTCCAAATGTAATTGTGTAATTTTGACCCTAAACATTTAATTGTATAGTCGATATAATCAATTAACATTTAACCTCTAGGAGTCATTTACTGTTGCAATGCTGGAGTGTAATTAATTGGATATAAAATGTTCAACTGGCAACAATTCAAGTCAAATTCAATACTCTGCAATAGTTTAAAGTTTAAATTGTATGTTTGTGGATCGATTACAATGAAACTGCTAAAGAAATATCGTTTTAGATTTTAGCTATTCGTATATATTTTTCTCAGCATTTTTTAAAATTTCCTCAAATTATAATCAACGTGTCAAAATGTCTTAATATTTGGGAATTTATGCGTATATTCCGACGGAAATGCTCATGGCCATATTCACCAACCATAAACGTCACGGTCGTGCTTTCATTTTTGGTAAACTTTTTCTGGTGATGTATGATATGAAAGTGGAACAGATTGGTGCTACTCCATCCTGTGTTTAATAGTTTGGACTATTTCATGCTTCTCAAATGAATGTTCGAGGCATTGCTGTTTTTTCGATTATAGTTTAAAAAGAATAGCTCACTAACAATCTTTAATTGTGCTTTGATAATTTAACAACGATTATTTAATAGAAAATGTATCAACAAAAATATCGAATGATACTGTCACCATCTTACCACCGAATGTATTGTCAACATTTTTTTTTCTCCTTGCATAATGCCTGTTTTTATGAAATATTATTAATTTCACGCATTCAATTTGACTAACATTAACACATATCCTATGTGTTTTTTTAAAATGTTTTTTAAAACAATATTTTCCGTCAAATATCTAGTCATAAAAATGTCTTGATTATATATTTCAGATTTAGAGTTTTTTAAACATACAAATTTAATCTAAATAAGGTGATACCTTTTTTATTTTTGATTTCTTCATGTAAATGGTTTCAATTATTATATTAACACATTCCGTCGCTGTGTTTTGCATAGTGTCGCCGTGAGTTTCACATTATTTGCAAAATAATGCTTTGTAAAAATTGGTATAATTCTTAAGCCGCAATAATATTGATTTCGATGCTTTTGTGGATCATAAAATGGATGTCTCGGGGCTAGTCATATATCAGAGCCAAAAATAATCCCAAGAAAAAAATCGAGAAAAAATCATTTTAAATATGTATAATAACATCTTTCGACGAAACTAGACAAATATATAGCTTTTATATATTATTTTTTGAGTGTCAAACAATCAAAATACATACACTCAAACCACTTTTTGTGCGATTTCGAAGTTATGCGGTTTTTTTAAAAGCATTTTTTTTTATTTAAAAAGAGTACGTATGGAGATATTTTGGATAAAATAGGAAATACATCATCAACACTAACCAAAATTTAGAAAAAAATATAATTTGGGACTGTGAAATCATATTACATCTGCTATCGCTGAATTATTACCACTCCATTTATTCTGGTTTAGATTTTTGAAAAAAAATATTTCGGCTTTTTTTTGCATTTTTCCAATATTTCGACTTTTAAAAACACATTCTCCAAAGGAATTTCCAAAATTCCAACTACTTACGCAGTTATAGTTATTTTAGTAAGACGGCAACTTGGCCGGTCCTATAATAATGAAATTTTTTAACGCGTTTTACTCGAAACTTCATTTTTCAACGCGTCAAAAAATGGCTGATTTTTTACACATTCGCCATATTGTGTTTTATAGTGACATCTTTCGAAAAGACAAAATTTACATAGAACAATGATGACAATGACACTGGGTATACTATTTCTTCTGAAGAAGAAAGCGATTTTGAGTAATCGAAAATCGCAACGAAAATTATCATACAGCGATGATAGTTTGTAATTAAAATAATTAGTATTTCTCTAGTGAATGTCTAGTATTTGAGATGCCAGATGTCAGACATCCTTAAAATTTTACCAACGACGCAAGACGTTCTTTAAATGTTACCAAAAATGTTATTTTTTAATTGTCTTATTGTTTCCCTTTTTATTAACTTTTTTAATGCGTTTTTGATATATTTTACATAGCTCTTTTAAAGTTATGCGGTTTTTAAAAACCATGGAACGCATCTTCACTTTTTCCTATGTAAGTCATAGCTTTTTTTGTGCGATTTTCCACGGAACGCATCTACTGCACACAAAAAAAAGGTTTAAATGTATTAGGCGTTTTCGCGCGATCGGACTTATATATGCGTTGCGCGAAACACGCGTTTTCATGCGAGCGGACCGGAATGAGTTAATATAGATGATAATTTAGACTTTTTTTGTTAGCAAGTTTGCATTCATAAGACCATGAAGTACCACCAAGATTACCCTTTTCATTATTGCGAAACGAAGAAAACTCGATCGAATTACGATGTAGAAAAACCAGTCCTCTTGGTTTCGGCATCGAAAAGATTCTTCAATCTCATTTTTCCCAACGAACTCAAGTCATCATCAAATAAATGAAAGTTGTTTTTCGTTGCATACCGTTAATTGATCCACTTGGTACTATTTTGAACTTAAGTGCATCTTGATAAAATATTGAAGGACTTACTAATTCAATCTATTCATTGCATGTGCGAACTCAATGCTTATTTTATTATGAGCCGAGTCGAGATTGGTGTTTCATAAGATGTGCACTTGAATCTCATTTATTGAAATGAGTCGAATTTATCTCGGAAATAGGACATTAACATACGTTAGGTCATAGGTTAATAATTCAAGATGTATTATAAACTAGCGAATACCCGGCATGTGCTGCAATGCCATAAGCGCTTAATAATTATTTGAAAAGAAACGCAGTACGTGGTTTATTACTTTAGGTGACGTGTAGCGCGAGCCGAAGAACAGGGATCCAAAAGTATATGTACACTCGCTCTCGCCTCGCAGCTCAAACTTCATTTCGCCAGATCAATATGCACCAACATGGTGCATCATACAATATTTTTACTATGCCTATATTATTCCCGCAAGTGTAAACAATAAGTTGATAAAGTTTTATCGTAATCGGATGAACAGTATGGCAACACATTAAATACGAACAAACAAACATTGATTTTTATGTATTAGATAATATCTTTGTTTTTGCAAGTTTCGCGTATTTCAATCGTTTTTATGATTTTACTAGTACACCTTCAACGCTTGAATCGTTCGTCGTGCCATATGACCTGTCCGCTGTCATTTCAGACATTGAACTCAATTATTGTGCCCCGATTGTGTGCTTTTCCATTAAAGGGAATGCTTTTTTGATCGGAAATTTTGGATGCAAGTTGGCAAGAATTCACGATGGCTTTGTATTGATTTAGCAAATTGATTGTCAAGGAGTCCCATCGCCTATAATGCCAGATGACCATAAATGGTCGTATGAACCGTGGATGGCCGACGAATTGTCTCTCCGTGTGTCACAAGAATCGCCCCCGCATTTCGCTTCATAATCGTGCGATTTCTCAATCGATTTTTACAAATAACGAGCCCTGATTGCTGCAGTATTCAACAATGCTCGTTGGTTCTATTTTTTCCAGCTGGACAAGCATGACGCATTTAAACCTCAAAAATACACAACCTCAAGTGGATTGCTTCGTCATGAATACAAGCTGTATTTACGAACAGCATTTCGCTCATTTTTGAGCTCTTTGATTGCAGAATGACGCTTTTTAGTTTTGAACAGATCCGAGGTATTTGATGGGACGTTAATTTGAAGTCCATTAGCAAAATTACAAAAAAATCCCTTATCGTTATTTATGGATGATACGAATATTTGTTTGTTCATATTTTATGCGCTGCCATATCGTTCATCCGATTGCGATGAAATTTTGGGGAGTTGTTGTGTACACCTTCGTGAGCGTTATAGAATTGGTACAAGTATTTTTTTTGTGTACGCAATTTGTTATGCGAGACGTTTAGCGGATGCACCATGTTGGCGCATATTGATCTGGTGAAATGAAGCTTGGGCCGTGCTCCGCTCACGAAATAAAGTCGAGTGGACATTTAGGCTTAGGGATGACGACATATCTGGAAGGCTTTATTCATATCATCTTTACCCGTCGATTTGACGGGTATAGATAGAGTTAGGTATTTAAAAAAAATCAGTAAATCGATTGATATCGTTCCTCAACGATTGAATTATAATTTCAATTGCCGCCTTCGTTTTTCATTGTTTTGGAATCCCAAAAGCGCAACATGGGCATTCTTCAAATGAGCATTAATAACGCATCGTTCAAGAACCATTCCAGATTTAATAGTTCCAGGCTTAAATTTTAATTTTAGACATTCATTGCTGCTTTCTGGATCATAAAGTCTGTGCACAGGGGCTCGACACTGCTTCGCATAGGATCGTATAAATATCGTAATATTTTTTTATTGGCGGTCGTATATCGTTTCGGTTTGGTCTTATGCGTATTTTGGGATTAATTAATAATGAAAATTTTCCTCTTAGATGCTGCAGCAAGCATCCGATTTAGCTTTGGGTAACAAGCGAATAAATTACAATGTAAATTAAGGTTAATGTTAATATCCAGAGAACTTATATGTACGGTGATTTCGTAAGACAATCGCGTGAAGAATTTCAACGGTGTACTTCGAAGGAGCTAATGAAATTGGATCCTCAGCAAATAAAAGCAGAATTAACATGATTCGTAATGCAGGATCATCTTCATCGGTTTGGAAAGAATTTATACACACGAAGCAGATCACTTTCACACAATACGGCATATAAAGCTGATGTAAGTCGATTCGACTAACATATCTGTGTGGTATTGAACAGGCGCATAATGGAGAAGCTATAAAGCGATAAAATTAAATGAAAGGACATTTTCTGCTTTTAGTTTTGTTTATACTCCAGTCACTACATCTCTAATGAAATGTATTCAAACGTTAAAATGAAAGGAAGTGACTCTTTGTGATCTCATATTTGCAGTCTTTGTATCCGATGAATAACTGACCAGTTTAGCTGTTGTGAATTCTAAATTCGATGTCCGTCCTCATAAGACTTAACTTCCTGCGGAAACATTTCATCGTTGGTATGGTATATGGGATTTTATTATTTGAGAATCTCGACGAGGACATTGGATTGATTCGATTTAAAAACGACGCTCAATATGGCCATAAATTTCTAAGTCTAATTATTTATTCTATTCGTGTCGCAGCTGTTTGCTTCTGTACTATTTGCCTAAGTAAAACATCAGCATGTCGCTCGTGTTATATATATTTTTTTAAGTAAGATAAACAAAGTGTGCTTGAAACTACAGTTTGGCTGAGTTTAGATTTTTTATTTATTTTATTCGTACTGTACTCGTTAAAATATTTTGAAGAAGTTTTTGAATCGTGGGTGTAGATTTGGTCCAATTAAATAGCAATCATCTCCGACTTTGTATTTGATGATAGCGACTAGGGTTTAAGTAGCGGCACCCGTGCAAGCTTCATTAACCCTTTGACCGTTAGCGGAATCCGATCATTATATTATTTGTTTGGATTAAAAAAATAAGAAAATGCTTGACACTTTCGCACGGTAGAAACGAAACATTTTAGTTCATAGGAAAATTTGATTTTATGTACTGTTTTTTTTTCCATTTATCAACGAAAATTGTTAGATAAAATATTAAGCTGTGCTTGTGTAATATATAATAAAATAGGCTTGCTACTTATCTAATAGTTGCTTTATGACCTATATTAGTGGATTCTGGTCCTGGTTTGAACTCCGTTGTCCCTTATCAGGGGACATCGTAATTCTAGTATATCACTCGGATGTCCCCTTTCGTGGAACATTAAAGTTAATTAGTGATTACGATCAACTTATTCCAGTACAAATTTTTGAGAAATGCATGTTTCCCTGAAGTTTTCTGTTGAAATGGCACAAGAAATCAAATCAAAATATGGTACAATTACTAAGATATATTAAAAAAAATGTCACCGAGTTTTTCGTCAAAGGAGAATGCACATATTTTTGAGGGCTAGAAATGTATATTATCAACTCTTATATAATTTACTGCGTCTAAGAAGAAGAGTATTGGGGAGTGCTTCAAAGTTTTTTATACTGTACAAAATTATAAGTTTTTTTTTTTGCAAATACACTTGGGTCTATTTGTATGCGATAGATACGTTCCACGGGGAGTCGCATATAAAAAATCCGCATAAAAAAGACTTGAACTACATAGAAAACTGAGGGATGGGTTCCATTATTTTTAAAAACCGCATAACTTCAAATCAATGTGATGAAATGTACCAAAAATCGCATAAAAAAACTTAGCGAAGATTAACCAAATTTTTTTTACGCACTTCGTAATATGAAGACTTGCAATTCTTAAGCTCGTGCTGGAATTTGAAAGCACGCTCAGAATTTGAGTCATGTACAATAAATAGATTGACCAGTTTCTTGTATATTTTTTACTGTAAGGTAAGGTTCTATTATTATTAAAAACCGCATAACTTCAAAATCGCATAAAAAAGATCCGCATAAAAACAGACCCAAGTGCATATATTTCTTGACGATTGTGTGAATGTGTATTTAATGACATTTTCGAATAGTGAAAATCACCGATATGCATCTAACTAACGAGTATTAATGTCAAACGATACTCCCAACAATCGTAATGGACGATTTCACAGTTGAACTTCACGCGTCGTTAATGGAAGAGGCTGTTGTGGCTTGAAAGAATTTGACATTTAATTTGAGACATGGCGCAGATCAACGACGCCGGCATGGATAACAAAGATCTTGTCGCTGCTAACTTTATTGGGTCCATACGTTTTTTAGATTTTACTATGCTGAGGGCAATCAGGCTTGCAATTCTCTGTAGTGATTTTTTAAACCGGAAATAAGGTCACAAAAAAGCATAATCCGTGGGAGTATAATTGAACTCGGTTATAACGCGCAAAATAGAGCGGTAAAGATTTTATGAAGCAGATTGGCTTCATATTAATTTACGTTTCTTTTTTTGTGCCCGTACATCGCTGTTTTTATTTACTTTTTTTAATGAATTTGAAATCGCCTGGTAAGAGTGAAGCTTATATTTGATCTCAAGATACCTGTTATTTTAATATGTATACTCGTTATAAGCGTGAAATGCATGCATTGCGATTCCCAGCACCGATTAATCGTTCTTTGTTCGACTTTCTTTACATTGTTGGTATGATGTGAACATGGTGTGGATAGGTATTGCTTTTTGGCAAACTAAACAAGCCATATTATAATTATGCTATTTTTTATGTTACATAACACTTATGTCTTAATTGATAGTTAGGTGGTATAAGGTTTTTAATTTGTAATTAAAAAAATTAGATTGATTTGATACAAACATGCTATAAACTAGACACACGTATCTGCCATAGAAGCGTTTGCTATAAGGAAATTGCTTAAGAAATGATTGGAAGTATACAGTATTTTCGTAATCGCTACACTAAACCAATTAATTTCGTTATTGGAGCTATATTTCATCGGTACTAAAATTTATTTTTTAAGATTTATTTCTGAGCTGATTAATAATTGGGGTTGAGGTCTCTGCTATAATGCTATTATGTGCAATAAGCGATAAATATTCGCGGATTGTATCATCTTTGTGCTGTGATTATTTTATTTTTTCAAATATAGATAAAGTAGCTTTGCAGCTGAAAAAAAATATTAGTACTTTTTATTGCTGCAATTTCACCATGTGCTGAACAAAGAACTCTTCTTATCGATATTTACGCAACATTTTTACGCGGATCCTTTGCTTAATGAGTACCCGCATCCAAACGAGGATGTGTTTAATCATCGAACGAGACATTCTTTTAACATTTGGTCTTTTTTTCCTCGAAACTATCTAAAAAGCTGTGAACCAGATATTGTCGTGATAGGAAGAATCGTGGCCGGTCAGCAAGGGGTCAAATAGCGAAAGATTCAATTCTGAAAATTACATCGGACGTATTTCAAAATTCATAGATAGTAATTCAAAGACATGTAAATTGAGTACGTTACGACACGTATACGCTTTTTTCTGCATTTTGCTGACCTATGCTTGGTAATCAAATTTCAAAGCAATGAGAAGAATCTAGCAATGTTGAATGCTTAAATATTATTTTTGTACAAACGTAAAAACAACAACGACACAAAACAAATCACAGATTTTGAAAACAAAAATACGGGGTCTAAAAGATCAAAATTTGCACAATTAAAATGTGCATACACATATTTTTTATATAAATAATTTTTGTGCATATAAAAGTCAGCCTACCTGTAATATGTATTTCTTTTTTATTATCCATTATTTCAATTTCTTACCATCAATCGACTTTCGCATGCATATTCATCATTCTTCGAGACCTTCTAAGGTATTATAACAAAAAACTTACTTTACTGCAAATTCTCTCAATCCTTGGCGGTTTTTATTGGGTTAATGAAACGACGACATCAACATTCTGATGTATTCTATTACAGAATACCTTTCCAAACCCAGTTTTGGTTTAGTCATCGTGGTTTTGTATGTGGCGTCTTAAAAAATACATTGTTCGCCAAAAAGCCGATTGTATTCAACGAACAACGTTGCTTTTTGTCTGTTATTCGACATTTTCTAAAAAATATATTTAACTCTTCCACTTTACATTCGTTTAAATGACAATAGCACTTCATGTATCAATCCTTTTTATTGTATGTATACTTTTGTGTCAATTTTAAGCGGGAGTATCCTTGATTTAAGTCTTAGGACCGGTCATCAATATCAATTCATGGAGAAATATCACATCCATATCGTCTATATTATAGATTCACCTCATTGTATGCAATATTTAAAAATATATTTTGAATATGGAGGAGAAATTAGCGTTGGTAATAGAAATTAAGATAAAATTTAGAATATTAAAGATATAATTATTTAGAATTCCGCGGTTTTTCAAACATCCATATATCAGTCCACTTAATCAACCGTTTTCCTGAATCCTGGGTAAAAAATGATGTCAGATTGACCGATAAACGCTTGTTGTGTTATGGGTTGGAACCCGAACTGAACCGAAAACTGATAAAACCGTTATTTTTATCGAAATGAAAACCGAAATTAAACCGGTTCGAAAATATCGGTTTTTCGTTTCAGTGCACGTCTTACGCGAAAGAGAGCTATGTGACCTTCATCATTATTATGCGGAATTTGTTTCATTGTATTCGTCTGATAATATTGTAATCTTTATTTTTCGTTCATCCTTTTAATTACCCTGCTAAATCAATACTTTAGATAATATTGTTGTCAGCCCAAATTTCAGCTTGTAGTCTTAAATCATCATTGTGTATTCAATTTGGCTCCTCTCTTTCTATATAGATATTTGCTATGTACTCGGACTGGAATTACCACATTTCTTTCCTAGTTTTATGCAGGGCCGTAGCAAGGGGGTGGCAAAGCAGGCCACGGGCGCAACTGGGCTTGGGGCGCAAAACGCAGCATACTTGAGTTTTTATTTTACTTGACCACTCTCCTTTATATGAATCAAAAATGTTTTTTGATGATTGTAAAATTTACAACAACCCACCCGATCAGTCTTCTTCGGACAACTTTGTTTTGTAACGAGAGTTCGTAATTATTCTGTAAACATCAGGTATGGCGTTCGATCGCGAAGTGATCATTCGTCATGTCAGCGATTCGAAAAACAGACCGATTGGACACACTTACCATGTGGCCACTTCGTCCTCTTTTAGCGCTTTTTGCGGCATTTTCCATGATCTGTAGGATCACTATGATCACAGAAACTCCCTCAGAGGCTAACTTACATAGGTGACTCGCGCCAAATGAGGTCGCGAACGAGTCTAGAGCCCCCCAACCCCATATATGTTTAAAACTTCGAAAGTTACTGATAGTTTAGTGAGAATTTAAAAAAAAATGATATTATTACAAAAAATCACCCGCGCTAGACCATATGCAGTCCGTTAAAATGGCCCGCCGATAATGTGTTCTTGTACTAAGATTTAAGTCTTGACACTTGTTCTTGTGTCGGTCGATGACGTGATAATGTATCATCACTTTGATATAACCTAATGAATATTCATTAGGTAAATAATATTCACAAATAAAAGCAAATGCTCTGATTTGTTTGTCCTCATAAGAACGTCTTGAAAGAACGTAAATAAATTCGATATGCGTATATTGATTAATACATTGCATTCCAAGAAGTATGCAAATCAAATGTGGAAAAATGATTCCAGTAACGAAAATCTAATTAAAATAATTACATATGTATGTTTTTCAATTCCTCATGCGATTACGACATCGGGATTTTATATAGTTTAATGACACAGGATTTGCTGTATTTTGGAAGCTTTTTTCCCTTTGGAATATTTGTTGATCGTTGATGATTTAATCGATAATTGCGACGTTAATGATGATTAATATTTGCTGTCGCATTCAAAAATCACGGCGCAGCGCAACCGTATGAAGCAATCGCAACTGCCTCATTAATTGACGTCCTCTTTTCGCTTTCGGCAAATGGTTATTATAATTATTGCTGAAATTCATGTACTTCTTTGTGGCTCCGTCGGATGGATTAAGCAATACTCGAATTGCTATTCTTATGCTACAAAAATCGAACCAGTTGAATCAAATATCTCCTCACAAGACAACTTGTAAAACATGCATCAATTGGGATGTTGTTTTTGAGGGCAGGGCAACAAGCTCACGACATTTAATTGGTGTTTTTCTAGTCTTTTCGTTCTAGTTCGACTCATCTCAAGAGTCAAGACGAATCTCGATATTAAATTAGCCGATGATTAGCAATCAAATAATGTATGACCGGGATAAAAGCACAAAAAAGGTATGCTGTCATTTAGTGTATCGTTTGAAGGACTCTGATGAAGTGCTTAGTAATCATCATTTTCAGTTGCATTCATGCTTACGTCAAGTCTGTCCTAATTTATTCCAAGTCTAAATGAATAGACGTTCAAAAATTGGGTCGATTTGTGGTATTTTTTTAGTCGAAAGCTTTGTCTTCAGAGATTTTATTTTAGTGATTTTCGTTTATATACATATTTCGTTTCGTCGATAGATTACGATTCGTGTTTAGTCTAGATATTTGTTTATATCATTTAAGGGCAATCAAGCCTTTCTCAAGCAAGTGGCAAAAATGAGAAAATAGTGCATTGTTAGGGTTAAATGCTGAATGCATGAGAATTGTCAAGCAATAATCTTATATTTTGATCATAAGCAAAGTAAATTGTAGGATCAAAATAAATAAGATCAGAAGATATGATCATTTTAATCGATCGTTTTAATTGCATACTAGCGAAGACCCGGCATGCGTTGCAATGCACGCTTAATAATTATTTGTAAAGAAACGCAGTACGTGGTTTATTGCTTCAGGTCACGTGTAGCGCGAGTCGAAGAGCTGGGATCCAAAATATCCAAGACTTAACCACCGTATTGCGCGCGCATCCGTTCTCTCCCCGTTTCCGCAGCTCAAACTTCATTTCACCAGACCAATATGGTGCATCCATACAATATTTTTACTATGCCTATGTTATTCCCGCAGGTGTAAACAGTAATTTGACAAAGTTTAATCGCAATCTGATGCACGGTATGGCAGCACATTACATACGAACAAACATATATTAATTTTTAATATTAGATTTTTAAATTTTATAAATCGTACGTGAAAGCTTTTTTGTTGATGAATCGGAATTGTGATTTCGTTCAATCTGCATATAGCGTGTGACTGCGGGAATTTTGTTTGTTTTCGTGCATATGGTAACCATAACATAGTGCCATATGGAACATGTAGGATTCTGGCTTTCTGTGTGATTTATTTTCAAAGCATTTGAAGAATATTTGAAATCAGGCGCAAATAGGGTTGCGGACAACTTTCGTCCGATGGAATCCCTTGAGCAATATCCCGAAATATTCTATAGCATAACATTTAGTAATAATCCATTTTGGAAATACACAACTTGCCTTCTTGTGAGTGTTTGAATAGATTGAACAAAATTATTTCAACTAATACGCAAATGAGCTATAGAATGTCGATTAAAAATCGAAATGGTTGTCATTGAAATGTCCGTGAAAACTTGATTTTTATAATAGTCGTATTTGATTGAGGATCCTCGCGACCCTTGGTTTTATCTTTGTTTTCAAAATTTCTACAACGAATTTGCAATAAATATGTATGTGTGATTTTATTACAACTGTTTTTCAAATTGCAATTTCGATGTATTAAGAGTTGCATTTTCAGTATGAGGAAATCATCTTGAAGTGCTGTTAGTACGATAGCGACACTGGCCGTATAATAATTTGGGTTGCTATGAATTGTCATTAATCGTATTAGAGCAGAAAAGTACAATCTGTTTACTTATCCTGTCATCATTAATAAAATAATGGCTTTCTTCGTGTTAGATAGCTGTTTCTACCCCTAAACCATAATTAGCAATTTTAAAAATATATTTACTATTAAAAAAAAGCTTGTGTAATATATTATAAAATAGGCACGGATTACATAATAGACAGAGCTGGCAGCATAAATTGAAAGTCATCTAACACATGTGAATAATTTAATAGTTGTGTTTTGGCTTGTTTCTGGACTATCATTATACCAGACTGGTTCAAACTTGCTGAAGCTAACCAGAAAATGATGTCGATTTTAAAAAGTTAGAATAAAGTATTTTTAATGCCAGAACACAACTATTAAACGTTATATAAGTTTATGAGCCGCTGCTCTACACTGTTGGTTGGAGTTTCACTTTTCGTGACGTTCAAGTCAATTTGCCCTACCGCGCTTATAAAATTTTGTTTCAAAAAGTCTTTACTATAACGTTCATCCAAGTTTTCCAACAAAATAGTAAGCATCTAGCTGAAAAAAATAATAAAGTGCTCCTTTTAGAACCTCTACTTCACCCTCTGATTGTCAACGCTCATTGCGAAATTAAAATTATATTAATATTAGTGAGATTAAATATATTGGATTATCGATATTTTTTAACAAGTCACTGAATTTACAGCATATAAAATTAGGTGAATATTCATGCATGTGTGAGGAAATGATCTCGAAATGCCGTCAGATCGATAGCGACATGTGCTCCATTGTCTTCTGTGCTATCATAATAAGCTGTTCAAATGATTTATTAATTGTGTACAAAACGTTTGACGACTTAAATTAGATCTTAATGCGAAATTGAATTATTTTAATTCGCATTGTCGAAATTGGACACCGATTTCATGCTTTCTTGACGAGCGCTCCGAATCGCGTACGATTTGAAATTTGAAACGCGCATATATATAATGGGAAACTGTACAGACGAAGCGATTAACTGACAGAGCGGAATGTTTCGACAATTCGAAATGGACCATTTTTTTGTTAACGTAATTGTTATATGGATATGCGTGTCGAATGACTATAGTATAGCATTTATGGTGTTCAGGCGTGGTCGAACGATCACGACTTCGCAGATGTAATACTATATACATATTGTGTTGGAATTATCGCAGTTTGTATTGTCTACATGGCTGCGGTTAGCCTCGTACCTATAGGTATTGGAACGCCTTCGCGGGATGAGTGGTCCAGATCAGCATCAGTTCGGATGACGTCAACTTCCTCTGTCAAGTGTAACTGCCCACGATCATAATGTATACAAGTGGTTGGGATGTACGTTTTTGGTCACAAAACTTTTCGTTTCACTAAGGGACGGACGCATCTGTGTCGATGATGGCTCGACACGAGATGAATGGACATCGTCAATGTCCAATTAGGATTAGTAGACGAAGGATGCAAATGACACTTATCTCACCTTAAGGATTTATGCCAAAATATTTGTTTTATCCTTGGGTTATTCTGCGAAGGTGTACTGCCTCGGGCTAGTGTGGGACGATTCTTCGAGTTTGGATACTTTCGACGGAGGAGGCTCGAATGCAACACTGCGGAAGGTCCGGGAGTTGCTGAACAAGTGACTTGATAGCTACGAGTCAACCGATATTCGCGGTAGCTAACAGATGCCAGCACAGTCATTAACATCAACTACTGTTGAATTGGACTGTTAAGTAAAATTATAATAAATTTATTCCAAAAGTCTGAAGAACATAATACGCATCTTCTTCAATTTTATGGACCGAAAATAAACCCAAAAATCAAATTTTACGAAAATCAAAAAAATATCAACAGAGGCTTTGTGGCGATACAAATCTGCCCTTCAATTAATGCATATTTGAATGAAAGCTAATTGCTATCAGATTTATGCACAGTATTTGCAATCTGAACTGTCCATAGTATTGAAATCAATCGAAATATACAGTCGATAGATTAGTCCACTTTATTACCGATGTTGTTTATTTTCCTTATAATTAGGAAATATAGATGTCACTGAAAATATTATTGAATTAAAATGATAACCTCTGACATAAATAAAACAAGAATGAAAAAAAATCTCCTCGAGGACGTCAGAATCGTGGTCATGTTCGAAGAAGAGCTTCATCGCCATCGGGGAGTCTCGCAGTTGCGATCTCTCTCTGTCACGATGAATCCGAATGACTCTAGAATATAGTAAAAAGAGGAAGAATTGGTTTTAATCTTTGGGTCACATATAGGGAATCCAATCCCGGGATTTCGGGATTGTATTAACCATTCCCGGAACCGGGATTTTCAATAGCTTAAGAAATTATGTTAATAAATTTGATCAAAAATTACTAATAAGTCCATTTGTTTAATATAAAAAATAATTTGAAGGCGAAAGAATTTTATTTATTTAAGAAAAGATAAAAATACAATTCAAAAGTAGATAAATAAAACATTAAAAAAATTAAATATCATTTTGAAAATATGCCCGAAGTAACATTAAAGCTTCGAGTGTTTCGTCATTTAGTCTGGGATCTGATTTTGGAAGCCAGGCAACTTGCTGCTGAAAATGCACGCTCAGCCTCCGCACTCGTTGGAGGGATCGTCATCAGATATTTAAATGCTAGTCCGAGTTAATGACCGCGTGAGCCCCCATTTTCGTATAACACCATCAATTTGACTGATAAAATTCCTCTGCTGAGACACGGACTAAAACTCGCAAAATTCCCGATTTCCCGATAAATTATTTATTTCCGTCGCTGCAGATGAATACTTACATACTATAGTACTTTGATGTGATTCGTAATTATATTACGGAGGAATACATAAAATTTGAGCCCCGTATCTATTATATTTCATATCGATATTCCCATTATTAGAGTCGAGGTGTAGTAAATACATCACCGGTAAGGAAAGGTTAATAGAACAATTTGAAAAACATATATGTACTCTATATATGTATAAATAGATTAGACAGTAATTGTCCCTAGGCGTCCCCTAAGCTTGCCAATCAGTAGTTACGCCACTGTTTCCAAGCGTCCAGATTTCGGCAAGAATGTCTGGGTTTAGTAGCCTTCAACGTGCTAGATAAAAATTTCAATCCCGAATTTTTCGGGACTACGTTTGCCAATCCCGGGATTCATGAGCACCTAAAACTGTCCGGAATCCCGGGATTGGATTCCCTAGTCGTATAGATCTATAGATATGCGCGGCACGACGCTTTTGTTTTTCCGACTCCAAGCGCTAGTTAGTCAGAAAACGATAATCATTTGTAGTGTATCTGTGCCCCCGTCGCTTATATCATAGACGCGCTATGCGTGCCGCTATGTGCCGCGCCGCCTTTAGCGGCACTACACCAGTAGCAAACCTATTTTATTATATATTACACAAACACATTTTGGAGTCAAGAAGTTTCCCTTCTATCGTCTCATGCATTTTTTTCAAATATGATGCTGATCTGTCGAATGATAAGGTTCGCCAGACTGAGTGTTACAAATGCAAAGTCATAACGTTGACAGTGTTGTTTATTATGATTTCAAATTTTTAGGTCATATAAGAGCATGATTGAATATTCAGAATCCGATTATTTTTATATATAAAGCAGTCTTAGTCTGGATGATGGCGTTGAGTGAGCTGATGAACGTGTCGCACGTAGACGAACGTGCGCTTCCGAAATACGCTCCCATTCTCTTGAAAGACTCGTCTGAATACTATTCTCATTCTGTTATTTTACTTCCGTTCGTTTTCGATTGGTAATAAATAAATTACTATTGCATTTCAATGCATATTTTGCATCGTGACCTGGGCAGGTATTTGCTTTCTTGTGATCACTCGCTGTTTAAAACTATCGACGGGCTTCTTTTTCATGATTTTTTTAAAATTTAATAACATGTTATATAATACTTGGCTTTTAATATTTACAGGTTACAAATGTAGATGAGGTTTTGGAAAGACATGGAGATTTTCTGGAAGCATGTTTAGAGGATTGCATGTTGACAAATCCACAACTCTTGAGCACCGTCATTCAGTTATGCCAAGTGTGCGTTCAGTTTTGTCAATTTTTCCAGGTGTGTATTTTTACTTTAAAAGATTCTAATATTAGCTGTTTTATTAAAAATCTTCAAAATTAACGAATGAAAATCGCACAAAGAATATCAAAAGTAAACATCAATGCATGAATTGTAAATTATTTTTAAGACAAATATGTTATTAACGCGACACCCATTAAGGACAGTAAATTCAGTTGACCAGACCATGTTCGGATGAAGGACACTGAATCATAAATATTGCTAATAAGTGTTGATGGATTATGTTTCTAAATATTCTAAGAAGACAAAATCTCTTAAGAAGGAAATACTAGCTTGACACTTGCAATGATTTTCAGTTAACCCGCTGCAGTGAGTCAATAGAAACAAGTTCATCAACACTATTTTTCTATATACAATTCAATTTCAATTGTATTTCAAGTTCATTCGTACAATAGTTATTATTATAAATGTGTTCATGTTTATCGTTAAGTCCTTAGTAAGAGGTTAAATAAAACAATAGGAGAATGAACGACCAATTTATTACAAATATATAATTTGATATAATAATTTTTGTCCGCATACTATGTCATAAATATCAAGGTTACATTAAGAATGGGACTAACGTTTAATATATCCTAATGGTTTCAAAAATATGAATTGTATTTTTCTTAAGCCTAAAGGTTAATGTTAATTATCGATTCAAAAATATGTACTGGTGATTTTTTTCTTTTATTGCTGCTTCATTTATGATAAGGAAATGAGGAAATATTTTGTGGACGCTGAAATGACTGGAATGATCGGATCAGCATATGAAATGACCGAATCAATTGAGGTATAGTAATGAAAAACGTTCTCTTGTGAGATTTTTTTAAAGTGTCGAAGTTGTGATCCAATTTATTGGGCTCCTATACAAAGGGTTAGGAAGAAAATTTGTAAATGATCTTTACTGTATTCATTGAAAATTTATTTGGTTTATTAAAAGTACATAAACATACTTTTATTTCCCCAATCTTTAATGTTAACAACGACAATCACAATGTGATGTTTTTCTACTATGTGTGTGAGAATTAACAGATTTGCCATCTGATTACTAATTACCTGAATTCTTAGGGTAGTGTACAGTAGTAGTAATTTTAAAGTTGCTGCATTTAAATTGTATTGTAAATAAGAAACAAAATAAATTGCACTTTATATAGTTATGAATCAATTATAAATGTTAATTATTATATTAATAATTTCATCATTTTCAGAGTCAAAGCATGTTGAGTATGGATAAAATTTCTCCACCGGGTGAAACCTTTGGACAGAGTATAACACGATATGATTTTTGTTTCACCGGAGCGCTCTTAAAATTATTGAATATGATCAATGACATGGCGAAAGATAATAATACCAAAAAATTAGTTGATATAATGTACCGGTGAGTATAGTTTTAATAGTTCACTCTTAATTGATCTAAAATTACATTTAATTCCAACATCTGGTGTGTAACTCATAATTTAAAATAATCTGAATAGTTTGTAATTAGTTAATTTTGAATTGCTTTACCTAGAAGAGTAATGGTGAAGTTCTTAGAGAAATGGGTCAATTTTTTTTTTTAATAATAGCCTGTGGATCACTTAGTTAGTGGCGACACTAAGAGAGGTGGAAGACTCTCCGGGACCATTCAGGAGCACTACGAAGTCTGGGGCGATGTATATTTTTACCACGTAATAGTGACACCTTGTCTTTTGAGGACCGAGATTATCCCTTGTATTATGCAGTACTTGGAGCTAATTAGAAATTATAAGAATTAATATTGAATAGTACTAGGAACCTTCTTGGTCCTCGAAACGTGCTGTTCCATTTGCCCCGGGCCTCACTTTGTCGTCAATTTATAAAATATTAATAAAAACCAACTCTCAAGTGTCTGACCCGCGGGTCATAGATTCACCTCTACTGACCTAGAAGTTATGTTTTTTTGTGTGTATAGTTAATGTACATTTTTTTTTTTTTTTAGATTAAACTTCAACACATTTTATTCTGACCAATTGGATCGTCTATGCATGGAAAACTCTATTTCTCAGGCTCAAGACCAATCGGATAACTCTTGAAATTATAATTTTTATCTGCAAATTTCCTAAATTTAAAAAAAAAACCATAAAAGTATTGAATGTTACAAAATGTACATATAGGCATATCTCATATTGATATTACACAATTAATTCAGAGGCCGTGCAAATACTGAAAGTTTACTAAATTTATTTTGAGTGAAGTATAAGCTTTTTTAGCTCGATGCATTTATTGTCCTGAAATTGATAAACGAACAAAAATAGTGTGGGATATGCCTGTACAAAATTATAAGATACAAAAGCAATAATATTTGTTTAAACATTATTTTACTTTATCCATTTATTTAATATTTGATAAACATTTTAACATCTAGTTCTTTAGTGTATTGCTTATAGTTTATCATGATGAAATATGTAAGATGCTTTTGAAACCCCCCCAAGACTAACCTCAAGTCATAAAAAACTTGACTTTAATAATCTCTTGAATTTTTAGCATATGTTAATTTCAGTTTAATAATGTTTATTTGTGTTTAAATCTGAGCAATAATTCTAATAAATAGATTTATATTTAAGTCACTATTAATATCAATGCCGAACTATTGCTTTAAATATTTGTTATCGCCTCAAATACAAAATGTAATGAGGATGAATGTATTTATAATTGAAATAGTCTAACAGGATGTATTATGTATATTTTTAAGATGCAATTTTGTTTCACTCGAGCAATATAAAAAACAGATTGAGAATATATCTCCCATTATTATATCGCAATTTGCCTAAATTCAAGTACAAATTTCGATTAAGGATATATTTTTCTATCAAATTTACTGAATAATATGAAATCTCTTCATTTTTAATTAATAAAATTATTTTATATCAAGTCACTTCAATTATAGTAGAAGAAAACAGTTTTTATTCCATAATGCTGAGTTCGATTCACTCTGCGATATTAATGTTTCTTAATTTATATTAGTAATTTATTTATCAAAAATTAATGAATCTCAATAACATATTGGTTGATATTATAAAATGTATTATTACTAACCACATTTTATATATCGTTATTTGAAATGATACACAATGTCACCATGTTAATCTATTACGTATAAGACAGTTGCATTTGCATTAATGTTGATTTATGTAATTGACCAGACGGTTATCAAAATTTATTACTCATATTTTTCAAAATTATTTTTACATTTTAAATGAGCTTGAAGATTTTTACTGTATAAAAATGTAAACATGATAATGTTTTATTGACATTTTTAAATTATTTTTTTATTTTATTTGAAGCTACTGTATATGTAGCTTCTAGTTTCAACACATTTAGGAATACCAGTGGAATTAAAGAAGTATAAAGTGATATTTTATATACAGTAGAGCCTCGATTATCCAGACTAATTCTCAAGCCATTTCATGGCGATATCTAAACACTGAAAAGCTTCAGAATGTGTAGGACCAAAATCTCCCCCCTCGCAAATCTCTTTTTCTTTTCTCGATCTTGTTATTCCGAGGCAGATATTTCTTTAATCATTTCCTCATTCAAAATTTGGAATTCAGAATCGTTTGCATTGTAATTTAACTATTCGGTTACATCTTCGTTGCATTCCGCATATATGTAAATTTGTGCTATTACTTCCGCAGTGTTGCTATTGTTTAAAAACTTTACCATTCATACAGGCTTTTTTCTGATGATCATATTCAACCGGGGAAGACTATTGATATTTTTAATGGATCTAGGGTTCTTTGATTTCCCAATAAGCAGTGGGAGTCTGTGTCATTTACACACACCATTATCTTGATGCTAAAAAATTGTTGGGTAGTTTTTTCCAATCTTATCAGCATTGTATTTAAACTCCTCGACGAATCCTTCCATCTCCACAAATAGCTTAAATTTGTCAATTAATGTGTTTGCTAAAGATATGTCAACAGAAAGCTTTTCCCCATGAATTTCAAGTGCCCTGATACTATGTATTCCTTTGAATTTTTCAATCCAGCCCAAGCTTGCTTTGAAGGAGGAATCTCCATTTAATTTTGTATTGAAAAATATTGCTCTTTCCCACAATAATGGACCAGATATTGGCTGTCCAGTTGATCGTCTTTGTATGAACTACATAAAAATACACTCTTCAAGTTGTGTATTCTTGATTTTTTCATAACTTTTCAATCTGAGCTTCCATCTTCTGATATTAAATATTAAGTAAACTTCGTAATATGCAATTCATCACATACGTGAGCAAAAGTGGACATAATTCTCCATATATAAATCGGCAAATAATATTATTTTTTTGCTTTATTTTGAATAATTCTGATAATCGAGGTTCTATTGTATGTTATTAAAACAGTTTTCTCATTAAAAATGTAATCCAGTCTTATTTTGGTGATTAATTTATTTTGGTTTTTGTGCACCAAAAGCACTTTTCTAATATTTAATTTTGTTTGCAAAATTATTTTTAATCGAGTTCATTTTTTAATATCCAATTGAACTTTTAAGTTTTATGTGCAGACCTTTTTTACTATTGTGCAATGTCTTTAATCAATCACTTTTAAAAGTTGTGTTTAGAAATGTGCCATGATTGTTTTTATTAAATATGTCTCCAAAAACGTTATTTACAACGTAGGCTCAATGTCCATTGCCATTTTTAAAAAAAGTGTTATTTTAACACAGTTGAAAGTTTGACAAATATTTTGTTGCTCAAATCCTAAATCTTGTGATCGAATCAGAACAATTTTTTTACAAAATTAGAATTAATATCATATGAAATACTTAGTTTTAGAATGTTTTTTTAAAGTAGATTTTACCAGTCACAAAACTATGTATTACACCAAAATTTATTTTTCATATATTAAAATTAATAAGAATTAACAGTGCAAAATAATCTGTGTTTTTTATTCAACACTCCCAAAAATTTAGTATAAATATATATGGTTTGGCTATAAATGAACTATACACGTAACTGATAATCATATTATAAAGCTGTTTATGGATATACCTATCTAACCGTGCTATTTCTACAAATGTATGTTAATTAACGTTTTGCATTATACACAAAAATTGTGTTTTTGCAAAAATTTAATATCAATTAATTCATTGATATAAATTATATTGTATATCAGTCATGTAAAATTTGGAATTACAGACTAAATTGGAAGTGCTAGAGTTGAAATTTTCATGCTAATATGATAAAGATTTGTTTGTTATCCTTTTGGAAAAATTGAAAATCCATACTATAAGTTTATTAGTTATGTATACAAGGGCATTGCCTTTGATATTGACATTTACAAGGCCATGAAAAGCATAAAAGTTTAATTACACCTAAATCGTAATGTTTTATATGCATCTTCTATTCATACACAGTTCATTACACATTTTTTTAAATAGTATTAAATTAAATCACAACTATGGAGTAATGTAGTATTTCTATCCAGTTAGTTTAACACGTTGACTGCCAACTATGAGATAATTCGTAATTTGCGTTCTTGGCTAGGACGCCAACTACTATCTCGTTGTTTGTTTATTTGCCATATTTGTGCAGCTATGATTATTTTTGTAATTTATTAGACTGAACATGAATAAATAGCTTCTAGGAAGAGAACAAAACATCTAAACTGGGTTACGGAAACAGGAAATTTATTAATAAATCAACAAAAAATATAATTATACCCGATTCATCCTGTTACAGCCAACTATGAGATAATTCGTAAGTGCTAAAAAAAATGCAATTTATGCTTTTTAATGATTACTATGTACTGTAATTATAGTTCAATAATATGATTAAATTAAATTGGCTCTTTAAGAATGGAATTCTGAAAAATATTGTGGCAGTCAATATATTATTTCCAAGTAAGTTACAGATGGAATCAATGAGCATTACTGATGAAGATATGTTACGTCAGTGATATAAGGATGAAAAATTGATGATATAATGGTGCGTTGAAATCTTGTATGTCTTAAACATCTGTTGCGTACAGCAATGTATAATGTGCTATGCTAGGGTATATCATCTGAAAACAATTCGAAGACAGGTTTTAGTCTAGCCATTTTCTAGCAGACGTCTTACCACTTATTTGCACTTTTTTTTAATACAATCTTGTATGCATTATCATTCGGATGACGATCGTGACAAAATAAACAGTGACAAAGTGAGAATTTAAAGGAGTCGCGGGTCTGAACAGTCCTTGGTGTACCTCATGAGAGGTTGGCGCCAAATATGGTCACAAGTCAGCTGCTGCCTCACCTGTGTCTGCTGACTCAGCCTGCTCCATTGCTAAACCTACCTACCTACTTACAAATACGTGCAAAGTCTTTTTTGTATATTTGTTAGCCACGAAACGACATGCCGGGTATCCATATGGTAATCGGCATATGGATTACCTAGCAAGCAGCCATCTAGGCTCTTCCGAGCAGATCATATTATCTTAAGGGTGATTTGTTATTTGTGAAAGAATTGAGTATTATTTTGCAGAAATAAAATTCTTAAAAACCATCCCTCAAGATTCATAGCGATCAATTTTTGAGTGAAATTTCAATTGGCGCCGTAAGAAAAATTGGATTAAACGTCACGAAATGTGGAACTCCAACAAAAGTTGATCGAAAAGAGGGAGAATCGTTTGTAGTGTGTCCGTCGCATGCATTATAGAAACGTTACGCACATGCGCTGTAGCATAAAGAAATCACTAGACCAGCAGCAAGCCTATTTTATTATATATTAAACAAAACTTTTAATTAATAGTTATATTTGTCGCTTCTAGGCGGCTCTCCAATTCGAAAATAGGGTCAACCACAGGACCAGACTACCTGTCCCTCCAAAGCAATGTGATAAACAATATCGGGAGGGGTGGGGGCAGAGAAGGGCAAGGGAGTCTTAGCCCCAGGGTGTCTTATGTAAGATTCCTCTACCGCAGGAAAAAAGGGAAAAAAATCTTCATAATATTAATTGCAGTCAATCTCGATTTGTTGTTACTTATCATTTGTGGAAAGGTGTATTTGAGAAAATATATTTTTTAAGCATGTTAAAAATATTTCCTAATCCATAGATCTTATGGATTTGTTATGATAAATCGTCTATGACAACGCTATCGATTTGAGTTGATAATCAACGGTATTATCTTCATTGTATTTAATAATATATTTGTATTGTTAAGTCTAACGATTTGTGGATCTGAAAAGATGTTGTTCTCCTGGTATTATGTCATAGTCGTTTTCCATTTGGCAATGCTGTTAGGTTTAGTTTTTTTTTTCTTAAGCACCCATCGCGCTTGGTGGGTATCCTTTGACCCAATAACAGCAAGGTTGGGCAGCACATTGCTTCCCACGTCGGTTGCCTTTCAATGCAAAACTGCTTTAAGTTGCTGTTCGTGTAAATAATAGCTACGTATAGCAGGAAAGTTGTGGTCCCTATTCTTAAGACGCCTTCGGAAATGATTAACCGAAGCCTACGTGGGAGCCAACCTCACCAGCTTCTTCCAAAGCGGACTTCGAAAACAAGTATTTTTAATGCAGATGTTAGTTAGTGCCTCGCCAAAACATGCAATTCAGTGCTAATTGAAATGAATCATGGATCGATATAAAAATATAAATTATCTTATATTCCTATGTAATTCATTAGAAAGTTGTAGGACGAAGAGTCGATCTTGTAAAACCGCAGCGATACTAACAAGAAGCTCTTCAAAGCATTGAACTATCAATCAGTGGCATAAATTGTAACACGTATCAATGCGATGTTGTGAAACAAGAACACTGCTCATCTAGAATCCTATTATAGATTTTTCTATTTATGGAAAGTACTTCAATTTCCCTATTTAAAAAAATACATGAAAAAGTTGATCTCACATATAATCAATGTATTTTTACATGCTATCCATAGAATATATAAGATTCAAAGAAATTCAAGCAATTCAAAATATTTTGGCAATATTCTAACATATACGGAGAAATGCTTTTTTCTTTGCTTAGTTTAGCTTAGGGATAAAAACAGGTATCTAACCCGAATAAGGTCATCATTTTTTGTAGGAAGACATGATAAATATATAAATTATCCTTATATAGTTAGCTGCAATTCATGGATAATCCAAATTCTTGGTTTATTTAATTGAGCATGCACTGTCAAGCATAAGTGATATAGGCAACTTGCTGCTGAAAATGTACGCTCAGCCTCCACACTCGATGGAGGTATCGTCATCAGATATTTAAATGCCAGTTCGAGTTGATGACCGCGTGAGCCCCCATTTTCGTTTCATCATCATCAATGTAACTGATAAAATTGCTTTCTGCTGAGACACGGACTAAAACTCGCAAAATTCCCGATTTTCCGACAAATTATTTATTTCCGTCGCTGTAGATGAATACTTATATACTTTAATACTTTGATGTGATTCGTAATTATATTACGGAGAAATACGAAAATTCTCAACCCCGTATCTATTATATTTCATATCGATATTCCCATTATTAGAGTCGAGGTGTAATAAATACATCACCGGTAGGGAAAGGTTAATGCAATAATTTGAAAAACATATATGTATACATAGATTAGACAATTACTGCCCCTAGGCGTCGCCTAAGCTCGCCAATTAGTATTTATGCCACTGTTTCCAAGCGTCCAGATTTTGGCGGGAATGTCTCGATTTAGTAGCCTTCATCATGCTGGTGAGGTGTAAGATTTCTATTAGATAAAATTTTCAATCCCGAATTTTTCGGGATTACGTTCACTAATCCCGGGATTCATGAGCACCTAAAACTGTCCGGGATCCCGGGATACTGGGATTGGATTTCCTACTTGTAACTTGATATTAGAAGGGTAATTAATAAGCGTTCGTGGATATAAAATCACGTAAATATATTACTAAAGTAAAAGCTCCGAAGAGTTAATTGGCTATTGAAATTGAATTAATTAACTTCCTGCGCCTACGCCTTTTAGTCGGATTTATATTTAGATAGGTGCTTAGCGAACTGAGGATATCAAATAAGGCGTCGAAGCCTCCACGATTCGAATTATTAACCTTGAATGTGTGCATCAATAAAACTGCATTGAGATCAGAATGTCCTTAAAGTGATTCATTTTAATTGAAAAATCGTTTTTTCAGACGACTAATCTAATCATCGAAATAATGACCTCGAGAATGATATCATCCAGTCAAGCAATTTGATGTCGAAAATAGTTTTTTTTTTCTACAAATGATAATTCAACGCTCATTTAACGTGGACGTGTTAAGACAATAGGAAAATGAATTATTTACAAAAAAATAAATGTATGTCTATCTGTTCTCTATGCAATCGTATAATAAATAGTCCTTTGATTCATCCCTCTCCAATCCATCGACGACCTATTTTATTCGTAATTATGTGAATATTTAAAGTCTCATTTTAATATGTTTATTGATCTACGAAAACGTCTCACATTATTTATAATTATTCACGTTAATGTCATTTTGTAGATAATAAAAATTCCAGAAATATATGCAGATTTAATTTTATATAACCATCGAGCTTGTACACAATAGTTATTTTAACAAGCAACGACTAATGATTTATGAAATCGTTTCGAAAGTAAATGCATATTTTTACATAGTAAAATACGTGTTTGTTTAATAAGCAACATTCCATGTATCTATTTTAAATTCCAGAAAATTCCAGGTACGGAACATTTGCATATAAAAAATTAAAGGATCCTTGTCTTAGGGTCGTAGGTCTTAATTCTGCTGAGAGTGTGGGCAAATCCGCCTCTGGCTTAAAAAAAAGTCCGAATAGTAACGACGTAACGGCTCGACAGAGCCGGTTGTTAAAGTTGTTGGGTTGATTCTTGGCTCATCTCATCAATATTATATTGAATATTTGCCACGATACGAATTTTTAAATTAGTCAGAATCAACTCCAATCACTTCATATTTCAAAATTAAATTTTATTATTTTCTCCTTGAATCATGGAATGATAAAAATGTCTATCGGGTTACTATATCCGCTTAAGCTACAATGTCGTATAAAACACGTTTAACGAATTTAGCTTAAATACAAGAAGAATGAGCGAAAGCTTTGATAAGTTTATCGCTATAAAAATAAAATACAATTTTAAATTATGAGCTTATGAATTAACATTCAATGTCGGACTATGTGTGTCATTTTCACAGGAACGCTTAAAGAATTAAAACGTCTTAGCGAAATTCAATGTAGAGTATGGTGCTATATAAAAAAATCTAATCAAAATCAAATCATAACTGTTTCAAAAGTTAAGCTCAGGCTTATTAAATTTAGAAAAAGTTATGAGCTATTAAATTAGCAATATTTGATCTGGCAGATGTTGTATTTTCATCATGTTTTTGCGATAAATAAATCTTCTTTAGGAATCGTTCATGGCAAATATTTGCGATTAGCGTATAATTATTTGATGAATCTATCTAACAAGCGTTAAATCTGAGAGGCGGCTTTTATGCAGCCAGATTTATTTGCTTGAAGAAGATATTTAGACCAAAATAAATCCATATTTATACGTCGGTTCGTTCAGACTCCAATATGAAAATAAATGTGGATGGACTCGAAGTTATCATGGATGCAGCCAAAAATCATGATTACCAAATATAGCTCCATCCGAGTCCTTCAATCGATACGCAAACCCATAACGAGCCTTCTTGGTTCTTTTTTACCAGTCATATTTGTCTTTGATGGCTAATAATCATTTAATATCAAGATCGATCTTAGTTTTTAGTGATTCGAGCATATTTTAAACGACATTGGTCATTGACCAAAACTGTAAACGAGATCAATAAATAGCGCAAAGCAGTAATTAAGCTGCTAAGCAGCAAATTCTAGATTTGTAAAAATATGATTTAAATTATTGTCCTTCCCTAAAATACATAGAATCGCAACCAGTTTGTCAAGCCAAAAACTAATGATAACGCATGCAGGTTTTTCTTGAGGACTTATGGCAGCTTCAAGCATAACTCCCCTCTCCCCAGGAAGGTATGGATATATAAGGATAGCAGGTATGGATAGATAAGGAAGTGAGGGATGAATAATATTTAGGAAACAGGGTCTTCCATCGATTGATAGGGAAAGACTTTTGCGCAATGGTCCACATTGCTCAACTCTTTCCACAGTGTAGATCTGTAGTGTAGTTGATCTGGACTAGGGGATCCAATTCCGGGATCTCGGACAGTTTTAGGTGCTCATGAATCCCCGGATTAGTAAACGCAATCCCGAAAAATTCGGGATTGAAATTTTTATCTAACAGAAATCGTACACCTCATCAGCACGATGAAGGCTACTAAATCGAGACATTCTCGCCGAAATCTGGACGCTTGGAAACACTGGCGTAACTACTAATTGGCAAGTTTAGGCGACGCCTAGGGGCAGTGACTATCTAATCTATGTATACAAATATAGAGCACATGTATGTTTTTCAAATTGTTATATTAACATTTCCCTATCGGTGATGTATTTACTACACCTCGACTCTAATAATGGGAATATCGATATGAAATATAATAGATACGGGGTTTGGATAGCTTATTTTGGCTTAAAAATGTCTAACCAACGCAACAAAAAAATGACGAATATATTTTGGCTTTACTTCATGTTAGCCAGGCCGCTATTGTTAATTTTCAAACCATTTTCAGCAGAGATTTGTCAAGCAAATATTAAGGCTGTGTTACCATAATGCCTTACATTTCCATATACTGAATGCAACTCACAGTTGTTTATAAACGTGACTCATACGAAATGTAAACAATATCAATATTAACTGTACATTAAAGTAGCCCTGCTGCGCATAGCAATGCTAGTATGATTTATAGGACGTACAGCATTTGAGCAAATTTTATAGAACAGCCAATTCATTTACAAACACTGTTGTTTTCCTATACACAACAATTCTAAATTAATTTAGCTATTATCATATAAAATCTACATCAATTTCTCTTTCGTGGCATATGTTCGATTAACCGTGCTTTCATATGGTACGCTCAGATGTGTCCCAATTGTCGCAGAAGAATTCTTGCTTTGGCGCCGTTAGTCGATCATTTGTAAGCGACGGAGAACATTTTTCCATCATAAATTCCACTGGCAAATTATTTACATCCTATTCAGCACGAAAGCATTAATTTACATGAACAAAATTGGATGACCATAAATCGTATTGGGGATGTTTATTTATTTTTTTTTTTTTTAATCCTTATGACGTCCATCAAAGCATGAATCTTTGATGTGTCATATCCGATAACGGATATAGGGTGATCTCCATAGGAGATCTTACTTGGGAGATGATTTAATGTGGTGGTTTCCCGTTGCCTTCCACACGTGGTAAAGTAAGGATAGGATTATTTGGAAAGGTAGGAGAGGAGAGAATCTACGAGTGAGTAGCGAAATTATCATTATATATATAAATGATAATTTAATTATTGTTGCAAATTCAATTACTCACTCATGGGCGTCCCTGCACGACTTTATTAATCGCCTCAGAATTTACTTTTTCTAATCCAGGAAATCAGGGTAAACCTGGATCGAGACGATCGATCAGAAATATTAATATTTCCGATCTCCCAAATTTGTTGGTACGGTGAAAATTTTTTCCACAATCTGGATTTGAACCCGAACCTTTGCAACAAGAGTCCAGGATCTAAGCCACTATACCAACACTTGGTATAGTGGCTTATTAACCCTTGATAAATCATCTTCTTTTATTGAATCATATTTTATAAAATATCGGCATTTTTATAACAAATCCAATGCAATCTGAATGTTTTGAATATTTCACGAACGATTTATGCTCAAAAAAACCACATCTCTATCTAAATGTCATATATTATAATAATATTATCTTCATGATGATTTCACCAGGCATTTTTTTCGCATGATTAATTCCCGAAATAACAATTTACTCATTTGAAATGCTATCAGTATACAATACTAACCTACCAAATGTTTGTTTATTTAAATATCTATTTTATATATGTTGTCATTGCCTATTAACACTATAACGCCCGATGTTACAACATATGTGCCATGTACCGGACAAATTTATATCGGTTCGATTACGGTTTTCGTTCCGGCAAAACTAATGGTTTTACCGTTTTCCTACGACTACTGTGATAATTTTATTGAAAAAAGCTTTCTGGACAACATCGAAATCGCTTCATACATCAAATTGTGTGTCTTCGTACAACTTACCCTTGCGAGTTCGAAAATGAAAAAAAAAACGATTTTTGGAAAATTCATCCTTCCAGTTCCACAGTTCCTCCAAGAAGTTTTGCTTCGTGATGAGCGACAGCAGGGCTGTAACACGTAATTGGAGGCGGCGGGCAATGAAGCCCTCGCCAGAATCAACGCATGGATGCGGGAAAATCGCCTGCAGCTGGCGGCAGAAAAAACGGAGGCAATGATCTGCAGTAGAAGAAGAAGACCGAGGGTCAAGAGGCTTGTTGTGAACGATCACGAGTTTGAATACAGCAAATCGCTGAGATACCTCGAGATCCTCTTGGACAACAAGCTGACCTTCAGAAAACACATTGAAGCAGCTGCGCAGAAGGTAGCCAACGAACTCAGCCCAACATCGGAGGGCCAAAGCCGTGCAGAAGAAGAACCATAAACGAGGTTATATACTCAATCCTTCTGTACGGAGCCCAGATATGGCATGAGTCCCTCAGACATAAGAGCTACAGAAAGAAGCTGGCTGGGGTCCAGCGGCAGGGAGCGCTCCGAGTCACCGCAGCATACAGAACTGTATCTGAAGAAGTGGTGCTCATGATCGCTGGAATATCCCCGCTTGACCTCCAGGCAAAGAAGAGGGCCTTGGACTACGAAGATCCTAAAAATTGCTAAGAACATGACCAGAAACTGAGGGAAGCCTGGCAACGGAGTTGGGATCAGTCCAGCAAGGGAAGATGGACCCACTGACTTATCCAGGTCATAAGTCGGTGGAGGGTCCGGGAGCACGGTGAAACTGACACAGGTGCTCACTGGACATGGATGCTTCGGTGCGTATCTGAAGCGGATTGGCAAAGAACCATCCGCTATGTGCCACTACTGCCAAGCGGAGGTCGACGACGCAGAGCACATCATCATTGGTTGTGAGGCTTGGGCACCCCAGAGAAAACTGCTGAAACAAACACTAGGGGTAGCCGAGCTCAACGTCTACAACATGGTCCACAGCATGATGGAAAGCAAGAAGAAATGGGACCTTTGGCGCGAATACGTACAAGAGATTCTGAGCGCTAAAGAGGGCAGTGAAAGAGAGAAACACAAGGCGCCTCTCCAACAATAGAATAGGGCCAATCACCCAAGTAATGTGGAAAACAATACCAGGGGGACAGAGAAGAACAAGGGAAGGGTTTATTCTACTTTACGTGAACAATGATTGACTCTGTCCTCTGTCCCTCTGTTTTTATAATATATACTAAGTCGTCTAATCCCTCTTTTCTTCGTTATTGCTTAAACATTGGACCCACCCTGCCGGCATAAACCCGCAATGAAAAAAAGACAACAATATTTTCGACCGGTTGTAAAATTTAAACAACCCATCCGGTCAGTCTTCTTTATACAACTTCGTTTTAAAATGAAATTTCGTAATAGTTCTGTAGATATGTTCAGGTATGACGTCCGACCGCGAGGCGCTTATTCGTCATATTAGTGCTCCGAAAAGCGGACCGGTTGAATACACAGACCCTGTGGCCGGTGCAAGCTAGATATTTGCCACGGGCGCTTTGTACCCTCGTTACGGCTTTGGGTGAATTCGATACATTATACACAGTGCATGTTTCATACTGTCGCAGTAAATGGGTTAAACTGATGACTGGCACGCGTGCCGACGGTTGTGGCACGTGTGGGGGCGTAGAATCATGGCCCTCGTCCCGCGCACTTCATTCGAACGAAGGTTTTCACGCGGAGCGCATCGTGCCGGTCACATTTGTTGACGAACTTTTATACGTGCCGGTCGTCTACTAACGATTACTCTTTTTTTCTTCGAGCGACTTCTTCAAATCGTCACTTTATTATTAGACACCACCCTAACGAACAATTAACTCCGAATAAGTAACAAACAGCTCAGTTCAGTGCTTTTGGAATTGTGGATTGGATATCGAGCCTGGATATCAAACTCTGAAAGGTATGACAAATTTTTAATTTCAATTTTATAATAAAATCAATTTCGCACAGATTGTACTTAAAATGATAACGACGATCAAGATAAATACCATTGATTAAATGGGCACAAAAATTTTCCGAATTTTCACCCAATTACACACGCTATTATTTTGTAAATTTACATTTGCGAGCTGTAATAAATTTGATTTTCATCGAGAATCCATTATATACGCCTAATAAAATCGCATGTAAAAATATGTATGTAAATATGGCCAAATGTCCAAATACCATTTCTGTATACAACGCTCTGCTTCGCTATCCAGATATTTTTATATTCACATCGAAATATAAATTTTAAAAAATGTGTAAGTATTATATTGTTTTTCTTACTCGGCGTATTAATAAAAGACTTTTCCCGACTATTTTTGTACAGTTTTTCACATATGATCAAATTGAGATAAGATCATTTAAATGGGAAATTATAGGCAAATGACCTTTGAGTGAGTAGCGAAATATTAATTATTTTTATGTTTTGGATTTGTACCTGAACTTTTCAACGAGAGTTCAGGAACTAATCCACTATCAATCGATCAATTCTTATGTTATATGCCCTATAAATAGTATGACCATATTTACGTCGCTTGAAAAAAGGTCAAATTGATTGACAGGTACTTAATTTTAATGGCGTTTGTTAAAAAAGCAGATGGAACGATTTGTTTGGATTCAATATATCATGGATTTTTAAGAAGCATAGATTTATTTTTTGGAATTAATTCTATCTGAATTTGATGTTAATATTTGTATGTATGTTTGTCATTATGCAAACACGGACATGTGTTAATTAATTGGCAATTCGATGTTGTTTATGTTGTGTATCATATTCTGTTTAAATATGCACAGTTTATCGTACAAAATTCGGAAAGAACGTTAATAGCGTTTTAAGAAATTCTCGCTAATTAAAACCGATGGATTGTGTGTATAATTTTTGGATATGAATTATTTATGATAACTTCTTTGTTAAAGACATTGTTTGAATAACCACAAGTGATTTCAACGATCGATGGAAATGATTAAGAAGATATTTCTAGCACTTCTACAGAACGTTGAATGAACTAATTGAATTCATCTTCTCGAAGCTCTTTGGATGGCGTTAGCTCATTTATTCCAAATGTCCAAAATTGTCATAATTAACGTCGAACGGTAATTCTGAGATGTTGTATTTTTGAAAATTTACTTCTTTCTCCACATCGTTCTAAATTTCTTTATAAGGCCCGAGTCTAATGGCCGTGGTCCAAGTCAGTCGATATCCACTTTCGCAACTGTAATAGTTCCAGTTTGTTGGAACAGGTCAACGAACGATGCCTGGAACTTCTCAAATATCACTCTTGAAGACAAAATCTTCAAAAAACAATTCGCACAAATGGCAAACATTCAAGCGATTTTCCTAGCATCCAGTCATAGATGATTCGGTGGTGACTAAGATAATTCTGTGCGTAGTTGCAGAATATTTTTCCACCCACTGAAGAACGAATGTTTTTATATAAACCATTTGTCATATAGAAAGCTATGCGGCAATAGAAACAATAAATACTCCCAAGCACATAATGGTTGAGGATAACTTTTCATTCAAGAAATTTGCTCGTTTCTCAAGCGTTTCTTTTCGCATTACATCATTTTCAAGCAAAAAAAAATGTCCACTCAAACATTTTTTCTCCATTGAGGATCCACAAACAGATCAGAGATTCTTCACTCGTTTTTCCAAAACAATAAATTCGCATATGCATCATAAATGTACGTTAGAATAGGATCATTGCCGACTAATTTGGCACGGTTTTCATAGCGTATATATATTTTTTTAAAATGTGATTGCTAACCATACCTCATGTAGATTTACATCACTACATTACGAGAATTCGGCTAAAAAAATCATTTTTTCGTATTCGTTCCGGACGGGTTCGTCTTCGAAGTCTCGCAGTTGGGTCTAATCCCCATTCTAGTCCCAGTCTCCCATTCACAATCTCCGACTTGCAAGACATTCCGTCTCTGTCTGTCTCCGAATTCAACCTGTAAAAATGCTCTTTTTGAATCACTGAAATTCGTACACAATACTGTGTCTTAAATCTTTAATAATTTAATAGGTTAATTTTGTTTTTCTCCTACTGCAACTAGTTGATTACAACGAATACGTTTAGCTTCTGATGTTCCTATATTTAGCTGTCCTTGCAATATTTCTTATTTTTTTGTGTTAAAAGTGTATGTTGTTCGTTCGTGTAAATATTATAAACGTATCAGATATAGCTCTTTTTATACATTTTTATTTTCAAAGCGTTCCCACGGAAACTCGATCAACAAATAGAGATTATTTTTAGCATAATTTGGATCAAATTCACTACTGATCCATATTGATCTAGAATTAGTACACTTGGATCTATTTTTATGCGATTTTGAAGTTATGCGGTTTTCAAAAATAATTCTTCGCAAATTTTTTTTATGCGATTTTTGGTACTTTTCATCACATCGATTTGATGTTATGCGGTTTTTAAAAATAATGGAACCTATCCCTAAGTTTTATATGTAGTTCAAGTCTTTTTTTATGCGGATTTTTTATATGCGACTCCCCGTGGAACGTATATATCACATGAAAACAGACCCAAGTGTATATGAATTTGAATCATCTTCTTTAAATTCAGAGAAGACGATTTGTACTATTTTCATATCAGACACCAATCCATGCACCTTGACAGATTGACCTAATTGATAATGCCAGACAAGCGCAACGATGCAGAGCATCGGAAAGATTGTTTGATGATTAGGCATACTTAGAATTATAAAACGTGGTTAAGTCTCTGATATATTATGCATAATGCATATTGTAGTGCTCTATTTTGTAAATGTGACATGGACTTGAGAATTTATCTCACCTACTGCCGACCTTAACCCGATTCTGCGATGATTGCTTGTTATTTGCTAGATTCTTGATAAAGTCATTAGGCAGTGTGTGCAGAAATCTGCATGCATTTCGTGCTGATATGGACCAATTATTTTTTGCTAGAGTTCAATTGCTATAATAGATTTTGATGGCATTAGACAGTGGATGAAACTGTCTATTGGCTGCCGAGGCTCATTTGATATGATTAACCTTCTCGTCCCACGTAAGGTTATACGAGACATATATTATATTTATTGCAAATACATTATCTTGAAATAAAGCGTAGGAGACACAATGGATGAGTACCCATTATTCACTCCTTTTAAGGGAAACCGTTTCTAAAAATATCAAAATTGATTGAAATTAATGTGGATATTTAAATGGAAAAATCGCTATGAAAGTCTTTGATGACGATTTTCATCCCTTTGCCTCTTCCTTTGCATCCCTTTGGAGCAATTATTTTTCATATTCATGCACAACATTCGTGTAATGTGTCAAACACAATCAGGTAAAATTTCTTGATGGTGACGCCATAAAAACTATTGTCTGCTTAAAGGCATGACTCTATATGGAAGCTAAATATTGATGTGATGAGTGTGTTAAAATCGTATTACACGAAAACCACAAAATCATCATGCTAAGATGATGCACGAGTACCAAGAAGATCATGAAGATTTAATCCACACGTTTTAAAAGCAATCTATAAGAGGCTTTATTTATGTTAGAAAATTGCAAATTCTTGAACATCTTGTCAGGAACTGCAAATAGAATTTCAAACGACATTAGAGAAGTCGAACGAAATGAATAAACACGTCAGTGATTTGCGAACCAACAAGTATTAGCGAACCTGATGAAGTGTTCAAAAAAGCTGAAAATCCTCTAAATATATCCATCTGACACGATCGAGACATTTAACACATTAAATGCGGGAGAACTTCTCGCGAAAAACGTATATTTACATAAAATGTCATAACTTTTAAAATAGCCAACATATTTGATTTTTTTAAATCAAAATACTCTGTCATCACATATAGATAAATTATAATAGGTTCTTATAGTGCTTTTAAGTTACGTCTAGCACTTAAGATCTTAAAATTAGCCGATTTCTACATTAAAAAATATCTCCCCAAAGATATTGCAAGATGGACGATGATGAATCGCGCATAATAGGGCCGCCATTATCTCGCGATCAGGTCACGTGGCGTACAAAATGGCGGCTCGCGTTTAAATTCGTTACGGATTTTTGATATTTTTATGATCGTGGCTTATAAATGATAAGCGATTGCATCAGACAGAGCCGTATCAAGAGTATGAAGCGCCCGTGGCAAGTATCTAAGTCCCAAAAATACCCGACCTAACGTATAGATAGCGGTTATTGTTTTTTAAAAAATGCTATGAACGAAAGTGTCTAGACGCTAAGTTGCTTCCGTGATCGTACAGATCATAGGAAAATGCCGCTAAAAAGTTCTAAAAGAAGACGGAGTAGCCATTGGGTTTGTATGTTCAATCGGTCCGCTTTTCGGACCGCTGATATGACAAATGAGCGCCTCGCAACATGTCTACAGACGAATTTATTGATATTTTAACGATGATCGTTACCATATGGTCACGTTCGTTCTTAAATAATTGATCCGCCCAACGTGTGTATCTGTCAATGATGTGGTGGTGTTTTTGATGATGGTTTGAAATGAGTACAAGGCTATTGATCGACAATTATATTTTACAATTATTTGATGCAAGCATCATGATTTTTTTTTTGATATGATGAAATTAATTAAACTAAATATGAATCAAACTTTTATTCCGAGCCAACGTTCCTCCGTCAATTCGTGCGGCACCCATTCGATCGTTTTTTGGAGGTCTCATGAAAACATTTGCACTCCAGCGTGATTGATAACGCCTTGTAATTATTGTTCGCAATGATATTATAAAATAATTTGTAATGAAAATTTTTGCTTAATTTGCGGAAATGCTTTATCTTCGTATAACGGATGCAAATTTGTATATGCATATTGAGGTTTTTTCTCTCTGCTAATAGTTTAATCTATTTGCCAATGACGCAAGTGCTTGTGTTCCAATCTCATTTGTTCCCAAGTAGAGTTCAAACAGTCGTACTTGTTGTGTGAATGTCGATTCGGTCTCTATTCACTGATAATGATAATTATGAGGCTTAAATAGACCATATAGAAATGTATCCAAGGTTGTATAAAAAAAAGATACACTATAAAACATAATCTGCAAATAGATCATCCACTTTTTGTTGGCACTCTTGTATCGATTCAAAAAATCGGATTGTCTAATTAAAACAGGACTGGGAAGATGTGCATGTTTTTCGTCATTCTTAAGGGATGTCATCACGATCCTTCTTCCCCATCATTGAATAATATTTTCGTTTTAATATCCCCATTTGGAAGTTTGAGAAATTTCGGCTCAATCTCATTGCATATATTATTAGGTCATCGCTTTGATCTTTAACCTGTAACGAGTCATTTATATTCGATTACCTCATTGCAAATATCGGATATTTCCATGGCCTTTTGAGTGCTATATTTTCTTTAATAAACACTTAGGAAAATTACAGAGCACACAGTCAATACTAATCTTAATCTGGGACATTTTTATGGCCTCTTAATCTGAATTGTTCACTGATAGCTGAAGATAATGCAAAGCAATATTATTTCAGTCATTTCTATTTATGTCCGATTTCTAATTGCGCATGCGCGAAATATTATATCCATTTTTATCCACTCATCTAGTTGCCAGCCGGTTCTTGATCATTACAAGTTCATCTGTCCGCATTGTCATATGATCTGCCCATTGCCATATCGATATGTTCAATAGCACTTTAAACGTTGGTTATTCATTTTATTTTAACAAAATTATTATACAGAGTAAAGCCTAATATTGGATGTATTTTAACATTGATTCTCCGTGGTCCGTAATCATACATCAATACTGACAACAAAGCGATCAATAAATATCTTAACGAGATATCATTTTATTACCTGTTTGATGTCATCGATGAACACATCCAGTGTAATAAATATGCCGAAATAGTGTACGTGACCATATGGTCACGCACACTAGGGACTCACAATTACAAAATAGAAAATAGGATAGACTAACTAGAAGAGGAATAACTTTTTATATGGTTGTATCCCATTGTTTTCCACATTATGTTGTGACAGGATCATTTGAATGGAAATTTGAAATAGGAAAAGGTTTATCAATGGGCAGTAAAATTAACATAATTTTTAAATTTTTGTCACAAATCAATTCAGTGTTAAAATAACCCTTTGAAGACGCATAACCTCATTATACATATGTTGTTTAAATATGAATGCTGTTCACCCAAACGATAAAAAAAAATATTTTTCCAAATAAATTGAGTGCATTTTGTATTAATCCGTTATTCTGAAGTCGAGTCGAAATGAGGCTTTACTGTATTTCAAGTACCCAAACAAGTATGAGCACATACTCAAAGCTATTAAGTGCTTGACTGCGATACTCAATTTTTGTATTAAAACAATGTTCTATTAATATGCTGGACGTTCATTTAAATAATGCATATAATTTGATATGAATTCTTCAAAGCATAACCTTATTCTTAATTGTGCGAAGTCATTAGAGACGGACGGAGTGCCATTAAATGCATCTTGATTTCAAAGGAAGTGGGTGCACTTTTTATGCAATTACATGTCCATATTTAATTGTGCAGTACAATCATAATTTGTTCTGAAAAATGATTGATTACAAGCACGTTTTTGCGATTTTTAATTCAAAAGTTGCACCCGAAAAAAAAAAGCAATGAGAACCTATTGAGAATCGTTGTGTAGTATAAATACATACGTTACATTTCGCATGCACTTAAAATAAGCATTACGGAATTGACCGTGAATTGTCGCTTGTTACGACATTTTGTTCGCTTTGGCAGAGATACTAAATCTGGCGGAAAATATTTATACATCATATTGATAAATTTTCAACAAGGACCTGCCTTAAATCGAAGCCATCCTGTAAAGAAATGGTATTAAATCCTGAATCCCAAAAAGCTCATATATTTGTATATAATATATAAGCTTTGCGATAGTTTTCCTAATGGATAAAAGCTCAGTATTTAAGCTAAAATTAACAGCCAAATATTATATTCGGGTCGCCGTATCAACTGCAATGCCACGTTTGTACATACATATTAACGACCATGCATACGCACGCGAATTTATCTTAAAAATACGCTAAAACGTTAAGCAATTATGTTAATTCTCAATGTGCTTAATTTATATAATGCATGATTTCAAAGCCTCTCAAGCTAAAATGAATATGCAAATTTCGTAATACTGCATTATGAGATTTGCGTGCTTTTAAAAGACGTATAAATGCGCTTATATTGATTTTTTTACGTGCGCTTTACATATTTTAATGCTTTCTATTGCATTAATGTACTAAATCTGCTTTAAATAACGATCTGTACGAACGTGTCGATTTGTATCAATTGTCTGTCTGTCGTTTGGATGTCATCATTTCCTTGAGAACGTCTTGTTGGATAAATGCGATATTTGTATTGCTATACTAATGCAGCGAATTCATAAATTAGATTCAATGATATCAAACGATTATGCTATTGTCAAGCAATTCAATTGGTTTACGGATCTAGATCAAGTGTTAATATAATGGGTTAGATCCTGGATTCTTATCATCAGGTCAGTCCAAAAGTTCGTGCGTATTTCTGGATTTTTCTGAAACAGTGCAAATAAAACCTATTGAAATTTGCCGTCGCTTGACTATTGTATTAGTCATTTTGTCGCCAATTTTCGTGTACATTTAAAGCCATAATTAACAATGGATCGCAGAAAGGATAGATTAATCTCATGGAACAGTCTTTCGTCATTTAGAGTAGATTGGGAAAGTATCCAAGCTCGGAAAGTTCATTCAGCAACGAATAAATATCTGCATTTCCCTTTTATCGCGCTTCGAAAGAGAGCCATTTTCTAGACCATTTGGTAACAGGTGACGAAAAATGGATTATTTATCATAACGTCACAAAAAAAAAGACTGGTTCAAATTCAGATTGTGGAAAAAATATTCATAGTATCAATAAATTTAGAAGATCGGATATATTAACCCCCAAGGGAGTACTACCGGAGGGCTTGCGATCCCCCTCCATTCATTCAGAAAAAGCACTCTTGTACATTGAGCTCGGAGACAGACAGAGACAGAGAGAGAACGTGGCGCAGTTTGAGAGACAGAGACGGTGAGCTTTCCTGCATACATCGCACGATTGTATAGAACGTTAGCCCAAATTTAACAACTAATAATGATTTCGATTTCAAGTGTGTTATTTGTTTGTACAAAGAAATTACCGAATATTTTGTGCTATCGACAGTGTTTACTTATTTAATTGCCTTCCTGTTCGTCGCTGCTTGTTGAATGAGTCTTTGTCCAACTATCATTTCCTTGTAAAGCAGGAGCAAATGAATCGATTTTTTGTGTATTGTTTATGTTAAGAAATGACGTGGTCTTGTATGCTATCAACGGTGTTTATTTACAATTGACTCTACTTCGAATTGAAGATTGTCTTATGCTGATAGGAGCTGACAGACAATCATCGGTGTAAAGCGATTATGGCCTCAACGACTTCATCGATTTTAAATTTGCTCACTCCTCAAAAAGTTTATATATGTATACATCAATGTATGTAATTCTGTAGTTGGTGTGTAAAATTATGAATTAGATTTTGCACGGTATAAATAATTTTTCAAAATTCTTGCAAGGAAAATGACTAGATTTTTAAAGTCTATGATTACCCAACTTGTAATAGTACAAAAAGAAAAAATATACTGCGTACTCAAATCGTTACTCTATGTACATATGTAAATATTTTTTAAGCCTAAGCCCTCATTAAATCTTTCCTATGCACTTGGTCATAATAACACTATTAAGTGTAATAAATATAAAACTGGTTTACAACCTCCGCAGTCAGGTATCTCTGTATAGTGCGCTTGTATGGGTCTTATTTATAGTTCTTGCGTTTACAACTCACTATGTATCTCGATCGGTGTTTTTTTTTTATTTTTGAAAAAAAATACCCCATCCAAACGAGAAGAAATCTCACGTAATTTCTATTTTCGAACGAACGATAGCCTCTGACTCGAGGGCAAATCTTGAAATCGAACCGAGCGATGCGATAAAAGGTGATGATGTTCCTTGAATGAATGTGCCGCATAAAAAAATATTGACGCATTGATAAAAATACACATATAATGACATGTGTTTCTCAAGATTTATGAGCAAATGTTTGCTTTGGAATTAGTTTGGCTGTAAAAATGCGTGTGCTTACATTGTATGATTAACACCACTTGCCGCCGCCCGCACAAAGGACCGCTCCGCGCTTATAACGGCTTATTCGAGTACACTTCATGCTCGAATGAGTACACTTTATTTGAGTGTGCTATAAAGATGTACACGGAATAATACAAAAGCACACAAAGCTTTAGGACATAAATAGATAAAAATCGCATAAATCTAAGTAATTGTTTGTCTTTTAGTTTTTCGATAATTTGAGAAACAGAATGGATTAATTTAATCTCACACATAATTTAAATTCACACTCAACAACGCAAAGTCTGTTCCGTTTCGGCGTGAGCAAAGCAAGAAAGTATAGTATAGAACCCAATTAGCTTAATATATTTAGATTGAAATTGATATTATCTGCATCAAACATTTGCCTCTTCATGTGCTCGATATTGAACACTCACCCAGCGGGTTATATAACCCTTTGAGTAATGAGCTAATTTAAAATCTTGACAGTCTTAGATGCTGTATTTGCTTGTCCGCCATTTATCATTCGTACCTTTTATATCCATTCTCCGAGCTCAACGAACAAAAGTGCTTTTCTTGAATCACTGGAATTCGCTCGCAAATACGCGATCATCCTACCATACAGGCTAAGAGAGTGTATATTATTTAACATTTTGTTATGGAATTTAAAGATCTTTAAAGACTGAAAAGCTTTTCGTGGAAGCCATTGAAAAATAATCGAAACGATTATGTTGATTTTATTGAATCTTGTAGTATATGGAGTCAATTCCATATTTCCTCATCAGACATGTAATGCATCTAAGGATCGCTCCTTTCTCGCACGAATTATGATTTTCTGATTCCTTACAGCTAACTTTTGTGAATTCGAAAAAGGGCTGCCTTCTTTAGAGATTCACCTTGCCACTTTGATGAGTTCAAAACGATTTAAAAAGCAAAGAAAAATACTAGGAATTCGAACCGAAACTAAACCAGCTCGAAAATATCGTTTCTTTTCGGTTCGATGCACGTCTTACGCGAATAAGAATTTATAAGAGTAGAGCGTAAGTACTTCAAATGGACAGCAATCATCTCAATCGTGACTCAATAGCCACAGTGAAAGAGTATTGCATAAAGAGATACAACACGAGAGTTGAATTGTGTTTCAAATTAAATTTATTTGAATTTATGCTCCAATAGGGTTTCAAATAAATAGGCAAAAAATACCAAAATTGCAACATGGGTTTGATGATTTAATACGCAGACGGGTCGTTCACTCGTGATGTATGATCCCAATGGATGATAGGGGGAATTCATTTTGACAAATTGGGTCATATTAATACAGGTCCGGATATTTGTCATTGTGACTTATAATATGTACTATAAATACAACAATGATACAATACGCTTAACATGCATGATCGTATTTTACATCACTTAAATATGTTATTCAAAACTATAAAACGGGTATCTTGAGATATCTGTATAGAAAAAAATCGTAGGGGGTGAAATCTATTGATTGTGTTGATCGGGAGAAGTCACCATGTGAAGAAATCGAACATCCCGCGAACAAATATCTTAAACTTTTTTTAAATTTATTCATGACTCCAGAAAAGTGAAAACATATTTCATCAGTAGCATCAAAAAGAAGGTAAGAGAACCATATAGAACAGTTTGATGGATGTTTTAATAGAAATTAAATTATTGTATCAACCTTTCCCTACCGGTGATGTATTTACTACACCTCGACTCTAATAATGGGAATATCGATATGAAATATAATAGATACGGGGTTCAGAATTTTCATATGCCTTCGTAATATAATTACGAATCATATCAAAGTATTATAGTATATAAGTATTCATTTGCAGTGACGGAAATAAATAATTTGTCGGGAAATCGAGAACTTTGCGAGTTTTATGAGTACTGGATGCATTATAATTTTTCTGCAGTATTTAATTAATTTATGTATATAATCAGTTAATATTTCAATTTATTGCGGGATGGACGTCCGACGTTAACATCCTCCAGGAAAAGAACTTATCTTAAAATGATCATTCAAGTCAAAGCGGATACATAAAAATGGAACATTAATTAAGCGATCTCATGCCCATATTCATTCGATAATAAATTCTGATCAATATCGCAAAATTATACACGATTAAAAAATAATTCAAAATTGTGTCGGTTGACTTTCCTACCATCTCCACAATGGTGAAATGTTGCCTTTTTAACATCCGCATTCGTTTATCACATTAGCATATTTTTTGCACTTTTATATGTCGTTCCACTTTTCGGGTATTTATGGTCACAAGTTCAGAGCTGTTGACACGATTAATGTAACGAGTATATATATATATATATTTTTTTATTTTTTGATTTTGATTAAAATATTGCCCAACCAAAGTCGGCTCGCCCGTAGCATTACAGATATTTGAACGACCATTGTATGGTAGAAAAAATTGAATTGAATTAAATATCAGCGTTTCTCAATCGCAGTATGGCGTGTAATTGAAAAATCTTTATGGCGATTATTGTATGCCATAAATCAAAAGATGGATTCGGCGTTCGATTCATACTTCATGACCCATTAAGCAAGAATCTCATTATATAATACAATTTTTGATATTGTCTTTGGACGGGACATTTCATAAATGATGTGACTATGACTTCATGAATAGTGTGATGTACTAAGCACAATATCGATAGCAGTACAATATTTTTTGGCCGTATAACGAAAAATTGTGGGTCGTATACCGAAAAAATGTCATAAGTCATAATTAAAAAATATCATTATATCAAAATACCGTGTCAAGAATGGCCGTATAGTGAGGTATACGTGTATTTTATTTTTAAATAATAATGAAATCATATTTGATGTCATTCGATGCTCATAAAAATAATACCCACAACTGGTCAAATAAAAATTATGATCTTTTCTAAACTTATGTGGGATTGGACATAAATACACCCAAACTTTTATTCATCTTATAATGCAGTCATCAAATCTGCAAATTCTATTTTATGCAACTTTAACGCATTTTAAAATATTCTTAAAAAATAGCAAGAAATAACATATAAACAACCCCCGGATTATATGCCACTTCATTAATTGTTTTAAATCTTATATCAGCAATTTTATAGCACATATATTAATCTAATACATCCATTAAAGAAATATGATCGTCAACATTGAATGTGTGCTGGAAAAGATATAGACAAAGTTAGATCAACAAGAATAAGACTTAAACGATATTAAATTCGAGGTTATTCAATAATTACTGGTAGAAGAAGAAACCGATGAAGCAAATTTGTTGTAAATGGCATCTGAAATAATTCATAATATACCATAAAAATGCATAGATTTGGTTTAAAATGTTGATCTATTGAGGATTCATTCATAGAAAAATATACCACACAAAGAAATTTATATTGATTTGTCAACCAAGATTTCAAAGATTAGAGAGATCGATGTTAATTCAATTGTCCATTCTACAACTTTTTTGCTTGGAACACTGAGAATTTGGAACTCCTACACGTCATATTCTTCACACTGTCAGTAAATATCTGCAAAGTGATGTCTTCCTGGATGATCGTTGGGCTGTCATTATTTTTATTGATTTTAATTTATAGAGCAGATTTCTTTGTGGGGTGTGCGAATTTATTACACATCTTTTCGGATCCAAGACTTGAGCAAAATAATCACATTACTGAAATATTTTCCATTGAGCAAACTAACGTCCCTTTTGATCAGAATTTACCATTCAATGTTATGCTGAAGGTCTCTATGTAATCGATAAATTCTAAACAACGTAGTTCTTTGTATTTGTATCCCGTAAAATATTTTATCAAAGCAAATATTCAGTCGAAAATTGCTGTCTATTAACGATTCAACTCTATGGAAAAAAATAATACTTGTAACCCCCGGTATCATTTTATGTCTAAAAAAACAGGTTTGTTTGAACAATGACGATTAAATGTATTGCATAAAGTTTTCTTCATCATCACTGCAAAAATGCTTTCTTATTAGCCAACTATTTCCATTTTCGGAGCTTTTTTCCACAGCATCCTAAGTTCTATTTTTTGCAAAAAGTTTGTTATTTTCGATGGATTGTTTTTGGCCAAGATATCTTCATATATTTCGTCATATTGAGTTAAGCACTTGTGTAGTTCTTCCTTCAATTTTTTGCTTCTTTTAATGGAAGGATCTTAATGGCTCCCGTTGGGCGACCGAGTCTAAATCTTTCCAATTGCTTTTTATGATAAAATATTCAAAATCTTCATAGTTTCCATCTATATTATCGTCATTTAAATTTTGGATGATTCCTGGTGGCATTTTCACCAATTTTGCTTCTTCAGTCTCTTCTTCCATCAGCGTTAAAGCCTTCGAATCTCGAAACAGGCTAATCAAGTTCTAGTATTGCATCCACTCTATTTTTGGCTAGTTCGATCATAATTACACGTTGAACTAACTCTATCCATATATTTTTCCAACATGCTTACAATGCATTCAATTCAAAAACAGCACATTCATTTAAGTTAATCATCAATTAATTTAATTATTTATTACCTTTACACGGACCAAAATATTCTGCCGTTGACAGTTTGGTTGGCTTCATTCTTCTTGGCCTGGTTTGATGGCTTTGCGATGAGTTTCTTTAATAGTAGCTATGTATAGATTTTATCAAACCTCTCTGACTTTGTCTTTTTAAGGGTTTTAAAGAATTTAAAATTAAAAAACGTTCGCGTTTGATTACCTATTTCATTGGCGGAAGGAAATTAAACTTTTCACGAACAAAAAGATTAAAGCTGGCCATAGTTTTTGTTGGTAAGAACTCCGGATTTGGCCGAAAGACAGTCGAATCATTAGGTTATAGAGTGGAGAAGTAAAGTTTAAACTTTGAACGCCTACTTAGGCTTGGATGGAGGCTGTATGCATTGTGATCGTCATCAATATCGAAATTGGGTAAATAAATGATATTCTGGAGGTTTATTTATTTTATTTGTCTTCCTTTTCCATCTTTAGATCCCTTTTGGGAGGTTTATCGTCTAGGACAGCGGTTCTTAAGCTTATATAGTTTGTGGACTCCCTCTTGATCAAAATTTCTTATGCGGATCCCCTCTTGAGCAATTTTTTTTCACGGACCCTTCTTGAACAAACTTTTTTTGGGGATCTCATTCCAACCCTTTTTAAACAAATAAACAAACATTTCTTGGTAAAAATAGATAATGTTTTCTGTAAATAATTCCAAGTGCACCCAAACTTCTTTTTGTGCGACTTTTTTTGTGCAATTTCGAAGTTATGCGGTTTTTTTCATTTTTTTTTCTTTTTTAAAATTTCATAAAGAGATAAAATAGAAAATAAATCATCAACACTAACCGAAATTTGGAAAAAACATATAATTTGGGACTCTGTGAATCATATTGCATCTGTTATCACTGAATTACGACCATACCATTTATTCTGGTTTAGATTTTTGAAAAAGTTGATTTCGTGTTTTTGGCATTTTTCAAATAAGGCGAAAAATTACCTGACTGATTTATTTTAAACAGTTGCCATTTTTTAATTTTTTTAAAATCTTTACTAATTGTGAATTATATTGTTGGGGAGAGAAAATCTACACAGAATAATTGACATTGAGTATAATATTTCTTTCGAAGAAGAGAGCGATTTTGAGTCATCGAAAATCGCAACGAAAATTATCATACAGCGATGATATAATTATTTCTCTAGTAGATATTTGGCATTTGAGATGCCAGATGTCAGACATCCTTAAAATTTTACCAATGATGCAAGACGTCCTTTAAATATTACCAAAAATGTTATCTTTTAATTGTCTTATTGTTTTCCTGTTTTTTATTAACTTTTTTTATGCGATTTTGGATATATTTTATATAGCTGTTTCAAAGTTATGCGGTTTTTAAAATCCATTGAAAGTCATATTTTTTTTTGTGCGATTTTCCGCGGAACGCATCTACCGTACAAAAAAAGGTTTAAGATCCGCTGATCTATGATTATGATGCGAAGCCCCTCGGCGCTCTAATGACTCCGAAGTGCAGTTCTCGTTACCGAATAAAGTCACAGTCGGAAACTTTGACAGCGGCGAAGGCAACGAAACGGGATCTCACGAATTCGGCAAGCGTTCCCGAAACGTATTGCATCATTTTGAGATATCCTTGATGTACTTTTCTTTATAATTTGCTTCATCAGTCTTTTTTGCATTAATAAGTCTTGAATATCTGGCTGATTGAAAGCTAGCTTACAAGTTGTACTAACTTTGGCATTTTAAATTCATGAAGAGTCAAAATGACTCATGGCTGCCGCTAGGGTTATATCTACGAGCACTTCTAAGTTTTTTTTTCGCTGTTTAAATTTGCATTTAGATGCTATTTCAAATACATAATGGACGTGCTAAATTATTGCGCTTCGTTTCTTATCAGAGTACATTTTGCTTGATTTCTGTAGCTAGAATTCAACAGCGTCATCGAACGCGTCTAAGCATAATATCAATATTTGCATTTTTTACAAATGCATATGCATAACATTGATATATAAGAAGCCTTGAAATTAATGATGATCAGATAATTTACGGTTCGATCTGACATTTGGACATCAGATGTTTTTATTATATATCAAATATTTGGTCCTGACGAGCAATTTCATAGACTATGATAATACAATTAAATGATTATGTTCGCCGTTCCGCCACATTGTGCCGCCTATATATTTTTTTAATAACACTATAACAATTTATAGGTCTTAAATTCGTTCTGTAATTATGAGATAAATATTTAATGACATTTAGTGGGCATTTTAAACTAGTCCAACCTACGCCATTGCCATTTATGCCAGATCGGGACCATTGGATTTGCACACAGGTAATACTTAAACAATATTCAATGTCTACTGTAAACGATTTATTTTAGCTTAGACAATTTCCACTTACATGTAATCAATGCATCCATTATTACCCTTTTGTCCTTCTGTGTCTTTATGGCCATATAATTATTTGTTTTCTAGAGGCGAGCATCTTTAATGACCATCTTGTGGTGATATTTTATTATACTCGGTCATCAATAATTATCCATCTTAAGTAATTTGGGCCTTTACAATATCATGCCCTATCAATTTTTATAAATTATTTCGATATACAATAATTTGTTGGACTGTATAAAATCAGACTGTGTAACTAATTCACTGTGCCAATAAATTTTGGAGATCAGAAGTACCAAGTTTACCTTGATTTTTTGACCTTAAAAAGTTAACATGGAGGCAATCTATAAAGTCAGACAGGATAACTTATAAATGGCTGATTTGTAATATTTTAACATGGTGATTATTTCGCATTTTAGATGCATCAAAATTGCAGATAATTGCTAAAAAATGTTATTGAATATTAAAATACACAGTGCACAAATAAATAGCAAATTTGAAATAAATTCACACAGCTTTCATTGACAAATAGAGCTCGCCATATTTTGCTGCATGTCTTTAATTTCCAAGTAACAAAAATTGACATTGGATTTAGATCATTTAAATTTAAGAGCTTTGATAAACGCGGTTGATGGAGATAAAAAGCTCATGCAAAAATGGGGGATGGAATATTATGATAAAAGACGAAATAGGCTGCTTTTATCGCGATAACACGTTAATAGCGGGACACAGGAATTTTCGACACGGACTAAAACTCGCAAAATTCCCGATTTCCAGACAAACTATTTATTTCCGTCGCTGCAGATGAATACGAATATACTATAATAGTTTGATGTGATTCGTAATTATATTACGGAGGAATACAAATATTCTGAATCCCACATCTATTATATTTCATATCGATATTCCCATTATTAGAGTCGAGGTGTAGTAAATACATCACCGGTAGGGAAAGGTTTATATAACTATTTGAAAACGATATATATTCTCTATATATGTATACATAGATTAGACAGTTACTACCCCTAGATGTCGCCTAAACTCGTCTTATCTCAATATAACGAAATGTATGAAGGTTTCTTTCTCAGCCAAAAAGCAAGCAGTTTAGAATTAAAAATGCAAAAATTGAATATATGGCTTTTATCATTTCTGAAATCGAAAATAGTTTCGCGTAATGGAAACCCATTGATCGTGTTATACGAGGATCACCTGAATATTCAATAGTTTATTAAGAACTTTGTCGAATAACACATTTTATCAACTGCTTTTTTTTAGCTGCTTGAGTGAAATTTATGTAGAAAATTAAGGAAAACGATTTAAAGGTCAACGCAATCATAAATATTCAATTTTTCAAAATATACCTGTTTTAATTCGATTTTTTTCAGATAGATGCCAAACCATTAACAATTTTGATAACCCAGACGTGTGTCGAATGTGTTTAGTTATAGCACTTTTATAACAAACAGGTTAAACTCGAATATCTTCGACGTCGATTGCATTGGGAGATAATTCATGTCGTTTATGTAACGACTCTAAAACGAAACCCATTAATTCAATTAATGGAAATCGATAAATAATTCAATCAACGAAAAACGTCGGTAGCTTAAACGCCATGGCAATTTTCTAATAAAATCCATGCGACCATCCCATGAACCTTGTATTAAACAATGATGCCATTTTGAGGAAGGTCAAGTTCGCACACGATGTACGCTGTCAATGTGATTAAATTTTATTTACAACCATCTGCTCCGAAGGTAGTTTGGTCGTCTAGAATAGAAAACTATTTCGGTGGATAGTTTTTGATGGAAATAGAAAATATCGCGTGGCACAGGTGAATACTGGAGTTAATATTGCATGGAAAGTTTCGTACGACGTATCGATCCATTTTTCAGAGCGTTCCGCAGTAGAACAACGTCGTATAGTACCAGTCGGAGACAGGCTTAGCCATAAAGGCTCCTCAGGTACTTTATGAACTTTCATGAACTGGATAGCTTTTTCAGTAAGGTATTTTGATGATAGCTTTATTAATTTCGATAAATATATATAAAATCGAATGTATGTCTGTCTGTTCCATACATAATTGTATATCTATTGATCGATCTGAATTAAAGTTTGCATCGTTGAAATTCTTTAAAGCCATTTGTAATTAAATAGGTCTCCTAACAATGAATATAACCACTACATTTGTAAAAAAAATATAATTAACATTAGTTTTGCCGGATTTATTTTAAAATCTAATTCTACCAATACTCGTCAAATTGTTGGGGGAAGAAAAACGCGTAATTTCTTTTTTAAAAAAATCATTTATATAAGGAAATATGTTGGATATCGTCGTCATTCTGGCAAACGAAAGCTCAAATGCATTCGTAAAAATTACACATATAAGTAAGACATAAACTGTATGAATAAAGCCTTCCAGATGTGTCGTCATCCCTTGGTCTAATTGTCCACCCCTGAATAAATCTGCATATAATTTCAATTATTTTATAATATACACCCATACCTCGTTATACGGCATGGTCGCTCTTTATACGGCATTTCGTCAAATTTTCGATATACGGCCTACATTGTTTCATTATACGAAAACAAAAAAATCTGTTTAGATCTTTTGTGGAACGTATCTGTACCGTAAATTTTATATCAAATTTATTTGAAGGAACTGTTCATCAATTGTAATATTTTCGTTTGGCAAACTTGATCTATAAATATCATGTTATCCTTCATCTAGATCGTTATTTCTTTGTAAAAACGTACGAATTTAAGGATTTCCCTAAATTTATTTGCTTAGCATTGCATTTGAAAATTAAAGTTATATCCTATTTCTAGGACAAAAATGCAACCTTTTTCTGATACGACATTCATTTCAAAAATTTTCCTTTTCACTATATGATGATTCTCCAATCTCTTCACTATCAGATTCAGGAATCTCAATTTCATCCTCGCTTTAACATAGTTCGATTTGTCTTCGGAATTTGTACCAAAGGCGTATTGATATTTGGTTCGAAAATCAGCAAGAAATACTTGGAAATAATATTTTTTTATAAATTTGCTCATGAAGTTAAAATTCGGTGCGGTAAATCTAGTGTTAAATCTGAATTACGAGCAACTCCAGACAAGATCTTTTTTCGTTTAAGTTCATTTCTCAAGTAATATTGTATTTTATATACACTTGGGATACACTTTGGGTTTTTATGCGATAGATACGTTTCACGGGAATTCGCATATAAAAAATTCGGATAAAAAAGTCTTGAAATGCATAGAAAACTGAGGGATAGGTTCCATTATTTTTAAAAACCCGATAACTTCAAATCAATGTGATAGAATGTACCAAAAATCGCATAAAAAAAGTTATACAAAATTCCTATAATTGCAATTGTAGTTGTAACTTGCACTAGTGTTAATTTTTATATTTTTTATGCGCATTTGCATAAAAAAAAGCTTTGTCCTTTATAGAAAAATGAGAGAAAGGTTTCATTCTTTTTGAAAACCGCATAACTTCAAAATCGTATATTAAAGATCCGCATAAAAACAGACCCAAGTGTATATCAAATATAAAGTTTTTTTACTGATTAATTTGCAAATATCGGATTTTTTTTATTTATCAGCTCATTTTTAAAAAAATCATGCACAAAAAAGTTTCGAGATATTATTAGGTTGAGTCATAAATAGTTGCCGATGTAAATAAGCCGTTATAATTATTTGATTTTACCCTTGACGCGTCATCCGTATTGGTAAGTATAGGGTATCATTAGATAGGTTTGAGTCCTATCAGTCGTTCGCTAATCAATCACGGTAACAATAATTTATTTTCATCTAAACCTGCTTAATTTCATTAAGAGGTTACCAGTAAATATGAGTTATCAGTAAAATGAGAGAATGTAATTACTAATAATGGTAAATATGTATATATTGCTTTGTTATTTTGTTAAAGCTAAATAAATGTTTGAAAAAAAATCGGCAATTATTTCTGACTCGACCTAATAAATCGGATGATATTATTAGAAATTATTGTTTCATGAGCAAAATTAATTCCCTTATTGGATATTATTGCTATTTAACAAAAATCGTACACCTCACCAGCACGTTGAAGGCTACTAAATCGAGACATTCTTGCTGATATTAGACGCTTGGAAACAGTGGCGTAACTACTAATCGACGAGTTTAGGCGACGCCTAGGGGTAGTAACTGTCTAATCTATGTATACATATATAGAGTATGTATATCGTTTTCAAATTGTTATATAAACCTTTCCCTACCGGTGATGTATTTACTACACCTCGACTCTAATAATGGGAATATCGATATGAAATATAATAGATACGGGGTTCAGAATTTTTGTGTTCCTCTGTAATATAATTTCGAATCGCATCAAAGTATTATAGTATATAAGTATTCATCTGCAGCGACGGAAATAAATAATTTGTCGGGAAATCGGGAATTTTGGGAGTTTTAGTCCGTGTCTTTAGCAGCAAGGAATTTTATCAGATACATTGATGGTGTTATACGAAAATGGGGGCTCACGCGGTCATCAACTCGAACTAGCATTTAAATATTTGATGACGATACCTCCAACGAGTGTGGAGGCTGAGCGTACATTTTTAGCAGCAAGTTGCCTATATCACTTATGCTTGATAGTGCATGCTCAATTAAATAAACCAAGAATTTGGATTAAACAAATCGCAAATCAGTGGCTTCAAAACCAGTCAAATCAATCATCATAACGTATTTGAAAGTCAAGTCGAACGATGAAGTAATTGTATAATGTAGTAATTCATTTTCACTTCATAAAACTTTAAATTGTAAATTCAATTGGTCGTTATGGGTATAGAAAAATATCCCCAGACAACTATATTAATTTTACTGAAAAGGTTTTCAGGAGTATATGGAGTCCAAGTCCTTCACTTTTGTAACACTTTTATATATTCTCATGTTTCTATATATTTTGGTCTTAAATTATATGGTTTCAGTTTTTTTTTAAATATCCACATTGTAAATCGAGGGTTGGATGTTTTTGTATATATGTAAAATAAACCTGTTTAACACATGTCTAAGAACGAATATATGTATTTATTAGCATTGGATAGCAGGCAATTTCAACAGAATGAAAATTATTTTTCATATAAAACCCAATCGTTTTAGTATTAAATTGCATGATTCAGCTAAATTTACATTATTCAAAAACCAGTGAAATAGGCATATGTTTATCTGGCCCTACAAAGCGAATACTGTATACAAAATAGGCTCGTTAGTACTATAAGTGAAATGGTATTTATGATTGGAATCCGATTGGTCGACGGCTGCTTATGTAATGTTTTTCTTTTCGATCAAAGACTTTTTCTGGCGGCATCTGTGAAAAAGTCGTTTTGCCATATTGTCATTGGATATCTTGATTGGATGACCAAAAGCATATAAGAAACTGGCATTGCATGACCAAATCTAGAATAGTATCAAACACTTGTGCGGATATATTCTATGAGAGAATGTAGTTTTGTTTAATGCCTGTTTAGAGTATGTCGCAACAAAATGGAGGCATAAAAATGTATCGATAATTATAGATATGCTATGGCAAAAAGATATTTTTTATAATGAAATATCAATAGGTTCAGTGTGCGACAATGTAAATATCAGATGATTATACAGCGTTCATGAGACGGCCAATAAATCAAATTAATTTATGTCCCATCACTGAAAATATGGTAGCTTTGCTTTATTAGCAAACAGTTTGTTATACAATCACAGAGTCACATCATATTTTTTACACTGAACAAGGAATAAAAATCGAATGATCAACGAGAAAATCAAGTTTGCTTCATTAGACGTTGTAATTGACCACTCTTAATGGAAACAAGTTCTCAGACGATTATACATTCAAATTGAGCCTTTTAATTTTAATACCAGTAATAAAATAAAGCTACATAAATTGAGAGCTTACTGAAATAAACAATAAAATGATTTGGAATTGCTTTCTTAAAAACACTGCTTTGTTTGATGTTGGTTGTAAATAGTAACGATTATTATTTATTTTATTTTCAGATAAAAACCTGGATTTAATAATTAAAACAGCCTAGTTACAGGCTGTAAAACGAATCGCAACTAATAAAAACGAAATGGGAGGTGTGAAACAAGTACCATGGACTCCGACAAAACGACGAGGGCCTATTGCTGCCGAGAGCAGTAGTCCAGGCCCAGCAGCTGTGGCACTTCCTTCCTTAATAGGTAGTATATCCATAACTTAAAAACAATCTAAGATTCAAACGCTTATAACATGGATGCATTAGGAAAGACTTCTCGTTACTCGTTAAAACGTTATGTGAAAGGTATTCAACGACGCATTGCATTAATGTAAACATATTCTTGAATGAACATGCAGTAAGAGTCATTCGAATACCATCTGTGTCATTATGTTTTGAATTAACAATTTTGAGAACCAATTTTAAAACAGCCATTCACTCCGAATAATTGGCAACTGATGAAATCCACAAACGTACACATTTTGCAGCCGAACATAAATTCATAAATTAAACCAGACACATTTGAGAACTACTGTATTGTGTAAACTTGATTCAAATGAATTATTCAATGATATTTGCAAAATACATTGGGTGTATTCCCAATGTAAAATGAGTTTTATGAATATTTGATTGGTTCCTATACTAATGCTAAAAGTATATGAATAATTCAGATCGCTAAAACGACGACGCTTTCATAAATTATATTGATTGTAAATAATATAAGAAGTTTGAGACATCATAAATTTTTTTGTGCTGAGGATGTTTAAAAAAAGCTCTGATCTTCAGACGTAAAAAATAATGTAGGTGTAATCGCATAATAAAGGATTCGGATGCTACGTTCTATAAATAAGAAATTATAATGATTTTTAGGCAATGTTGATTCAAATATCACTGGATATATGAAAAACAAATTGTTATTATAAATACAAATTGATTGAGAAGGCTTTAGAAATAATTATAATAAAACTAAAAAAAATTCCATATAAAGAAAAATTTTCAAAATGTATTTTGCATGTAAAATATTAAATATTGTCACGTATTATTGTTAATATAAATATCTTTTATATATTTAATATTTTATTTTTCAGGAAAAATTCCAAACGAATCGAATAAATCACGATCACCAGCATTTACGTTCGGTGGAAAACATGCGTCCAATGATAAAGCGCAGGGACCCGGTCCAGCTTCTTACAACACAGAAGGAATGACATCCAAAGGTTTAAGAATACATGTTTTTTTTAACGTATATTAAATGAAATACTTTAAAATTTACTTTTGATTTAAATATTTAATCTTGCGATGCCAACGATATGATTGAAATTTTCAATACTGTTACTTTAAAAAATTATACAAAGGACTGCTTACATATATAATGCATCTATAGTAATGAAATTGATCTAATAAACTGTACTAAATACAGAAAAGAATGTCAATAAAATATAACAAGCTTATGGTTGTAGTATAAAAACTCAAGCATCGTACATATTAACATTTATAACATTGCACATTTAATCCACGGTAAAAAGAATAACCGTTTAATAAGCACCCGAATGGGTATGTTAAGATTATTGAAATTATTTAAAATGAGTATAATACTAACTGAATAATAATTTATATTAAAATAATACGTTAAAGTATCATGAATATGGCAAATAAAATAAAAACAACAGATCATTATTTTGTTCTCCTAAAAATGAGTCATTGCTAAAAATATTTATTATATTCTGCTTAATAAATCTAGTAAAAGGTTTTTTTCTAGTTCTTTCTGTTCTTTCTATAATACGACATTGGATTTATGTGAGAATAATGTAGGTGGTCTTGTACTTCCATATGAGGTAGAAGTCATATAACGTTAGGTGGTTTTATCACCTACACATTTTAAAAAATTGTCAAAATAGACATATGGCGTGTCATTGCTTTAATAGGAAGTAATTGAATGAAATTATTTAAAATTGCATATTATGAATCCAACAAAATAAATTGCTTATATGCATATTATTTGTTATGAAATGTATTGCTATATTCATGAATTTTGACTTTAATTGAATGCTATTAGTTTTTTTTATTTTAAAAATTCAATGCATTAAATCAATAGGTTTTTGATGTATATGCGAAAGTAGGTAAAGCAACACCACCAGCAGTATCTCTTCATGCAAGACCTCGTGAAACACGTACCATAGTTACACCGGCACCTGGAGACTACGAAGCACAGCTCGCTGAACGATTAGTGCAAGCGGCAGCTCCAAAATATTCTTTTGGCACTAAACCCGTCATATCTGGGACATCTCATTCACCCGGTATGCACGTAGGCCGTTTAATTCAGTTTGGTTATAGAGGAGTTCCGATAATTGTTTTGTTTGTTCTGAAATTATCATCGTTTAATAGATTTTTTTGATTTTGATTTTATGCTATTGCCATTTAGAAAATTTTGCACTCAGATGAGAATGAAATCACAGAAAGGTAAAAAGGAAATGAAGCCCACGCTTTGGCGAAAAAACTAGTTTGCATCTTTTATAGCCCACGCGTATTTTGGGATGAAATCAGCTTAAAGCGGTCGATCTTGAACATAATTCATGGTTGAAATCAGATAATGAAGGCTATTTCCTGAAAACAATTAGGCTTGTCAAATAATTCTTAATTTCCCAATAACATAAACTGTCTTACATTTCAATAGAACTCATACATTTAATATATTTTTATTCTTATTCTATTATTGAGACAATTTGCTTGAATAATAGTAGGCTGACACGTTAAAAGATTATATACCGAGAGCTGGCAGGATTAATTGAGGGTTATCTAACATATGTGAATAATTTAATACAGTAGAACCTCGATTATATAGAATAATTAACTTAAGATATATAAGTTGTCCTAAATTACATTCTTCTTGGTTCTCAAGTCATTTCATGGCGACATCTAAATACTGAAAAGCTTCAAAATGTGTAGGACCAATATTTTCCCCTTCGTAAATCTCTTCTTCATCTTTTCGACCTTGTTCTTCCGAGGCAGATATTTCTTTAATTATTTCCTCATCATTCAAAATTTGGAATACAGGATCGTTTGCATTGTAATTTAACCATTCGGCTAACACATATATAAATTTGTGCTATTGTTTCCGCAATGTCTCCTATATCAGGTTCTACCGCGTTACTGAAACTTACTAAAAGTCTTTTTAATATTTTGTTCTTTGTAAAGTTGACACGTCTAAAGAATTCCAACTATCTGCTGCGATGTAGCAGACTATTTGCCAGACTATTTACTGCTTGTTAAGATAATACCAGACTGGTTTAAAGTTGCTCAGTTGCCAGGCTGTCATAATGATATTCCAGAAACACACGAGAACACAATAATTAAATTATTCACATATGTTAGATGATCTTTAATTTATGCTGCCAGCTCGCTCAACCATTGAGCTGACAATAATACAATTATATATAACAAAAAAATCATATAGAATTGATTGTAATAATTATAATTATTTAAACTGATGAAAGCTTTAACATTTTGCTTGGTTGCATACAGTTTAATTAAATTATACGTGGTTTGGTTTTGCGTTAATTTAATTAAGAATTTTGATTAATAATTTCCACCCCGTATACATATAATGTAAGCATTAGCACAGAGAATGTTTATTTTTTAATGAATAACTAACAATAAAAGCTTTTTGGTTTTGCACATTTGGATGGAATGCTCGTTAAACTAAAACTGTATTGAAATGCTATATAACAGAATATTGAATGCATTAGAAAATGAAATTTACACCGTATGCTTAATATGACATCATCTCATGATATATGTTTTATGATGTAGCACCCAATGTGTACCATGTATCTGGTACATTAGGTGGTGGAGCGCCTGCTTATAGTATGGCCGGTAGAGCTAAAGTTGCACAGCCTGCAGCGGCAGCCCTTCCCGGTCCTGGAGCATACGAAGAAGCTAGATCCGATTCCATACGTCGACGCCCTCCAGCGTATACAATGGCATCGAGACAAAAAAGAGTGGACTGCACTTCTGCACCCGGTCCTGGAAATTATTCACCGGAAAAGGTATTTGTCCAGATGTTGACTGAATAAAATATCATTCTTACTAACAATTTTTTCAACGTCAATCAAATTACTTTGAATGTTTTCATATGAATCTCAAATTCTTCTAATTTGCATGTATTTAAAATAGAAAATATGTGAATTAAAATGAAAAATATGAGCATTTTCGTTTCATTCATGCAGAAACGGTACATTCTATATAAGAAAGATAATTTAATACACTCAACATGCTTGAGAATATGCTTATATAATGCAATGTTTGTACATTTATACTCATTTTTATCCTTCTCGTTTTAAAATGTAATGTTTTCATTTCTGCATAATGTGTTAATGTCTTATAAGATTTGCATGTTTTCCATAAATATTTTGTACATTCTCACAAACGACAGTGAATAACCAAAATACTTCTCCTGTTTGCCTTTGCTTGTGCTAACACTGGATTAGGTGGATGTGACGCAGAAATCCTCTCCGGCTTACACCTTCGGAATCAAGCATTCACCCGTCATCGGCACACATAAAGCCAACTTGCAAACTGAGACTGACCTAAGTTAACTCTGACGAATTTTATACGATAGGTTGGTCTACACATCATTTCCATTTTAACACCAAGACTTGTTTACTATTTAAAATAATTTAAATAAATATTGTGCTTGTTAACGTTTATGTTAAAATTTAATTAAATCGTTATTATATATTTATATATATAATAACCGAGAACAAATAGATACATTTTATGAAATTGTTGGCATACATTTTTTATGGATAAATATGGTTGTGGTTTGTAATATAATTGTTGTGTTCTTTGGAATGTCTCACATTTATGTGTCATTAAAAAATATTTTTTGCTTCGCTCTAACTAAAATGATGATTTTCTAAGCTTGCATGACATCATGTACAATTCTTATATAATAACATATTAATTTATCTGAAAGTTTACTAGTCTGCATTAAAAAATATTAAGGTATTATCCATAGCAATGAATTAAATATGATATTCAATGGCAGCATCTCATTCTGATCAGACTCTTCAATAATTTTCTTACTATGGAAAAAAGATGTATCAAAATATACATAAGATTTCATTTTTATTACATCTTCTTTAATTGATATTAACTAATTATTGCTAAAATAAGATTCTACAAACCGAAACATAAATTTAAATATATGCTTATAAAGAACTTATACATACAAAATTAAGTTTGATGCATGAATATTCTTGATTTAAAGCATGTTGTTTTTATCATTACTTCTATTAAATTATTAATGCCTTTACTAGTATATAAAGGTGGATAAAAATAAATGACAAATTTTATATAAGATAATATGCATAATTTGCATAAAAATTTAGATGTAAATTCTTATAACAATATAATATCAGGCACTTAAAATATCATTTTTTTATCCTCCTATTAAAATGAACGACTTAAAAAACGCTTTTCCATAAGAATTATATAAGATTAACTTGATCATCATTTTAATAAACACTGTGATATTATTAATGTATTTTTATTTCTTTTATTTTTCAAATCACATCATGAAACATCTTCGAATAGGCCGATAAAGTAATGCTTGACCACTCACCAAAATATTCATTTGGGACAAAAGCTTCTCTTGAAAAGCCAATAAACACACCTGGACCAAACGCATACTGTCCAGAAAAGGCGGGAAAAGTTCTAGACAATGCTCCCAAATATTCCTTCGGAACCAAAGGACCGTCTGATAAGCCTATTGATACCCCGGGTCCAAATGCTTACAACCCAGAAAAAGCTGACAGATCTATGCTGGAGAGCTCTCCTGCCTATTCATTCAGACCAAAGTGTCAAATCAACAGACCAAATGATACACCAGGTCCTAATGTGTACGCTCCAGAAAAGGCGGACAGAGTATTAGACACTGCTCCAAAATACTCATTCGGAACTAAAGGTCCCATGGATAAACCAATCGATACTCCGGGTCCAAATGCATACAATCCAGAAAAGGCTGATAGAGCTATGCTAGAAAGCTCTCCTGCCTACTCGTTTAGACCAAAGTGTCAAATCGAAAGATTTAATGATACGCCAGGTCCCAACGTATATGCCCCAGAGAAGGCAGACAAAGACAATGCTCCAAGATACTCATTCGGAATTAAAGGTCCATCAGATAAGCCTATTGATACGCCTGGACCTAATGCTTATAATCCCGAGAAGGCTGATAGAGCCATGTTGGAAAATTCTCCCGCATATTCGTTTAGACCTAGATGTGAAATGGGAAAGCCCAATGAAAATCCGGGACCGAATGCATATGATCCTAATCTTTTGGATAATACTCCCAGATATTCCTTTGGTATCAAAGGTCCATCAGATAAGCCTATTGATACGCCTGGACCTAATGCTTACAATCCCGAGAAGGCGGATAGAGCCATGTTGGAAAATTCTCCAGCATATTCGTTTAGACCTAAATGCGAAATGGGAAGGCCCAATGAAAATCCGGGACCGAATGCATATGATCCTAATCTTTTGGATAATACTCCCAGATATTCCTTTGGTATCAAAGGCCCATCAGATAAGCCTATTGATACGCCTGGACCTAATGCCTACAATCCCGAGAAGGCTGATAGAGCCATGTTGGAAAATTCTCCCGCATATTCGTTCAGACCTAAGTGTCAAATGGGAAAGCCTAATGATAATCCGGGACCAAATGCATATGATCCAAATCTTTTGGATAATACTCCCAGATATTCCTTTGGTATCAAAGGTCCAATCAGATAAGCCTATTGATACGCCTGGACCTAATGCCTACAATCCCGAGAAGGCTGATAGAGCCATGTTGGAAAGTTCCCCTGCGTATTCATTTAGACCTAAATGCGAAATGGGAAAGCCTAATGACAATCCGGGACCAAATGCATATGATCCAAATCTCTTGGATAATACTCCCAGATATTCATTTGGTATCAAAGGCCCATCAGATAAGCCTATTGATACGCCTGGACCGAATGCTTACAATCCCGAGAAGGCTGATAGAGCCATGTTGGAAAATTCTCCCGCATATTCGTTTAGACCAAAATGTGAAATGGGAAAGCCTAATGACAATCCGGGACCAAATGCATACGATCCAAATCTTTTGGATAATACTCCCAGATATTCCTTTGGTATCAAAGGTCCATCAGATAAGCCTATTGATACGCCTGGACCCAATGCTTACAACCCTGAGAAAGCAGATAGAGCCATGTTGGAAAGTTCCCCTGCGTATTCATTTAGACCTAAATGCGAAATGGGAAAGCCTAATGAAAATCCAGGACCTAATGCATATGATCCAAATCTTCTGGATAACACTCCTAGATATTCATTTGGCATTAAAGGTCCATCAGATAAACCTATCGATACTCCTGGACCTAATGCTTATAATCCTGAGAAGGCAGATAAAGCCATGTTGGAAAGTTCCCCTGCGTATTCGTTTAGACCTAAATGCGAAATGGGAAAACCTAATGATAATCCTGGACCAAATGCATATGATCCTAATGTTCATGATAATACTCCCAGATATTCATTTGGCGTCAAAACGCCTGCTGAAAAACCAATCGACACTCCGGGACCAAATGCTTATTCTCCAGAAAAAGCAGATAAAGTGATGCAAGAGAGTTCACCTGCTTTTACATTCCGTCCTAAAGTAAATACCGACAAACCTAACTCTAATCCTGGACCCAACGCTTATAATCCAGAAATTGCAGACAAAGTAATCCTAGATTCTACGCCAAAGTATACTTTTGGAATCAAAAGCTTGCCCGAGAAAGCGTTCGAAACCCCAGGTAAGCAAAGTTGTGTTATTTACATGTATACTTATTACATTTTTGAGCTTTTATATTTTATATCTGTTCCACATAAATGGAGCGTGTATATTGCTTAGATCTACGCATGCGCAGTAAACACGCATATGGGCACCACGCATACGCACGCGCAGTATGCCTGCGCGTATGCTTATTGTCACACCGACTGCTTTAACTGTTTATATACATATAAAAACCAAGCTTATTATATTTAAATCGCTTGGTGCAATAAGCTAGAATTAAAAAAATATATATGATAAGATTTTATCAGAGATTTTCAACATTTTTCAATAGGAGCATTAGTAATATATTATGCTTGGTTTTTATATAAACGAATTTCGTGATGGTGTGCCTTGAACTATCCCATTGTTTTATTTAGAATTTGTTATTAAAAGCTTTGGTGTTTTAAATTTCTAATTTGTGTCCATCTAATGTGTTCGTTTCCTTGTTTGGTTAACTGGAATGAAACTTGAATTGCTATTTCAGCACCGAATGAATATTCCATGCCTTCCGTTCTTAACACTCCATTGTACACAATATCTGGAAGACACAAACTCCCAATAGACGAAAGGATCAAAGTTCCCGGACCAGGAAATTATTCACCCGAGAAATTTGTCCTGACTTTCACGCCATCGTACTCTTTCGGAATAAAAGTGCACACAGAAAAATTCACTGATTCACCGGGTATCTTTTTTCCAATTCCAAATCGAACCTAATACATAACCAATAAAAATACTAAATTAAGAGAACATATTTTATTTGTAAAATATTTGTAACATAATATCCTTTGTACTTACAGCCACGTCCGATTGTGAAATAAATGATGCATGTTGTGATATTACTAACTTAAAATAATCGATGTCCAAATAACAAACCTAAAAAAAAAGAGAAAAAGTAAAGTAAATATGTTTTTTTATTACTATTTTGTCTATCAATGATTTGATTTTTTGTCAATGAAAAATATTCAGTTAAAAAATATAACAATTTGTGGGAACAGGTAAATCCCGTATAAAACAGTCGATATGTTCCTAAAAATGACGTTCTATGGGAATACATTTTATGGGAAACATAGAACTTGTTTTAAAAGTCTAGAATAGACTCCAGAGGTAAAAAAAATACTGGGCAAAAATCTTTGATTCTATGCTATATTTTTTGCAAAAAAAGCTATTATTTTTAATTATTTGGTTTTGGTTGAGCACTTGGTTGAACACATTCTAGCAAATTTGCGTTATCAATATCTTTTTCCATCAGATATTCTTGAATATCCTCGACACTTATATCGTTAAAACTTTGCTTTCCTATACAGATAAGTTCTACTATTGTATTCAATTCAATATATTTAACACATTCCCGTCGGGTTACGCATATGTGGATCTTCCGGATACAATCGGTAGATGCGAAAAACGCACTTGTGTGTCTTTAGCTATTACACACTACTTAAAGATATACATTTAATCATTATATTATATAATTTTTTATCGCGCTGTTTGCCACTCCTTGTTTGTCTTTTGTTGTGCTTGGCCGCGCCGTCAGACATTTTCCAAACACGACTCGCAGGCTCTTAGCTCTCCCTTCTTTCTCCTATCTAGGCGAAGAGGTCCTCCTCACTCAAAAGAAAGGGATCACTTTTGACCCCTCTACTTTTTGAGGGCTTCTGTGAATACCTTGCACTCAGCCCACTCGTACAAGTCACGGACGATGATCGACCGTATTGGAGTCTCGTGCCGGACCCGGAAAGATGGTCCCGCAGGCTCGTCCAGGAGATCACAAAGCGCCCGGGCGCCTGAATCCCCCGAGCGGAGCCTTTCGACCAGCTCTCCCCGGGTCGTCTTCCTGACCAACTGGGCTACGGCGACGCCACCATCTGCCTCAGATGGGGTATTCAGCTGGTTCAGCACTCCAGCATATGATATCTTCTTTGTCATCGTCTCCTTCGGCCCGAGGATGATTGTCTCGAATCTCGGCCTCTCCAGTCTTTCTCGCTGTTGCCGCTGTGGCGACGGCAGAGGCAGCTAAGGCGGCTGCGTTGGAGGCTTCTGACTATCGCACTTCTTGTGATTTCTCTTCTTCTTCTTTTGGCTCTTGCCCTTGACCGTCTTCCACCCCTTGGGTTGTTCGGTTCGTTCCGAAGATGCAGAGGGGTTATAGGATGGGATATCCACCATTTTCGGAGCCAGAGCCTCTGCTGCCTTCTCCTTCACCCGTTGCTCGGTGATCGTCTACAGCTGTTGCTGCGTTTGGTGCAGCGCTTTTCGCAACTGTCCTATCTTCTTTTTTTGAGCTACGTATAACTTTTCTTTTTGGTCTTTGGTTATTGTTGTTAACCTTCTAATCTGATTGTTCAAATCTTCGCATTCATCTATAAAATTGCTTGATACAGGCTCCATATTGATTTGCCGAGTTTTATTTTAGCCTTTGTCTGTTCCTTGTCTTCTTCTGTCTCATAAAACTCCGAGCGTATCGCGTCGAGGTCCGCGTGGAACTCAATGAGATCTTCTCTCAAGGATGCGTCGTCGAAATCAGTTGGGCTGCTTATTGCTTGTGTCCCGGAAAATCCAGAAAAGCGTCGGGAAAATAATTTAAAGGGGGAAAACCTAAGGGCAGGCTCCCCCAGAGGCTATCCCGGACAGGCCGGAAAAACGCCGGAGTGAATCTCAACGAGAAACCCAGGAAATTCCGGTCATGGGAAGTACCTGCAACTTATGTCTTCTCCTTGCTGATGTCAGCGAGCTGGCTTCAACTTCTCGCCGTCGTTCACTCAGGGCGCAGCACCCATTGGGTCGGAGTGCCCAGGATAACGCTCCGCTGGCATACGGAGCGAATTTGTCGATACGTCCGCACTCGATGGTCGCCCAGGAGCAAGCAAGCCAACAGGCCTTGCATTAGATGAAAGACAATGCTATTCATAACCCGACGGGAATGTGTTAATGTACTCTTAATTTTATGAGTGACATAATGTAGGTGGTATATCTGAAACCATGTTGTATAAATTCAGTGTTATAAAGGGACTGTTTATTTTTTTTTGGGGGGTTCGTACTTTGTTCCTTGAGACTCAGTCGAAGGATGGATGTTAAATTTGCCTTATTAAAATCTTGCACTGCTGTCTGTTTTTTCATTTTTGGTGTTTGCTTTCATTTTATTACGACTTTAAAGATAAGTGCTTCTTCTTGTATTTTAAGCCTTTTTGTTTTGTAATAAATTGTGATTGGTGCCATTTTTTGGATATCTATTTAATCGACGAAAAAATGTAAAACAATATATATTTTTATCAATGGTTAGAACTGTTGATACGATAAAAAGTTTAATCATATTGGGTTAGATTTATTTTATTTTAAATGTCGGTCTCGCACAGAGGACAGGGCGTGCTCTTAACAATGCGTAACAACGTACGATTGTATCGCAAGGGTGGTTTTATAAAAAAATATTAAACAGCTTAATTGAAAACAAATAATAATTTTACTGTCATTTTTGGTAATTCACAATTTAAAAAAAAAACAGTTAATGATTAACATATTATAACGATATTAAAGGAACGCGCGCCGTATAATTCATCAAGACTAATTTGTTTACTAAGCTTTAATAAATGATTAAATGTTTGGTATATTAAGGGGGGTGTGTCTGTATATTGTTTGTAGTGTGCTATTAATAAACTTAATTAAATATCAAGCACATGCAAGCACATGTATTATTATATACATAATATATTTTATTAGAAATTATATGAGTTGTTCAATTTTATGTTTTTTTTCCAGCCCCTAACGTCTATAGAATACCTTCAGTTCTAGATACTCCAATGTATACAATTTCGGGAAGACATAAGGTTCCAGTGGATGATCGCGTACGTGTTCCTGCACCGAATACATATTGCCCAGAGAAGGTATTATTTTGAAGCATTAAGGATACCAGGAATCAATCTATTATTTCCCATCATTATTGCAATCTTTTCATTCATTTATTTATCATATCATTTGTATTATTCAATTATTATGGATCACGAAGATGAAAATTTATATTTATGACAATAACAGTATACAATGTTCGATGAGCTTTTCATCAAGCTCCACTTTTTCAGCATTACTTAAGATGGTATTCAATCCCTCTGAAACAATAAATACACAAAACGCTACACAAAACAATAAACAAAACCAAATAAAATAGATTGTTGTGCTGTATTAAAGACTTTATTATTGTTTTTGTAGGTGGCGTTGGATAATCATCCAGCCCATAGTTTCGGCATTCGGCATTCGCCTTTCATTGGCCAATTGAAGCCCATGCAAGCTTTGACCTACACAAACGATCAAATTCAAGTAGAGAACAAGGCTGGCATGTCTCAAACGCAGAATGTAACTGAAACCGTCACTACTACCAGGCATTATGAATCACCTCAAACAACAGTAGTAAAACATGTTCAAAATGGCGACATCAGCCGCGTTGACAACGCGGTAGACAACCGTGTCACGCAGAAAGTTGCTCTGCAGCAGATGAATGGTGATGGATCCCATGAAACACATAGTACGAAGACTGTGACCCATATTACCAAGTCATCGCCAGAAAACCATATTACCAGGAACGGCGACGTCTCCACAACCACTGTTACGAGAGTGGTCGAATCTCAACCGGAAATTAAGACGACAAAATCCGGAACAACAACGCGCATCGTAGAAACGATCAAAGATGGCAAAGTAACCCGCGTCGTAGAAACTACCCCCATCCTCAACTGGGTCCAGAAACAACCGTCTCAAAACCAAGTCGTTCGGACAAAAACGACGTACACCACACATGTCCAACCAACTGAAGTATCTCACACCACCCAACAACAGACAAGAACTCAAACCACCAAGAGTCAAGTCAAAGGACAACAAGCCAAGGTCCAGTCGACTCACACCCAGAAGATGATTTGCACATAACATTTGGAGCGATTGAAGTTCCCGTGAAAACCTATAAACTAACACGAACGACATCGATTAATTTACATAATTTGTAGATCACCATTCTTCAACACTTAATAACCCATCAATCTAACAAGTTAAATGTATACTTTATTTTTTTAATAATCCTCTTTAACTCACAATTTACGAAGAAAATGACGCAAATGTAAAGAAGATTGACCAATTGACGACGCTTTGAAAGATTCGAAGAAAGCCTTGATGCATGCGCCCTTTTATTGTCATCAACCGACATCATTAGTTTCGTTCAAATAAAGTCACAACATATTGAATATTGCAAAAAAAAGATATACAAAAATGATCAAAAAACGCAATATCCAAAATTAGGATCATCGAGTTGCGCTAGGCTGTATGAATTTGTATTTTTAAAAACATTATGAGTATTTTTCAGCTTAATTTTAAAAGCTGAAAACTATTAAACGTTGCTTAAGTTTAAAAATTATATGCGTTTATTTTGTTACTAATAAAAGCTTTTATAGTAAAACAACATGATATTTTTATTTTACTGTCCAAAATTCTTATAAAAAAATTTTTGTATACCAACGAGGTCTTCCGACGGGTCTACTGCCCCTCGGTTGGAAATCTAAGACGGCTCGGAGGAATCAGTGTGACGGCATCCATGCAACATGACCTGCCCAATAGAAACGGCGGGTTCCAACGAAGCTAGTAATAGTCGCCTCGAAGTACATTTCCATGACCATGCGATTGGACCGTATGGTTTCAGAATCTGAAGTTTTATCCCGGAGAGGTCTGAAATTTTTTCTCAAAACTTTCCTCTCGAGCCTCTTGAGGCGCATCGCGTCCCGAGCGGCCATGATTCATGTTTCACCCCTATAAATCAATGTCTTATATATTTTAATTTTAGTTTTAGCCGATAGTAATTTGTTTCCTAATATATTCTTCAGGCCATGGTAGCACCAATTAAATTGAATTGAATCGTGGAGGTTATTTCATTGCACGTCAAGTTCGTACCTTTCAATATTTTTGTTATTGACACCCACGGAGGTACAACCTTCAGTATACACTCTCGAAACCGTCATTAATTTATTGAATAATCTCATAATTTATTGATATATGGAAGGTAGCAGCAGCCCCGTCGATAGACGTAAGCGCCGCCAAAGCTTCCGACCTTGATTTCGCCACAACGTCGATGTCGTCCGCAAAGGCTAGATACATTATATCCTCGTTCCATGAACTTTGTTTCACACGTTAGCGATTACTTAAATTTACATATGTATATATTTATCAATAAAACCAGTGGCAGATTTCCCTATAGGTTCACAAATGAAGATAATCTGTAAAATATTAATATGACTATGACAATTTTTTAGGGATTATGAGAATAAATATCAGACCCAAGGTAAGATTCGGATATCATAAATTCTTTGCAAATCACAAAGCTTGATTAACACTGCAATTAGGCAGTAGGATGATGAACAATCCAATTTTGATCTGATTGACGCTAAATTCATTGCCAACGCTGAAATAAAACTTACTAATGTTATATGCAGAAGAAATATAAAATTTATGCCTATACTATTCAGACCCTATACGTTCCGTCAAACTTTGACAGATACAGGGTCACAACTACCAACATTAGCATTTAATGCCATTTATAACGGCTAACTTTGCTCAGTATTTATTTAGTATATTATTCAATTTTTTCATTGAAATTTTAAATTAAAATACTATATAGATAGAAAAAGATTGTAGTTACTGAAGGAAAATAGATTGTATTTATTAAATGTATAAATACTTTTTTATTATGAAAACGAAATTTTCATTCGGATTATCTAATATGTAAATTATATTAAATTTGAAGAAAAACGAAAAACAATTTTTATAAAAAGTTTTATATTGGTAATCCCATTAAAATTATTGAACCTGAAACAATTTGGGTATTCATATAGAATTAGTATATATAAAAATGAATGTCTGTTTCTGGTCCGAGGTGTATTAGTAAGATTGCTTACTGAATATATATTTTTTATTATTCATCTGATTGCGATGAAACTTTGATAGTAATTGGGCGTGTATTCACGAAGGTTTTAAATTAGCACAACAATTGTTTGTGTGCGGAATTTGTTTTGCGAGATGTTTCTATACCGATAATTGGTGCACTATGTTGGCGCATATCGGTCTGGTGGTTTTTTTTTTGGCAAATGGGGGAAATCTTGGGGGGAATTAAGTATTGCACAAGTGTCTCTTTCCGAATGTCTTTATTCTACTCGACCATTTTACTTTACATGAACCAAAACAAGTTGTCTAATCCCTATTCTCTTCGTTATCGCTTAAACATTGGGCTGACCCAGTTCGGCATAAGCTCGCAATGAAATAAAGACAACAATATTTTCGACTGATTGTAAAATTTAAACAGCCCACCCGATCAGTCTTCTTCAGACAACTTCGTTTCGCAATGAGAGTTTGTAATCGTTTTGTAGACATGTTCAAGTACGGCATCCGATTCCGAGGCGCTCATTCGTCATATCAGCAATCCGAAAAACGGACCTATTGGATATACAAATCTTGTAGTCACTCTGTCCTCGTTTAAGGCTTTTTGCGGCATTTTCTATGATCTGCACGATCACGGAAGCAACGCAGCGTCAAGAGACTTTCTATTATGTTTTTTTAAAAATAGTAACTGCCATCTATATGTTGAGACGGGTAATTTTGGGACACTTTGTATATTATTTTAAAACATACATTATAGTAGTATTTAATATATTGCATTCATAATAGTATTAGTTGATATATTCTTGTTACGGCTCTGAATTCAAGCAATTTTTTTTACAACAATTAAAAACATTAGATCAGTTATACTTGAATCAGCATACGTTCGAGGATAAGTTATCACCATTTGTGCCATACCATTGATAAACAATGTCAAAGATCTTATTTCAGCGAATCGTCTCATTATTACGAATCTCATAGTATAGGAGCAGTAGTACTAAGAAAATGGATAAAATTATCTTAATATTGACGGCAATATGTTCGTTCGTCTATGCTCACGGGTGAGTTTTAATTTTCATATTTTATTCTATTAAAAAATGATATAAAAATGTATCAATGATTTTATTAGCATTTTCGAATTTCAATTCGATTATTTCGAAGTATAATATGTTTATTAAATCATGTTTTCATATCATAGATCCGCCGAAAATAATTCCTAATGAACATGAATGGACCGTGAAAGCTGGAGACAATGTTACTTTTCGCTGTGAACATGACCAACCCTTGACCTGGGATATGCCAAAGTATATAGAATTTGATGGTCCGGAGCTGGCAATGTCTGAAATCTACACATTTCATAATTCAGGCGTTTCCAGTCCATTTGTAGTAAAGCTGAAGTTGTACAATGTATCAGCCGCAGACGTCGGCTTTTATACTTGCTACTTTAACATTTCCTATTGTATGAAATTTAACACGGAGGAATTGGAAATCAATCAGAATGCCAGACGAATTTATTTATATGTCGATGGTAAAAAAAAACAAACTTTAAAGTAATATATTCAAAATCAGACATTCATTTTTAGTTCTTATCATTTGCATTTCAATAATTCCAGATGTATGTACCCTTTTTGATTGATTAATCTGTGTTTAAAAGCAAATTTATTTAATTATTTACAATGTGCAGCACTGGTGCGTGTGCCTTTTTTTAAGTTACTATAGCTTTATTCATTTTTATTTAAATGGCAATCGCTTTCTTTTGAATGATAAAACAATACTGATGCACAGATCCGAGAACACTACTGGTACCAAGTGATATGATTGTAAATGGATATGAAGATCAAACGATAATAATTCCATGTCGACCATCTTCCCCGAACGTACAAGTTGTTTTGAAAATCGACGACATCGAGGTAAAGTTTACTTTTAAATACCCATACAATATATTAACTAATTATAATAAACATATAAATAAAAAAATTGGATCTAAACAATTTCTACAAGAGTACATTGTGTTTCATATCTGGTGATAATCAATGAGCAAATATTGGTAAAAGATTTTTCTTATGAAGTTCACAAGAAAATGTAAAAACATAAAATTTTCCAAACATTGCAATGATTTAAGCGTTCAAACAATAATACAAATACTATATTTTAGAAAGTGTTTCTTGACTTTTCATGTTTTATAGTCGAAGAAAATGCTTGAAAATTTAACATTAAAAAAATCTCCAAATCAAACGCTTTGATTGTCACCAGAAAAAATGCAGCTGAATTTTCTTTCGCAGTGGATAAAAAATAAAAATCAATATAAAAGGGTGATTTTATTTTAAATATTTTGAATACTCATTTAAACCCATTTCCATTGGAACGTTCAATTGTCATCATCAATCAGTAACTATATCATAATAATGTCTTCATTGCTATACATTTCTGATAAATAAATAAAATCTTATGGTAGTAGAAAATAATATCAGTTTTAGCAAAACCTCCCTTGTTTCCATGAATAAAATTATGATTTTATGGAAATGGGTCAATATGAGTTTTTTCTAAATTGATAATCGTTTTAATATAATTTTATGATTTTTATAGATTAATCCGAATAAATCGATGAGCTGGAAAGCGAATCGTACAATTACATATGATAGTCGTGTAGGATTTATAATAAATCCCAGCCGTATGGAAGATATTGATTCAAATTTTGAGTGCGTGGCTCGAAGGGATGCTGCTGAGGAGACTTTTTTTCACATGGTGGCTTTAATGCGTATGTTCAAGAGCAAAACACTAGATTTTGACATGGTTTGTTTGGATGAAGGCGTCATATATAAATTATCAATAGAGGATAAACTGAACGGCTCGTTTTTGTCTGCTCTTCATTCAAACTAGTCTTGGCAAAATGCTATTGTTTGCTTACTTTTTTTACAATTATTTTTTAATATGTTATATATTGCAGACTACAGATTATCTTAATTTTGATACTAAAATGGGTTTTAGTTTAAACACCGACAATATTTCACAAAATTCTCAAATCTCGTGCGTAGGTATTTGATAGTGATTATACTAAAGATAAGCAGTATTTAATGCTTTATGATTTGGAATAATTTTTTTACGTATATTTTTCTTGGCAATCTTTGAGGGATTTAATTATTATTATGGGGTTTACTTGACTATTTTTACGAGATCATGAAGTTTGATTGTTTAGTTCATCAATCAGGCGGTTGGGATGTATGTTTCAGTTTTTTTTCGTAATTATGACTACAGTTTTCAATCTCTTGTTTTACTGTGACTATGTTTATGTTTTTACTTATTCGTTGTTTACGCAGAATGTTTTATTTGTGAGATACGACTTAAGGGCTCATCCCACTTTGACGGCCCAAAAACCAGATTATTTTTAACAGTTTGTTTAATAATAAATACATATAAAACCAAAAATCAAAAAAGATATATATCCCCTGTATTAATCAATGTTTTCATTCAGGCATACCTGAAGTTAGAAATCAAAAAGATTCTTAATCTTTAGAGGTATTACTATGTCTTGAACTACAATTAATAAGTTTTGTTTAAAAGCTAATGAATGGCGCCGGTTTGAAGTAAAGTTTAAAAAAAAAAACACTTTTTTGGGGATATTTTTTAATGTAATAAGTAAAACAAAATAAACATTTTAACCTGATGTCAGTTCAATATATAGCTGTTTACACTTAAACCTTTTTTTTGTGCGGTAGATAAGTTCCGCGAAAAATCGCACAAAAAAAACTATGACTTACATAGAAATAGTGAAGATGCGTTTAATGGATTTTAAAACCGCATAACTTTGAAACAGCTATATAAAATATATCCAAAGTCGCACAAAAAAAGTTAGTAAAAAAATAGGAAAACTATAAGGAGTAATAGAGGGTTATATAGAAAAGATTCGTACCCAGCTTGAAGTAAATTAATTAATTAAAACTTGATATATGATGTCAACCGTGTTGAAAAAAGTAGTTTTGAGAAAAACGCGTTAAAAGATATCATTGTGGTAGGACCGACCAAGTTGTCGCGAACTAAATTAGCTATAATTCCGTAAGTATTTGGAATTTTGGAAATTTTTTTGAAGAATGTATTTTTAAAAGTCAAAACATTGGAACAATGCAAAAAAAAAAACGAAATCATTTTTTTCAAAATTCTAAACTAGAATAAATGGCGTGGTCGTATATTCAGCTATAGCAGATGCAATATTATTTTCACAGTCCCAATTTTTTTTTTACAAATTTCGGTCAGTGTAGACGATTTATTACCTATTTTATCCAAAATATCTTATACGTACTCTTTATGAAATAAAAAAAATAAATGCTTTTAAAAAACCGCATAACTTCGAAATCGCACAAAAGAGGTTTGAGTGTATATACAAAATTAGTTCGAAAAATTTCAGATCAATCGGCGCCTTAGTTTTAGGAACTCTCATAACGCTGCGTGCAAAAATGCCTTTGAGAGAAAAACGTGCTTAAAGTTTTAAGTACTTAAACATATTACTAATCAAAGCTTTCAGTTTCTTATAACTGAACTCGTCTTTTTCGACCGATCAAGTATTTCTGCGAGTTGTTCTGACTTCTACAGTAGCTGTGATATTCATGACTTCCACTATTTTTAAAATAGGTGTAAATCCTTCTATGTCTTAATTTCCAGTACTTTAGCCACAAAACAAATGTTTCGGTACCAGAGACCATACAAAATACGAACATCGTTCTCGAAAGCATTTTACCAGTAAAAATCATTAGACGCTAATTTTTCATTAAGGGGTTTCCTTGTTTAGAAAGGGAGGATTGTTGTACAAATTCTGGAGTCGCATATTTGTGCCATTTTAATTTTATTAACAATTTATAAATAGGTGAACCAAGATTTTACTTAAAAAAGAAAAGAAAACATGTTTAAGATGTGTTTAAACAAAATAGTACGATTTTTCCCATGATTAGATCGTAGCCAGCCGATTTTGCATGATATTAAATATTTAATTTATCAGAGATTCATTTCATACTTTACATTTGAATATATTTATAAAATGTAAAATTATTGCATACAAAATTTGAGTTTTATATCATTATTTTCAGAATATTCTGGAAACGGACCCAAACTGATATACCCTCAATGTGATGATATAAACGGTAAAACCGCTTTAGCGGGAGACATTCAATTATTATTTGTATGTTTTATTATGTCATTCAATATATTTTTTGTAAAACTATAATCATGATATTGTATCTTTTTTAATAAAAAAAAATATTTATGTTAGCCGCAAATGAATTTTTTGAATCCTCACACGTTCATTCACTTGACATACTGTCGTTCTAATAGTTATAAATGCATTGAAATGAGGCTGCGTACATATCAAGACATGTCCCAGTATACTCAATTTTGCCTCAATACACTCATTTGCACAGTTTTTCATTAAAAAAACTTACTATTTAAACAAAATTATAACATTTTTTCCCCATTTATAATATACAAAATTTGATAGCTAGAATTCGACCATTATTTAAAAGCATGCACATTTTTTGCCAGTCTATGATTATTATCACTGTTGTCACGCACATACACTCCCCTTGTGTTTGCATTGCGATAGTCATCCATTGACGCCGGAAAATAATTTCCTAAAACTACTTTGCTTTTTTCTAACAATGCCCCAAAGCATTAGCCTAATTAAGTCAGTTATACATTAACATGTAAACGTACTTATTCCAACGGAGTATTCCCTCCTGATGGATTAAATGTGTCTCATCAGGTAAGCGTCTTTGGTCAGATATGATAGTACTTGATACTTCGGTCAACATGCCTTGGAAATATAAAACCTTCATCGAAAAGACTTTGACTGACCGCCTTAGAAGAAATGTATATAAATATAGACACTGAAATATGATGCTGATCTGTATTGTGTTCTCTAAATATAAACGATCATATAAGACTCAAATCATCCCCCAGTAGCTAGACATCGGATACAACCTCAAAGAATAACTTGAGGACTTAATACACTCTTAAAATAATATAATATCATTTTATTATATATGGCAAAATTATCATTATTTTTAAGTAATATTACTAAAAATCAGCTATTTTTGTGTGGTTTTAATTTTTTGAAATTGACTCAAATACATATTTATCTTAGAATTGCTTTACTAAATCTATTTTACTCAATAATCATACAAATGCAATTCTTAAACTTTTGAGAAGAATTGCACATTATAACGGTTGTAACTTACACTAATGTTATTTTTTTTTTGTGCGAATTCGCATTAAAAAAGATTTGTTCTCTATAGAAAAATGAGGGATAGGTTCCATTATTTTTGAAAACCGCTTAACTTCAAATTCGCATAAAAACACACTCAAGATTTCCGGTCGGATAGGGTTAATTAATTTAACGATAATGATGGTAAATGCGATAAAAATTGCTTCGAAAATATTAATTATATTTGGGTTTTTTGATACTTTGCATTGGAGCGAATGAGATTTTTAGATAGTGTACATTTATCAAAACCGTATTTTATTTTCGCATTTTACCCATTTATTGCCGATAGTTATGCATGTGACATCATCATAGATTTGGAAATCATATTAGCACATGTATGTATTTCGATCACGAAATTTGATACTATTGATAGTCATCATTTATCTTACAAATTTTCCAAAATTTAATGAACATACTCTTGATAACAACGTGATTTCAAAGTAGTAATTAAATATTTTTTTGCTTAGTATCTTGCGTCAATTCACAATTTGAAGCCACACATTTATAACGAATGCAATTTCTGCATCTAAAATCTGGTCGACCTTCGATGCAGAAATCAGTGACGTCAGAACCAACTGTTGCTAATAGCATCTATTAACTATTCAATGCTCATGGATAACATGCCTGAGGAATGTCAATATATTCGGCGCATGTTTGGTATTAAATTGTTCAGGAATTTTCATTTACGCCGAAAATTAATGACGCTTTAACTTTCTATGAAAATAAAACTAAATTTTATAGTAGTTGGAACTCTGGCATATGAATTTACATGGAAGCTAATAACATGCTCAATAAAATCTCGAACATATAATATATTGGCACCGGGACAAGAATATGTTGCATAAAAGTCGAATGAGTGCCGTACGAATTGGAGAACTACTTTGTGATAGTGTTTGTCAAATTGGAAAGAGGAAAATATTGATATTTTTTACAAATTTGCTTCTAAGTATTGGATCAAATTATTTCAATACAAAATATGCATAATAGAACTTTATCTAAACTAAGAATTTTTTGTAGTATTTGTGTCAACCGAGTGTACCAATTAGTGAAAGCATGTCACATAATCGTCCGCTGCTATGATACAAATGTTGTGTCATCAGCCATTATAGTGCTTAATATTCAACTTCAAATGAGGAGATTGGACAAAATACAATTTAATAAAATCTAGCCTAATTTAGTTCAACCTAAATTTTAAAGCGGAGTCGCATTGTGGGAATAATCATAATTGTAATTGAGGAAAACTAGCAAAATAAAATATTCTCATGGCAATTTATTTTAGCCTCATTTTTAACGTCTGATCTCCTAGGATAAATTGATTTTATGCATTTATTTTTGCTATTAAGGCTCGCACTTTATTCTTGTTTTTTTTTTCTCTATTTCACTACTCACTCAATGGAAATTGTAAGCTAAAAGATGAAAGTGTGTTTGTGTAATATATAATAAAATAGGCATGCTACTAAATTTGTTGTTATATGATACGCATAGACATATACACACACAGTAGATGCGATGCGCCGAACAAATGTTTCTCTCTATTTTTCCGATCAATCACCGCTTAGAGTTTCATTTTTCTTGATGTTCAAGCCAATTTGCCCTTGGATGTTGTCTCGGAATTTGCCTCAAGGATGATCTTTGATCAGAAGTATAGTTGATTATTTTCAGCGCACTTGTGGCTATATACAATAATATCTACGGATTTATCTCCAATTAAAGTAATCCAATAATAAAAGATATTTGTTCAATTTTTTTTGTATGTTTTATTACAGGCAAAAGGTAATATTTGTGACAATGCACTTACCAAGAAGTTGAAGAAATGTGGATGAAAAAGAAAGCATTTGTATTTATTAGATTTGACATGAGCTACATTTAAAAGAAAATTATGTTTTGTTCCTTCCTCCACCATTTACAATTCAAATCTATGAGGAAAAATATGTTTGTAAACGTTGTTGCCAAGTCAATATCATGAATCGTCTGTGTAGCTCAACAAATAGACATTTCTAATCATACTTATTTGGACAATAGTGTAAAAAAATCGAATTCAAATTTATAAAATGGAGGAAAAAATCTTTGGAAACCAAAAGTACGCATTTTCTTGGACAACACTTGGACAGACACATATTAAGAAGAAAATTCCGTAAAGAATAAAATATTATGTAAAACCATACTGAAATAGAAATATTCCTTCAATTAGGATTTCTTTTGTGGGCACCTCTGTCATGTAAATTGATTATTTTGGCAGCCCTATTCCATGGCTCGCACAGTCAGTAGATCGAAAACCACTAGGTTTGCCTGGGGACGTACCCTATTCCGTGGCTCACACGGTCTTAAGATCTGACACCACTGGATTTCTTTATCTAGGGACATGCAACAGAATTAATTTGACAAAGCGGAAAGAGAATTAATAATCCAGAGGTGCCCACAAAAGAAATCCTAAAATGTTTGGATGGCCCGCGGGTCGTAGTTTATAAATGGTAACCGCTATGTTATAGTAATCGTGAAATCCACTCATGCGCATTATTAAGTAAATAATATATGCTTAAAATATCATCATTTCTAGCAAAGCCGGATGAATAATTATACAATATGATTAATTTGAAATGTCAATTTATTATTAACACATAGTTCAAGGACCTAACTCGATTAATGAGGACGATTAGCGAAATAAATAATTTGAAGCATTTTAAAGCGTTCTATTTTAATTTAAATGCGTCATTATAATTGTAAAAATAAAAATGTAGGTCATTAAAAAAAAGTCAATTGATTCTTCTCGATTGTGCTGCACGCAAGATTCTATAGAAGCAGAGATTGGAGGCATTGGTTGTTGGATTGACACGGCAGATGTTGTATTAACATTAATCATGCGTATTTGGCAGAATGATTAAGGATGTAAGACAATCAAATAATCAAAGAATAAGTTTGACATGACGAATCTGAGGTTCACCAGCACTCTGCTTCTTGAATTTTGATTGTCCGTCTGTAGATTTTAACAGTGACAAATACATCGGATGAGTAACACATGATATTCTCGGACAATTTTCGGTGAATGAATTTGATTTTGGATTCTCAAAAAAAGGTTCTCTGGAGACGAGTTTTGAGCTACAATTAAGGTTCATAAATTTGTCAAAAGCATTAAGGGTGGTTTGACCTTAACGCTATGGGGCGTACTTACCTCTGAAACTGAAGCATTAATTTAATTAATATCAGAGTAATATATTAAGTTCTGTGAAGAATTTCATAGAAATAATATCAAAAAATAAACTCATGGCTGCTCCTAAAATTTGCATTGCTTAATGATAACTAATAGATAAAAATATAATTACTAAATTAGAAATAGCAAAATTAATGAATACAAATATTATACATTGTGTTCTGATCAAGGATAGTTTGTTATAAATTCGTAATTCTGAATATAGGAAGTTTACTTTAAAAACCCAATATTTTGATTTCGTGTTATCACGACAAAATTATTTAAAATGTGTTTGGCAATCAAATGGAAAAATTGATTCAATTGTATATTTCCAAATGACAAATGTTAACATAAACAAACATATTTTGCTGGTATTATCAAAGGACGTTTTGCGAGCCGTCATCGAGGGCCTCATGTACTAAAAGTGCACATTTTGGAAAAAACACTCAAAATCAATAAATCTCTCGTTAAAAAAAGAAATCTATAACCTTCTGGAGTCCGCGGAAGACCATTGCCATTATAAATGTATTCTGCGAGGCGTGCTAAATATCGTCTAAATTAAGAACGCGCAGCTAATTGCACAAATGAAGGACAAATTGTCGAAATAAATTTGAAATCAACAGAATTCGATTATATTAAAATGATGACAGACATATTTATGACTCAAATCTGATGATAAAAAATAAATATTAATATGTAGAAAAAAATAAATCATAGAAGCTACGCGCATAAGCCGCGTAGGGAATCCAATCCCAAGCCAAAATTTCGATCCCAGGATTTCGGGATTGCATTAGACCATCCCGGGATCAGTTCCGGGATCCCGGAATCGGGATTTTCAATAGTTTAATAAATTACAGTTTAAGAAGTAACATTAAATCATCGAGTGTTTCATCATTTAGTCTGGATCTGATTATAGAAGCCAGGCAACTTGCTGCTGAAAATGCACGTTCAGCCTCCACACTCGTTGGATGTATCGTTATCAGATATTTAAACGATAGTTCGAGTTGATATCCGCGTGAGTCTCCATTTTCGTACAACACCATCAATGTGATTGATAAAAATCCGTTCTACTGAGATACAAAACTCGCAAAATTCCCGATTTCCCAACAAATTATTTATTTCCGTCGCTGCAGATGAATATTTATATACTATAAAACTTTGATGTGATTCGTAATTATATTACGGAGGAATACAAAAAATCAGAACCTCGTATCTATTATATTTCATATCGATATTCCCATTATTAGAGTCGGGGTGTAGTAAATACATCACCGGTAGAGAAAGGTTAATATGATAATTTGAAAAACATATATGTACTATAGATTAGATACATAGATTAGACGGTTACTGCCCCTAGGCGTCGTCTAAGCTCGCCAATAAGTAGTTACGCCGCTGTTTCCAAGCGTTCAGATTTCGGTGGGAATGTCTCTATTTAGTAGCTTTCATCGCGCTGGTCTTTAATGTAACATTTGTCGTTAACAAATATAAAAAAGTAATGTATAAAATCAACTGTTACTAGGAGCTCAGAACTTTCCCTTCTATAGCGCAAGGCATTCACGCAATTATTTTGATATGTTAAAAAATGTTTTCAAAATGTTTACATACACACAATGGAAACAAGCGTATATTTATGTAGGCAAGTGACAGAAATAGACTTAAATAGAGTCAGAAAACGAGGACAGTCAACTATTCGTATTTATTGCAAACCTTTTCAGGACAATAACAGTACACTCCCACACCAAACGCTTATAAAACGACGTTGTCTACTATAGTTTATTTTTGGTATTGTATGATTTTAATCTACATCTTATGTAATATTGACCGAGTGTTGGTTTGGTGGATTAGTTCATGATCTCTGATATCCTACTTGCGAAAAAGAAAATACCGGGACGATCAATGAAGTCGGGCAGGGCTCTATTTGGGCACATTTTATACACAAGTATTAGTACAGTGAATAAATAAGCATTCAATTTAAAGGCGTAATATCCACTACATGCATGTACATTTGATAAATTTCATTCAACCTTATCGCGTTTTTCGATAAAAATAGAAGCTCTGTGTTGTACTAGGAATAAGCGTAATCTAGCATTGCATTTTTTACAAATTTGTTATAAAGCGTGTCAATAAACATGTGATTTCTGGCAGTTCGTTTGGTTGAATGGAAAAATAAATACACGGAATTGGCGGTGCATTATAAAATTGGAATCGAATTTCTTGGAAAGTACACATTATTGTAATGAAAACACAGGAAAAAAAGGATCCACGCACATATCCTTCATCCGTAAAGTTTTCCAGGGATCCTCAACGACTTTTGCTGTATCAATAGTATTGGAATCGATTGACGCCATATGTGCAATCAAAGATTTCTCCCTTGAAAGCACACATTATTGAAATATGGAGAATCGAAAACAATATTTATCAGAGCTTCGGTTTTCGTTCCGGTTCAATTTCAAAAATATATATCGGTTCGGTTTTTGCAAATTTGCAAGAACAATATCAGATCAAACTGCAAGACTTCAGCGGATATTTTATCTACCATGGGCAAGGCCAGCTTGAGGATAGTGGAGAGAAGATTACTTCTTCTACCAGTTCACGAGGCAAATGAGTTCAAAATCTCATTCAAAACAACTGTTTTCCCAGGAGCAGTTCGCGAGATTAACAACTCCCTCTTTTCGCCCTTTCCGAAAGAAGAAGAAGAAATATATATTTTCGGATCACTCAATTTGTTGAATGTCAATCGATCATATATTATATTTCATGCAAAAGTGCATGCATCCAGCTTAACGTAACATTATTATCTTATCAATCAGTATTCATTGTCAAAATAAATGCTCCTTATCAAGGCTACAACACTCGCTGAATCTGGTTTGTGTGAACCCAGGACTAATGATTTTATTATACTTTAATAAAATATAATAATTACTATATAAAGATCGATTATTAAGCTTCTTAACATAATTGTAGAGCGTAATTCTCTGATCAAATGCTTCAGTTTCAAATTAATTCTGATGGAATGGCCACGGCAACTGATTTACAAAAAGACATTTAGTGAAACATTTATCAAATGAATATTGGGAGTGCGCAGCAAATATCTAGAACATTTAAATCATTTGACGATAGAAGAAGAAACTTTGGCTTATCCTGAATATCATCAAACTCATCTATCATCCAACTATCGTTCCACAAGGGTCGGTGTTCGGACCCGCCCTGTGGAACGTAATGTACGACGGACTGCTGAGGATGCCACTAATGGACGGAACCAAAATGGACATCTTCGTTGATGACATTGCCATCCTAGTTACCGCCAAAGCCATGGATATCCTGCGAACGACCTGCAAGTAGTGGCTGACAGGAGCTGGTCTGGAGCTCGCTGTCCAAAAAACGGAAACCCTCTTTATCACAAGACGCAGGAAGCTTGCGCCCCCACCCCTGAGGATCGGCGATTGCGAGATTAAATACTCAAGATCCATTCGATATTTGGGGTGGAGATTGATGACAAGCTGAGATCACGGAGATTCTGACCAGTTTGATGCCCAACATTGATGGCCCAAAAACAAACAGGAGACGACTCTACAACTACAAGCTGCTCGAGGTACTACAAGTTGAAAGGGCCAGGCTCAACATGGCCAGAGCCCAGAGAAGAAGTGCGATCAGAGTGGCTGCTGCATATCGCATAGTGTCGGAAGACACCGTCCTGGCACTGACTGCCATACCGCTAATCGACCTGCTTGCTTACGAGAGACAGGCAATACAGAAAGGCGAAGACAAGATTAACGCTAAGATAAGTACCATGGCGGCGTGGCAGTCCCGATGGGACAACTCCGCTAACGGTTGGTGGACATACGAGCTAATACCGAACCTAAGAACCTGGATAGACAGAAAGTACGATCAACTGTGCTACCACTTGACCCAGGTTCTCACCGGGCATGGCTGTTTTGGTAACTACCTACACAAAATAGGCAAAGAGACCGGCCCGGATTGCCACCACTGCGAAGCGAAGTACGACGATGCTGCACACATGACATTTGTCTGCCCAGCATGGAGCACCGTTCTCCTCTCGTTCTCCCCTAGCAACATGGTACCTTCAATATTAACGGATGCTAGGGTATAGAATGCGCGGTACAAATACACGACGTGCTCTATGCGGCAGAAGGAGGATGCTGAACTTACAAGATGACGAACTTTAGCAATAGAATGACATCCAGATGGAGACAAATGGAGAGCCAATTTTCTTGGGTAAAAATCCCACCTTACCACCAAAATGGTGATATCTTTTGAAGATTCCCCCCCCCCCCCCCCTTCGCAAACAAAAAAATATATATTCAGTGTATGGGCTTATATACACCCACTTCTACTGCATAATCACTATTCTGCGAATAGTAAGGCGCCATTGCGTACACAACGGTATAACGGCGTTGGTACTTTTCTCAAGCGTTGATAACGACGATATATCGTTGTTCAGCACTAAAAGGGTTAATAAATTAACATGTTCATATAAGATGAAATTTTTTCGGCATTTTAAGAAAAAAACGATTTGGATTTCATCTCGAACGTAAAAATCTTTGAAAGACATGAACACGAATGAAGAATGATTCTCAAGAGAAAGCCACATGAGATAATTGTGTCGTAAGTCAAGGAATACTTGCATAATATAACCACAAAGTTTTCGACACTATGAGATCATCTACATAAAAAAAACAATAGTTCTATTATGTGTTGCTGATGTTCTTGACATTGCTTATATTTTTTGGTCTAAGACACTATTTCCTATGGGAAGAGTTCTTCTTCTTTTTAATATTCCAGTTGGAATAAATGTGTATCTATATTTCAAAAAGGGGTGATTGAATGACATGCAGGGCATTTAAAATAAGTTTAATCAGCTATATTTCAAGAGAAAAACGATTGGCATAAATTGATGATTAAAAGGAGTCACTGGCCATGAAAAGATTTTGTAAGGAGGATAATTACGGTTTACACCAGAGATTCTACGTTGGTATCACCAAAGTTGGCTTAACCATCCCCTGGGAAGTAACAAATAAGAATAAAGAGGCGGAATAAGTGTAGGAAAGAAATTAAAGCATATGTTTAATCTGTTATGCAACACAATGAAATTAACTATGATAAGAATAATTGTTTGCTATAAGCTGATACTAAAGAAGAATCAATGTTTTCATCTAAGAATCAAATAAAAATATATTCTATACAAATACATCTAGTCAGCTTCTATTGATGATGCTTCAGCGATAACAGGGCGCTACTGTGTACTGTTTACAAATGCGTTTCCCATGTTGTAGATTCTACACGATATAGATTAGAATATTTGCACTGCCGAAAAAGAAGCTTATTATGTACTTGCATCGCTTGCTGATAGTGGTGAATTTGGTGATTTTTTCGCCGATACCAAATTCACATCGTCTCGTTTGAACAGAGCGATTTTATCTCCATTATCACACGATGCCGCAATACTACACCACAAATAACAAAGCCTTCATAAATGTTAAATAAGACGCAATAAAACATGGAAGGAGGGATTTAACTTGAAACCACAACATCCGTTTCAACGTTATCTGTTTTGAACGTTTATTTTGTTCGGTTTTAACCGAGGATAAGGATTGTAGTAAAAATATTTTTGTTAAAAAGCGTTTTTCTGCATTTCTAATAAACAAATGTTTTGTTTTGCGGTAAATTTTAAAGATAAACACTGCAAAAATATTTTTCTTCCGTACAACATTCCATAATCTCCATCGAATCTGACGCGCTGGTGGCAGATAAAGAACTCATTTACATGAGTATTAATCATTAAACTATTTCATGAAAGACACTTTAGCGAATGTCTAAGGCTGTTTGCAAAGTGGCAAAGTTTTGATATTCTTATTAACCGTTCAAAATTAGTTCAAATTTTTCATTAACATCGCGCGATATGTGGCATAAAACCACTAGATCAATAGCATGCCTATTTTATTATATATTACACAAAAACAGTGGATGCCATACTCTTCTTTATTAATTCCTATTCTTGATATAGTTACGCCATCAACTAGGTAGTGCTTAATTTAACTTTTGCTCTAACCCTGGAGTCACATTTTATCAAACTCTTTGGCTATTGATGTGTTCGGGTATCTATGAACTTGATGTATGTATTTTACAATCATTCGAATGATTGTTAACATTATTGCAAAGAGCCGTTTTTCTTGCCCTGATAACAAACTATATGTGTTTCTGCACTATCAAAACCCTAGGGCATTCAGACGATTAGCATGTTAATCATCTCTATGTATTTTATTTTCAATTTTAAAAATATAAAAATATAATCTTCCCTCAGATTACTTTATCTACTTTAGCTGTACTCAGTTATCCTGCCATGAATTTGATAAACAGTGTAAGTTCATCCGAAACCTCAATCATTGGACCTATTGATAAATTTGTAATTTTTTAAATGTCTTGAACAAATATATCATAATTTGGTTAGGTGACATTTAAATCTTAGCACGACTCTTCTTTTTGTTCATGCGATGGTAGTCTTGGCGAAGATTCAAACAACAAAAACTCTGAGATAATGTATATCATTTGAAGTTTGTTTTTATTATTTTTTCCTGTTTTGAAATACTGGATATTTTTTAATTTCCGTTTTAATGTGCATGCAGAAGATAATGAGGCTTGATTGAATAAAAGCGCTTTCATTGTAGATAATATTCACAATCAAGTTTGTAGGAAACGTAATTAATAATTTGAGACAAATAGTTGTCTTGAGAAAGCGATGATCTGTATGAGTCATAACGTAAATGTGAAATTATTTCAGTGTGTATAGACTTCGCGGGTCCAGCTACACTCCCCCCGATTTAAGATTGAACCGACCCGATCGATAAAAAAATCTCATACATCTTCCAAAGTGCACTTATATTGTAGACTAAATTTATATTGTGTAGCAATAAATTGAAATCCAATCTTGATACGATGAATCCATGCCGATGATAGCCATTTTCAGTTCACGTGATCAATCTCTTTGCCTTTCTCATCAACGAGGAGTTACCGAGTAGTCCATCTTATTACCCTAGGAACAAGCAAGGTGGTTTATGCTAATCAATAGGTGATACCTTTTTATCTGGTGCAAGATGAAAGCTTTTTGTGTGTCGGGGAAAAAATATAGCTACAGACACACGGACCAACATCCACTGTGGTTGCTTTTTACGGAGTGAATGAGGGTTTATAGTATATTGTCCAGATGTCACCCAGATTCTTATTCAATATTTAAGTTCCGAGGCGCAAATGTTAGTGTTCATGTGGATACTTTAGTGTTTAGTGTGCTCGCATTAAGGCCAGATCCACACTATGGTGCCGGTAACGGTTCGATCTCGCTCCGATCCCGGTCCGATCAAATATTCTTACACAAGAAACAATCAAAGTATTCACACTATCGGATCGTTCCAATTCCGTTTCTTGTATGAGAATATTTGACCGGACTGAGACCGAGAGCGAGATCGAACCGTTACCGGCACCATAGTGTGGATTGGGCCTTAAGCGGCTCAAAAACTCTCAAACTTCTCTGAGAATTAAAATGAGGCAGATAACGCTACTGTCAATAATTAATATCATTGATTCAAAACAATAATAATTGAGTGTTTTAGCGATGGTTTAACTCCAATTCTTCGTTCTTAAATTGCGAAAATCGTTATTCCAGAAGTGTACGTCAATCGGTTAACTCCTATTTGCGATCGCAATATCTGGAGCGAGGGTCAAGACTAATAGGATCTAATAGGATAATAGGAGATCATAAGTGCCTTTGATTATTCTGGTCCATCTTTGTAGCATCGGGAAATCCAGGCTTTCAGACACACTACTTCATTGTACCGAAAACCCTGGCTTTCCCATTACCGTTACATCCCTGAGTCATCTCAAATATCATTGGGACGGCGACGACAAGCTACGAATATTTACTAATATATATTTAAAATCCAAGCCCATCAAAAGCAGAAAATTCCCCTAAAGCAAAAGAAAATACTCTGATTTCAGAGCTCCCGACTGTTAGCAGGCTGGAATTTACACGATTAAACTTCGGAGAGTTAGGCCCAATCCACACTATGGTGCCGGTAACGGTTCGATCTCGCTCTCGGTCTCAGTCCGGTCAAATATTCTCATACAAGAAACGGAATTGGAACGATCCGATAGTGTGAATACTTTGATTGTTTCTTGTGTAAGAATATTTGATCGGACCGGGATCGGAGCGAGATCGAACCGTTACCGGCACCATAGTGTGGATCTGGCCTAAGTTTGTTTTCGTTTTGATGAGTTTCTTCGATGTGAGATAAGATTTGAAGTATCCATGAAGACGGTATGCATAGACTTATCTGGCGTAAAAAGCGAGTATTATCTGCTGACGCATGACGGAATTTGACGGATGTGTACGTCAAAGTGTTAAATTAACCATTTCACACCGGAGAACATACACGCTACGGTCTAATATAAATTCACTTTTCTGTCAGCTCCGCCGCACCGTATAACAAGATTGATAACCTTTTGAGGAGTGAGCAAATTTAAAATCGATGAAGTCGTTGATGCTATAATCGCTTTACACCGATTACTTTCTGTCAGCTCCTATCAGCGTAAGACAATCTTCAATTCGAGGCAGAGTCAAGCCATGTAAATAAGCACTGTTGATAGCATACAATATCACGTCATTTCTTTACATAAACAATACACAAGAAATCGATTAATTTGCTCCTGCTTTAGAAGAAAATGATAATCGGACAAAGACTCATTACACAAGCAGCGACGAACAGGTAGCAATTAAATAAATAAACACTGTCGATGACACACAATATTCGGTTATTTCTTTGCGAAAACAAATAACAAACTTGAAATCGAAATCATTATTAGTCGATAAATTTGAGCTAACGATCTATACAATCGTGCGATGTATGCGGAGAAGCTCTCCGTCTTTGTCTCCCGAACTGCGCTATGTTCTCTCTCTGTCTCCGAGCTAAATGTACAAGAGTGCTCTTTCTGAATAGAGGAGGGGGAGGTCCCAGGCCTTGGGATAGTACTCCTTTAGGGGTTAACACTGTTTATAGCACAAAATATTCCTATAAAAAAAATTGGACTGTTAATGTTAAGATGAATGTAAATTAGTAATCTAAAAAATACGAGGGAAATTTGAAGAACTATACATGTTTTAGTGTAACTATTATATTTCGAAATGCGTCTTCAGCAGCAAATTGAACTTTTACTAGGTGTTAATGAAAGTAAGCATTTCTGAGAGTTATATCTTTCAAATTCGACCAACGATATTTACGCAAGTGTTGATTACTGAGATAAATATATTTATGCTGACCATGAATGTGTTTACGTCTTTCTTAAAGCAATTGCTAAATCTTCTATTGTGGAAAAAAATGTAGACAACGAGCAGTTGTCTACATATTTAATTAAATTATTATTGGCAAAATGACATCATGCCAATAACAATAAGTTAACAAATGCTTCGAAAATAACATATGAACAAGGAAATCCAATTTAATTATTAACTGTTTGTTTTAAATAATATGATATTTTCAGACATATATATTAAAAATCAACATATAGTTTTCTTTTTGGTTACGTCTAAGCAACCATATGAAGCAATGTTTTCTTTTGAATTATGATATCATGCGGTTAACGAACTTCAATGATACCAGCATATAGGAGTTATTGCACTGTTGACCACCCATGTTTAACTCTTTTGTTTTATATTCTAAAAAAGTCAATGTTAGTCGAATCGACTAACGTGATATTTCTTTACAAGCTTTCGCACTTATTCGGTAATCGTGTCATCCGTGTTAAGGGAAGGGATGTGTGTATTCCGGTAAAAATATTGAGAGCTACTGTCACAATATTAATGTATACTTAAATGAATAATCGTTGTATACGTCTTTCGCGGTTGGTTCATATTTCCGCGCTAGTTTAGGAACGGACTTTGAAGTGGTAATGATATCAGACGGTGTTCCAATTCATTTAGGACTATTTATTGAATCATGCGTTTGATGATTTTTAGTATCAATCAAATTTTCTCTCCGTTCACTGGTATCTTATTATGCGTAGTAGTAGCGTATCTTTTGAAAATTTACCTTGTGAAAATCTAGCAAATGTTTTCATCTTTATTATTTTATGGATAGTCTTATGGTTATACTGTACGGACTCCACTACGGATTGAATGTTTCTGTGATAGAGTTAAGCTTTCTATTTAAAAATAATTGACACCAACCTTGCTCTAACATCAAACCACTCTTCCTGAGATGGTTCTATCCTCAATTGTTTGGGGCACCATCATGCACCCATCTACTAAAATTAAGTGTTCCAATTTATTATTTTCAGAATTGGCTTCTATCCCAATTGCTGAATCCAAAATTTCAATTTATTGCATGAAAAGACATATTCCCTATAAACTGCCATCGTGTGTTAATCCTTTGAATGGTGAGCTAATTTAAAATCATCTTAAACTTAGATGCTATATTTGTATATCTGCCACTTATCTGTCAGGATCGTCGCAGCATGTATGAAACTTGTACATAAATAAACAAACACTGTCGATAGCATACAATATACGGTCATTTCTTTGCATAAACATAAACAATACAGTTGAAATCATTACTAGTCGATACATTTGGGCTAATGATCTATACAATCGTACGATGCACGCAAGATACTCTTTCCATCTCTGTCTCCCATTCACAATCTCCGATCTGCAAGATACCCTCTCCGCCTGTTTCTCTCCTACCTCAACATGCGAGACACTGTACGTTTCTGTCAGTTTCCGAGCTCAACGCTTAAGAATGTTCTTTTTGAAAATATGACCGATGTAACATTAAAGCATCGAGTGTTTCGTCATTTAGTCTGGATCTGATTTTGGAAGCCAGGCAACTTGCTGCTGCAAATGCACGCTCAGCCTCCACACACGTTGGAGGTATCGTTATCAGATATTTAAATGCTAGTTCGAGTTGATGTCCGCGTGGGCCCCCATTTTCCCCAATTCCCGATTTCCCGATAAATTATTTATTTCCGTCGCTGCGGATAAATACTTATATATTATAATACTTTGATGTGATTCATAATTATATTACAGAGCAATACAAACATTTTGAACCCCGTATCTATTATATTTCATATCGAAATTCCATTATTAGAGTCGAGGTGTAGTAAATACATCACCGTTAGAAAAAGGTTAATATGATAATTTGAAAAACATACATGTACTATAGATTAGATACATAGATTAGACAGTAACTACCCCTAGGCGTCCCTTAAGCTCGCCAATTATTAGTTACGCCACTGTTTCCAAGCGTCCAGATCGGCGGAAATGTTTCGATTTAGTAGCCTTCATCGTACTGGTGAGGTGTACGATTTCTGTTAGATTAAAATTTCAATCCCGAATTTTTTGGGATTACGTTTACTAATCCCGGGATTCACGAGCACCTAAAACTGTCCGGGATTTGTTTCCCTACTGAAAAGATACTTAATTGGATTATCTTAGTTTGACAAAAACATATTAGGATTTTCTTTTTCTAATGTAAACTTATGACTTAGGGTTTATGTTAATACAATACTCAAAATTAGCTGCCAGTTGTATTGATTTTGATGTTGCTCATGTCTGTAATATCCCCTGATGTATTTGTTATAAAAATTGAATATTCTATTGAAAGACATATTTAATTTAAGTGGGGTCGTTATTATTCAATCTGTATAAATTGTAGTGTTATCAATCAAGCAATTGCACCAATATTTCACATTCATCTTCCTCTATTAAATAATTAGCATGCTTCTTCCTCGAGCTCATAAGTGAAGACAGCACATGTATTATTTTTGTATAGTAATATTTTATTTTTCAGGAGCTCTTGAATTATGTCTACTTTTACTTATAGTGTTTTAATAAGCAAAAAATCGTGTTTGAACGAAGGAGGAGATCAATTAAAATTTGAGGCGGCGAGTGGCTAAAATAATACAAAGATCTGCACAGGTCATGATTTAGACCGCGATCTAATCCAACGATCACTCTTCGCTTATATTTTTATATCACGGCATGAAAGTGAGTGTACAAATATAATATTCATATCATTGTTTAACATTCATATTCACGTCATTGTAATTAAAATATTATATTTGTTTACGTCCAAAATGTAAAACGACAATATTTATGGTCCCAAAAAGATACGGCATAGAAATGAGAGCCAATCCAGTTGTCAGATAAAAAATTATAAACAAGAAAAATGAAATTTGGTGGCCTCGAAGCAAATAGATTGCATAGGGTCAATATTTATTGTAGTGTTTATATTGATAAAATTATCTGCATTATCGCCAAATGTTATATTCATTCGCCGTTTTATGTAAAAATATGCTCGATGATTCATCTGTATTTTATTAATGTGGATTTATTGTAAATGATATTAATTAAAATTGGAAATACATTTAACAAGAATTTATGCGACAACATAATACGTTGTTATCTATTTTATTGTGCTAAAATGTAATTAATATAATTAAAAATTGTGGTAAGCCTAATGCGTTGTACTCCTTATTTTTTATTCTAATATTCCAATTAATTTGGTGTTCAAATATTTAACCCTGGCAAAGTGTATTATGGTGCCAACAAGTTTTCCCGAAAAAATAATTATGCTAAATTTAATTAGGTACAGTGGCTCCAAAGAGGCTTAGGTAGGCATGCTATCAATTTTTCTCATCCGCAAGGATATGATTTATAAATTTAAAATGCTTTAATTATTATAGCAAATCATTGAAACTTATTATTTGTATTGCTATTTTGCATTGTCCAACACATTCCAGTCCGCTGCGTTTAACATAGAGTGTCGCCTTGAGTTTTCGTGAGCCTTGAAGAACAAAATTCAGAGCGATTTCGCAAGAAATTCATGTAACTCTACTTCTGTCGTAAAATTTATGTAACTCTTAAACCAGACTTCACTAATGGCAAGTCAAGTTTATCGACCTAAAATAAAACAACACCTGAGCAAGACTATCGACTTTGGGCTCCGTGAGAAACAACACCGATTCATGTTGGGCGACAAGAGTGTTAAATATAAGCTTCATACGCGCTGTTGCGGCTCTGACAGTTAAATGCATTTGTACGGATGATAAGTGCCGGACAAGCAAATATAGCATCTAAGACTATAAAGATGATTGATTAGCTCACTACTCAAATGGCAGATTTGGTAGGATCTATACATAACTATTTTTTTTTAAAAACTCATTGCAAAATCATAATGGTCTGGCCAGATCATCTTATTGACAGAACAGTTAAATGGTACGTAAGCCCTCGAACAAAAAATAAGGACAACATTCAGTTGGTTATCGTTCTAAATAAAAATTATATTTGAATTGTGTATTTGAACGTATTCTTTGACGTATTTGTAAAAAAAAATCTATGACGTATTTGTACTTTTTTTTTTAATACAATTTGCAATATTTTATCAACGGATAACATTTACACGTATTTTATACGATTAAAATATTGACACATGTGTGTACTATCATCCCCAGAAATAAATTAAAATACGACATTTGTTCAAGCTAAAGTTACGTCATTCTCATCAAACATTAACGCGGACACGGACTGTAAAGTGTTAATAATGGATATGATTGGATGATCATACAATACGATAATAGCCGAAAAACATCAAATTTTATATAATCAGTTATTATATCAACAGTTATTATAAAACAAACAGGCTTCAAAAGTAGATCTAACTTACTTTTTATAGTTTTTTTTGGCCTAAGAGGCCTTTGATCAAGTATAAGATAGTACTTGCTCAAGTATAAAAAAAACATTTGGATTTGATTTTAATTTTAAACCAAAGCGTAGAAAAAATTATGTTAGTGGTTTTAGATATTTCGCCTCAAATGTTGCGTTTTTAATTTATTTAAAATTGGCGTCTTATCAACATAAACTTTTACATTTAGGTAGCCACAAGGAAAAAAATCAGGCGTCGTCTATCTGATGATTTCGGAGAACATCTCACATTTGTATTTTTCAACATCATTCGATTAAATGTTGATAATGGGAGTACCATTGTGACCCTGGAAGAAGCTTGCGGCTTCCTTGACTTCTTCTTCAAGATTCTTGCAGAAACGAAGAATAAGGTCTCCATGGAAGACTTTTATAAGAAAATAATTTTTCATATGTTAGTGATGAAAAAATATAAGGGTGTCCCATAAGTTTCTTTCGTTTTCATACTAAGAAAAAAAATAAACAATAAATTGTATTAAATTAAAATTTATTGAATAATATATGATCCATTTTGTTCTATCACCTTTCTCCATCTCTCCGGAAGCCTCATAATGCCTTCTTGCTAAAAAAATCCTAGGTTTGTTGTCAAAATATTGATCAAGGTACATTTTTATATCATTTTTTGAATTAAAATTTTTACCACGTAAAGAATTTTTCAATGGAAGAAATAAATAATAATCTGAAGGGGCAATGCCCGAAGAATATGGAGGATGAGGTAAAACTTCCCAGTCAAATGATAATCATTTATTTCTGATGAGCAAAGACACATGAGGCCTGACGTTATCATGATGAAAAACAACGCCTCGTCTGTTCGTTAATTCTGGCCATTTTCTAGCAATTGCATCCTTTAGATTGTCTAGTTGGAAACAATATTTTGTTGAATTGATCGGTTCACCTTGCTGAAGTAGCTCATAATAAACTACCCCCTTCCAGTCCCACCAAATGCATAGTAAAACTTATTTTTGGATGTAGTCCAGGTTTAGCTACAGTTAAAGCTTCTGTACCCTTAGTCCGAGACCGTTTACGTTAAATATTCTCATAGAGTATCCAACTTTCATCTCCAGTGACAAGTCTCTTCAAAAAATGTTGGCTATTATGTCGTTGGAGAAGAAGATCGCATGTTGAAATACACTGAAGTTTATTTGAGTCAGTCAGTTCATGAGGAAGCCACACATCTGAACGATTGATGTAGCCCAATTTTGTCAGATGATTATGGACGGATGTCCGTGGAATTTATAACCTGTTAGCTATTTCGCGAACAATATATCGAGAGTTTTCTTCAACCATGGCTATGATTAGATCTGTGTTCATTTGCGAAAGAAACTTATGGGACAACCTTATATAATAAAGTCAACGTCTAAAAATTGTAGAAGTATAGAACAAAATAATCAAAAGAGATATAAACTCATCATGAAATTGACTGTTGATGAGCAACTGTTTCCTATAAGATTTAAATTTACATATATATCAAATAAACATAATAAATTTGGCACTAGTTTTGGTTAATATCGGATACCAACAAAATAATACCTGAAATCGTTATGTATTATAATAAAACCAAATTCGGTGTCGATGTCACCGTAACAAACGAGGAGAAAGTTCAGCGTCAAATCCAAATCTTATTGATGTCTTATGCAGGCCTTTTTCAACATCTTTTATAAAGAAGCAATTGGCCATCACAAGGATATCAAGACGACAATTTCTACTACAATTGGGAGACAACAATCATTTGTAAAAAAATAAATTGACAATTAATTCCGAAAAATCATATTTTTTGTTGTTAGCTATATGTTATGTGAAATGTTAGTACAGTAAGTGTTAATCCCACATTACAAAAATGAAAAGCATTATGTTAAAAGCGAAAAGCTTTTGGAACATCAGGATCAAAGAATAGTCTCAAGCTTTTAGTTATTACTATATTATGCATATTCTTCTGTAACTTTATATTTTTTCAAGTCAATTTATGATGTCGAACATTCCGTTGATTAAATAATTGCACCAAATTTGCGTGGATTCGTTGAAATCTAATAATACCGCCAATTATTATCTGGAATTTGGAAAGGATGTTTTTAAAACGGTTCAGCAGCATCTCCTCTTAATATAAACACATCGAAAATGGGAACAAACAACCTTCCCGAAATATATTTGATGGAGTCCAGATCGCTTTTTGAAATTTTATCGGAGTACTGACTTCAATAAGCTCATAAACTCACACTGCTAAAACAGGAGTCTCAAATCAAATTGCAATTAAATTGCGTGCTAAGTATTCATTTTATCGCGCAATTGTCGCGATAATTCATAATGTATTTATATGGTCTTCGTGCATACAAAATTGTTTAAAACACTGTGGATTAACGGTGAGATTGTAACACGAAAATTTGAGATAATATGCTTTATAAGCTGCAGCTTTAATACATTTACAGCGGCGATTTTGGGCAATGCCGTTTTTTTTTAAATTCTCACTAAAATATACATAACGTGTATAGAATTTTAGTAAATAAATTTGGTGAATGAGTTTTTTTGTGTCCTGCGGTTTATGCAGTCTTTGCGAACACGAGAATTCTCGTGACCCGCTGTAAACGTGTTAAGATGCGTAGATTTTTTGAGAACAAAGCATATCAATGAAACGTCTTTCAAATTCAATTTTCATCTTTTCAGCATTTAATCACACTTTTTTATCTAAGATGAAAATGTGATCAGTAAACACTACCTGGGTCTTGGCGATGACTCATGCATTGCAAAGAGCGATTCGTGGTGCTTGGTAGTATTTGATGGTCACTTAACAGCGAAACACAATCATTGTATTGTGAGCATCTTTCAGTCGAAAATCATTAATCTATCAAAATAAATAAGCCATTGCAAGAATTAAGTGAGTTGATTTGGATGATGGCGTTGAATCTAATGATGAATATGTCGCACACTGCAAGAACGTGGAACTTAAAAGCATATGCTCTTATTATTGTTGAAGATTCACTCTGCAAAATTTTCACGCTGTAATATTTTCAGTTAGATCTTTAATTTCTAATATATCAAAATCTTCAAAATAGTTGAAGTTTGAACTAAATTAATTAATTAAAACTTGAAATATGATGTCAACCGTGTTGAAAAAAGTAGTTTCGAGAAAAACGCGTTAAAAGATTTCATTATGGTAGGAACGGCCAAATTGCCGCGTCACTAAAATTTTTTTTTTTTTCCAAATTTTGGTTAGTGTTAATGATTTATTTCCTATTTTATCCAAAATATTTTGATACGTACTCTTTATGAAATAAAAAAAAACTTTTTAAAAAAAATCGCACAAAAAGAGGTTCGAGTGTATATTAATTTCAAAATAAAAATGAAATATGCAACTTTCAATAATCCGTTCTTTAAACGGGAGTATTATTGATAACATTTGGTTTGGCGGAACTTTTAAGCGGTATCTACATTTGCTATCTATCATTATATGATCGTAATATAATAACTCATAATCTCAACGGCTTCGTTATTCGTAGCTTCAAATAGACGTAAATATTCATATATTGCAAAAATATATTTATCGCAGAATAATGATAATTTATTAGGGCTTTGATAATGACCACAAGTTTAAGGAAATTAATTGCAGTTAAATAACAATGCACTCTTTGTAAAAATAATTATTTATATGAATGCTTACATACTGATGCGTTAAAACATGAACACAATTACCTTTTTATTGCCACTTTGACGATCATTGTTTATAATTATTTATTGTGAGCGTTTCAAAACTATAGAAATGTGGTCGCCAATAGGGAATTCAATCCCGGGATCCCGGATCCCGGGATCCCGGACAGTTTTAGGTACTTAAGAATCCCGGGATTAGAAAACGTAATCCCGAAAATCCCGGGATTGAAATTTTTATCAAACAGAAATCGTACACCTCACCAACACGATGAAGGCTACTAAATCGAGACATTCCCGACGAAATCTGGAGGCTTGGAAACAGTGGCGTAATTACTAATTGGCGAACTTGGTGACTTTCTAATCTATGTATACATATATAGCATATGTATACATAGATTAGACAGTAATATGTTTTTCAAATTGTTATAGCAACCTTTCCCTACCGGTGATGTATTTACTACACCTCAACGAATAACGGGAATATTGATATGAAATATAATAGATACGGGGTTCAGAATTTTTGTATTCCTCCGTAATATAATTACGAACCACATAAAAGTATTATAGTATATAAGTATTCATCTGCAGCGACGGAAATAAATAATTTGTCAGGAAATCGGGAATTTTGCGATTTTTAGTCCGTGTCTCAGCAGAAAAGAATTTTATCAGTCACATTGATGGTGTTATACGAAAATGAGGGCTCACGCGATCATCAATTCGAACCAGCATTTAAATATCTGATGACGATACCTCCAACGAGCGTGGAAGCTGAGCGTGCATTTTCAGCAGCAAGTTGTCTGACTTCCAAAATCAGATCCAGACTAAATGACGAAACATTAATGTTTAATGTTAATATTACTTCGGGAATATTTTCAAAATAATATTTGAATTTTTTAGTGTTTTATTTATCTATTTTTGAATTGTATTTTTATCTTTTCTTAAATAAATAAAATTCTTTGGCCTTCAAGTGATTTTTTTATATTGAACAAATGGACTTAATTTTTGATCAAATTCATCAAGGTAATTTCCTAAAATATTAATAATCCCAATCCCGGGATCCCGGGACTGGTCCCGGGATTGTCTAATGAAATCCCGAAATCCCGGGATCGAAATTTTGGCTCAGGATTGGATTCCCTAGTCGCCAATAACACATTCTATAGAACCATAGGGGTAATATTCCATTCATTGATACAAATTCAATAAATCGTACTTAGAAAAATAATAAGGAATCATCATTATTTTTTGTCAATATTTTCTATTTTATTCATTCCCTATTTTCTACATTACAAATATCCACATTGACTGATTTAAAATATAAAATAAGATTTTTAGCAGACATTTTAATGCTATTTTATAAGTGATTGGCAGTTCTTCCTTCAATAATAGTCACGTTAGCTCTAGGATTAATAAGGATCGTGTTTGAATTCAAAACCTTCTGTCAAAAAAAAAAATGGGGAACTTAACGAAGCCTTTGATCAATGCAAGATTATTATTTTCTGATATACAGAAAACAGTCTTTAAGAAGTCATAGAGGCATAGAGGATTGATGCTGACATCAGACATGACACAAAATATTTATGAACAACGATCGATAAAATCCATACAAGACCACGTTATTTCTTTGTATAAACAATACACAAAATATCGATTCATTTATTAAACACTGTTGATAGCACAACATATTCGGTAATTTCTTCGCGTAAACAATGAATCACTTGAAATCGAAATCATTATTAGTCGATAAATTTGGGCTAACAATATATACAATCGTGCGATGTATGCGGGGAAGCTCTCTGTCTCTGTTTTCCGAATTGCGCTTCGTTCTCTCTCTCTGCCTGTCTTTGAGCTCAAGTACAAAAGTGTTCTTTCTGAATAAATAGAGGGGGGATCGCAGGCCCTCCGATAGTACTCCTTTAGGGTTTAAGACATAGCAAAAAAAAAAACCCTAATCCCCTAAAACAATATATCTGTTCTTGTGCCAACTCTTTATATTGAAAATATTACCAATTTCATATTCGTTATTCGAATAATTTATTTTACAAATATTTGGGACTCCTAAAGATCTTGTCAGTCTTGTTTGCCAGTTTTTGTTACGTCCAATTTACATAATGCATCCTAATGCTTCTGAGATTAAATATAATAAGATATTTAAATCGTTAGAATGATTCTAATAAATTTTCCGATTATATTTGTCAGCTCACCTGCGAAATTTATCATGGACAGTTCAAAATATTCAGATAGGAAGATAAAAGATAAACCGAATCAAGAAGGCGTTTGAAACTAGATGATGCCACTTTAAATTCATTGGTAGTGTCAGATCCCGGCAGAATCATTATTATAAAAAAATCATGAAAATAACTTACTCCAACATAAAAAAATATTTTCTTTGCAATATTTTTGAGAAGGATAGCCACTGGCGATAATAATAATTAATGGTATATTTTTGTGATCAATTCATTATGAATTATTGAAATTTGGCCAACAGTTAAAGTAGAGGTGTATCGTTTCCAATTTAAAAAAAATTGAAGGCGAAGAAGTTGAAAATGTTGATATATGCTGCAGCATTACAATGTGAGAACATAAATATAAAGGATCAAGGAGAATTTGTAAAATATATTTTATTCACATGGCATTGCGCCTTTGGATTGCCATTTTAATACCAGTTGAAAATGTGTAAAAGCACTTGGACTCTGATTGTGTGATTTACAAAAGAAGAATTGAATAATTGCTTAATCTACCGAGAGAAATCATAGAAAATGATTCTATAAAATGAGCATTTATTTTTGGCTTGTTTTATATGTATGTAGTCGTTTTTAAACCGCTATGATATTTATGGGTTGAGTACAAACAATAAAATTATTTTTTTAATTTCAAACGTAAAATGTTGAGCACCCCTGGCAGCATGCGATGAAGCCTGAATCACAATGTATAGAAACATTCCTAGTCGGACTTTCGATGGGAACGGCCGTCGGTAGCTGTGGGCTGTGTTGAGTTCTATTCGGAACGTAAATATACGCCCACATTCCGTCTCCCTCTGACTATTTTAACACGCAAAGGTCGGGCGGTTTCGTCGCATTTTTTTATGAACATATTCGAAAGTGACTTTTATGAAGACTGTGCTCGATATACAGACAAACACTGCGGAAAATTGTCAAACAAACGGTCATTTTCAAAGTGCGGTCGGCGGTTTTACTTCTGCTTCTTGGAGTTTAGCAATTTAGCGTCCGCCGGTAGAAAACATTAAAATAGCCGTTGTAAAAAGGACTTCATTCGCTGCGTGCGGTTATCGCCAACTGTACTATACCGTTGATAAGTGTGGTCATATCGCCGGGACGTTTCCGTTGAAGTCATAGTTGAAAAATAATAGTTTTGTTCGAGTGAACCGCCTGATTTCATCGAAAAATGTCTCCATTGTAAAGAAGCAGACGAAGAAAAATGAAAATGGATAAATTCATTCCCATATTGATGACAATATTTGCATTAGCCTATGCACACGGTGAGTTTTAAGCAAATCGTTCAGATCTCAATCAAGTCGATTTTCTGCTGTCATTACTTTCTTACTCGACTATTTTTCAGTATATTTTTTTAATCGCTTTAGCGAATTTTTAAACACCAATTTTGCACTTCACTAAAAGTGCACAATCGCTTCAACTGCAAAAAATTATAGCAACTTTGGAGCAATGTTTCATTCTACATGTTTTTTTAGTTTTATTTGGCATGTTAATAAGTTAAGACTAACACTTTTATACCGCAATTAGCACCGATATACAAGTGTGTTAATAAGTCCGCACGCCTGATATTATTTACGATGACAAAAATGATATTTGGATTCATATATTTTCATTTGCACGCACATTAACAAATGGGTCCAAAACAATCCAGTTGAATAACAAGAAATCATACTAACTCATTTTCTTCAATGTGGGATTTTGTAATATTAATTGATACCTAAAATAATATCAATTAATCACATGAAAACGAGGAAAATAAATCACAACAAAACAGTTGTATCATTGATATAAATTCCCGGCGTTTATGTGTTGAAATATGCTCATCAAGCACAATAGGTGCAATTTGACAAAATCAATATAAAAGTATAAATCTGTTGTAATACAGATAAAGAAACGTAATTAATAAAATAATAAGTATTTAAATGTTTTAAATGGATAAGATGTATATTGACATTAACAAAATGTGTCAAAAACAATCTGAATTTATTTGAATAAAAGAAAGCTTCATCAAACAATTTTTAACGTAAACGAGGAAAATCAATATGATCGATGCGATTGTGTCATTATTTCTTTGTCTATGTTATAATTTCCAGGCCTTTTCGTATGGGAATATACCCAATAAGTACAATAGTTGAAGACTAATTGATTCAACATCTAAATTTAGAACAAATCAGTTAAGAACTAAGTGTGTCGTTTGTCATATGTTAAATTCTATGGCTCAGTATTAAAATGTTATTATGCACGGTCTCGATATTTATTTAAAATGTTTAAGATTTATATGCAAATTGACAAAAAGTGTCAAAATCAATCTGTAACCGTTTGAATGCCCATAAAAATATACTCGGTAATTTTGAACGAAAACGAGGAAAATCAATATTATCAATAAGATTGGATCATTATAAGTGTTGCTAATGTCAATTTTGAAATCCACGTGTTTTAAAACCATCTGGGTGGTTCACAACATCTGGCATTTTAGTGTTGATTCGCCATGTTTCACATGCATAAGTCAACATAATGAAATATATTGATTTAATTCATCGTGTGGGTTGTCCCATAAATCTGTATCGTCTTGTGGAGTTTTATCATCTATTTTGATGCGATTTGTGTCTCAAGTTGTTGTATGGCCGTCAAAAAGTTTTCATCGACTTATGGCGATCGTTTATCGGAAAACTGTGTATTTGTTATAGAATGATTCATAACAAATGTACGCGTTGTTCGACATAATTCAATATGGCCGATTAACATTGCATTGAATCGTTTGTTGAGCACATTTATAATTGTGTAAGGTCGAGATGCTTTGCTGGTTGTGTTCTTGAATGTCTGCTGGATTGGATCATCGTCGAACACGTTGAAGATGGCCTTCAATCCAAGAAGTCTCGAGAATTTTAAAACATTCTCAGAAGACGACTTAAGAAGTTTAGGCATTTTTTTTATCGTCGAGATAAAATGTCGATATTCATTGTTTATCTATATCGTTAGGCTAGAATGTACGTGGAAATTTGTTTACAAGGTAAACACTTAGTGTGAATGCTTTTTTGATATTTCGTACATTCCTTATCAGCTATTAGGTTCTTGACTCTAAACATTTTCATTTTAAGAAATCATAGAGCTGTCAATGTTCGCCATGAAGAAGTAACATACAAAATATATGTGGCGTCCAGTATTATAGATTCAACAAAGTGTGGGCCGATAACGCTATTTTTATTTATCTGATAGATATGTGCATTAAGATACTTAGATAAGATCAATGATGGTATAAAATGGACACGTTTGATTAAATAAATATTCCGAAATTATCACAAATTATATGTGTAGTGCCATATGAAATGGACAAATAGCGAGGTATAACTAATACAATGTAATCTATTAGTTTCAATAGATTTATTTATTCCAAAAACTATACAATCCTCAATCACAACACAAATTTAAATTCAAAACAAATATAAAAATCTAAAGCTTAAGACATTAGGGAAACAAGTCCCGGACAGTTTTAGGTGCTCGTGAATCCCGGGATTAGTAAACGCAATCCCGAAAAATTCGGGATTGAATTTTTTATCTAATAGAAATCGTGCATCTCATCAGCACGCTGAAGACTACTACATCGAGACATTCTCGCCGAAATCAGGACGCTTGGAAGCATTGACGTAACTACTAATAGGCGAGCTTAAGCGACATCTAGTTTTTTTGTTGTGTTTTTATGTTTTTCAAATTGTTATGTTAACCTTTCCCTACCGATGATGTATTTACTACACTCCGATTCTAATAATGGGAATATCGATATGAAATATAATAGATACGGGGTTCAGAATTTTAGTATTTCTCCGTAATATGATTACGAATCATTCCAAATTATTATAGTATATAAGTATTAATTTGCAGCGACGGAAATAAATAATTTGTCGGGAAATCGGGAATTTTGCGAGTTTTACTCCGTGTCTCAGCAGATAGGAATCATCAATTTATCAGTCACATTGATGGTGTTATACGAAAATGGGGGCTTACGCGGATTTTATCTTTTTTTAAACAAATAAAATTATTTTATATATTAAACAAATTGACTTATTAATAATTTTTGATCAAATTTATCAATGTAATTTCTTAAACTATTGAAAATCTCGATTTCGCGATCCCGGGACTGATCCCGGGATGGTCTAATGCAATCCCGATATTTCGGGACTGGAATTTTGGTTCAGGATTGGATTCCCTAGTCTTAGCACTAATCGTAGCCAAGCAACCTGCTGCTGAAACTGCACTTCAGCCTCCACACTTGTTGGAGGTATCGTCACCAGATATTTAAATGATAGTTCTAGTTGATCACTGCGTAAACCCCCTTATTTTCGTATAATACCATCAGTGTGACTGATAAAATTTCTATCTGCTGAGACACGGACTAAAATTCGCAAAATTCCCGTTTTTCCGACAAATTATTTATTCCCGTTGCTGCAGATGAATACTTTATATATTATAATATTTTGGTGTGATTCGTAATAATATTACGGAGGAATACAAAAATTCTGAACCCCGTATTTATTATATTTCATATCGATATTCCCATTATTAGAGCCGAGGCGTAGTAAATACATCACCGGTAGGGAAAGATTAACATAACAATTTGAAAAACATATATGTGCTCTATATATGTATACATAGATTAGACAGTTACTGCCACTAGGCGTCGCCTAAGTTCTCTAATTATTAGTTACACCGCTGTTTCCAAGCGTCCAGATTTCGGCGGGAATATCTCGATTTAGTAGCGTTCAACGTACTGGAGAGGTGTACGATTTCTGTTAGATAAAAAATTCAAAATTACTTGACTTAAAAATACAAAAAGCAACAAGAGATCCAGTTATTATTTTTGAGTAGTCTGTTATTTACCAGATTCGGTATCTATCAGTTTAGTTATCACCGTAAACAATATATAGTAAAGCGGATCTCGAAAAGGGTAGTATATCCACTCTTGAAGTTATAACAGTGTTGGATATTATAGAATCGGCTCTAAGAGTCATATGAGACATCCTTCTTATAAGAAATGATGACACTTTGTATTCCAAGAAGTCCTTTGTAGTATATTAATAATGAGTATTGTTATTGAGGTTTCATTATATTTCAAATAAAAGTCGTTTCATTTTCTTTAAAATCTTCGACATTATCTGATGGCTCGCTGGATGAACGTTTACAAATAAAAGCTTATGGATTTCTCTCCTTTTAATGTCAAATACAGGAGGAGGTGATCATATTTTATGTAAATAGTGTTGTTTCAGTTAGTTGAAAATAATGATGGACCATTTTTGAATGTAACGATTGTCTCACCGACAATTTAATCACTGCCGGAATGATGTCTGGGAGGCATCCCATTGTTTTAAAATCATCGACGACGAACACACCCCAAGCGTCCCAGCGTCTGACATTCGCCAATTCGTGCGGCACGCACTATATTGGCAATGATTACATCCGACAACAGTGATTTAAATTTTTTTTATCGTATCAGTAAAAGAGTACTCCAATAACACAATCTAGTGGCTGATACGCGTATGTAAATTGAACAAATCCATACCATTGGCATATTATATTTACATACCATCGATAAAACGTCCTCCAATACAAATTAATATTACACGTTTGAATTGATTCCTGTCAATGCTAATAACACGATATCAAGACTTTACATATATTAAACCGTCCGAAATATATACGCACATATTAATTATTAAAAGTACGGCAAATCCGCGCACATTCTATAAAGTCAGTGTGCTTTATCAATCCTGCGGTTTTGGAAAACTATGGAAGGCGGTTTTTATCAATAAACAAGTGCTGTTATTTAGCGTATGTTAAAATATTACATATTACATACTTTTAAAATTTATATCATGCATGAAATCATGCCATTGTAATGTATAATGTGATCATTGATATTTCCTTTGATGATTAAGGTGTCGAATCCTGACCGTGCGAAATTGTATTGTCATATAGAACGTTCCCAAGTATTTTGGTCATTGATTGGATAATGATCGAAACGTTATATGAAAATTCAAATAACAAGGAAAAAAATAAAATCATTGCCATACATTAATAATATATATATATACATTTTCTCGTTATGTTCCCATATGATGGCAGTAGCGCTGGTGATAAAGCTTAACTTTGTCCAACATTTAATTATCGCACATAAATTTAAACGCAATAGATGCAGATATAATGTGGGAAATATGTATGCCAATGCGTTTAAATCATTTCGGAAAAAATGTTTTTCCTATTGAGATAATTTTTTGACCTTGCAACTATTCGTTATATTAAAATTGGCCGTTGAGTTCAGTGAAATAATGCCACATTAAAATGAATACATTCATATGCCTGTGGTGCGTGACGCGGTACGTTGATGCGGGCAACGGCAGATGTTAGAGCCAGCATATTCCTTGCTCTTATATCGCTTCATAAAAATACATGATTGTTATTTGAATTATATCTATCGAAGCCCTAGCCACCTTGTATTAAAAGTAGATGACGTTTATGAACAGTAATTAACATAAACTACTTGTAAACAAAAAAGCAGCTTTGTTGATTTTAATTTAATGCCGATATATACAATGTCATTTTATTAATATCCGCAACGTTGAAAGTTTGATAGACTGTAACTTTTTTGATTTACATTTTATAACTACTGACTGAAACAAAAATTAGCTTTGTAGAGTGCAACAAATGAACGCTCATCCAGTGGGTAACCCAGATGAGTGTAGTACCATTGCAGCCTTTTTTTCCCTGTGGGAGGGAAATCTTCCATAAGACACCCTGGGTTTGATCCCAGGGTAGTGTCAGATTCTTACTGACTAAACCCCTTCCTTGTCCTTCTCTGTCCCTCTGGTAATATTTATCACATTGCTTCAGGAGGGCAGGCTGTTCTGGCCTTAGGCAAGTAGCTGGCCCTATTCTAGTGCTGGAGAGCTGCTCTGCATCTCTCTCTCTCACTGCCTTCTTTGGCGCTCGTGATTTCTTCAACGAAATCTCGCCAAAGGTCCCAGTTTTTCTTACTCAAGCTCTCAGTGTTGAGCTCGGCTACATCGAGTGCTTGTTTCAGCGTGTTTCTCAGGGTGTCCGAGCTTCATAATAATTAATGGTGTGTTCGGCATCATCGAACTCCGCTTGGCAGTGATGACACGCCGCTGATGCTTCTTTGCCACAAAACATCCATGTCCAGTGAGGATCTGGTTCAATCGGTAGGTCGTTTCTCCATGTTTTCGGGTCTTCCACTGGCTTACGACCGGGATCAGTCGGTGGGTCAATCTTTCCTTGCTGGACTGATCCCATCTCTGCTGCCAGGCTTCCTTCAGTTTCTGGTCATGCTCGTTGTGGTTTTTAGGATCTTCGAAGTCCAAGGCACCATTGCAGCCTGGGAATTCTGGCGCTCTTAAAAACATACCAACTTTAATTAGAAGGCAGTACGAAAATACTCGATATGTCAATATTAATAAATAGGACATCCTGAAGTACATGCAGTTCAGTCTTTGTGTCAGTTTGTCGACTTTAAACGGATAGATAAGGCGACGGAAGATTATGTTGTTATCATTGCATAATTCTTCATATACCATCTTCAATATCTACCGATTATTCATACATATGTGACGCAACCAAGTCTATATGTGAGCCTAAATTTTTCAACGGGTCTGCTACCACTCGGACTCGAATCTAACAAGATTCGAGGGGTTCTCTGTGTGTCGACATTGGTGCTATATGACCTGCTCAATGGAGATGGCGAGTTTGGACGAAGCTGGTAATTAGCTATTCGCCTCATGTCCACGACCTGTCAATTGGACCTCATGGCTAATTGAGTTATTGCCGTAAAGCATAGGGTATCGGACATCCTTGTCGAATAACTTTTTGCATGGAAAGAAGATCCTTCCAGTAAATTCATCATGGGTGTGATCTAAAATTATATATCTATTGTATATTTTACCATCAAAAGCTTGTTAATATCAATCTTATTGAAGAATTTAAGAGTTTAGCCTTCAAAAAACCGAATTATTAATGATAAGATTCGTAAATATCACTGTCGTGCATTACTGAATGTCATCGCAGTTAGGGAATTCAATCCCGGGATCCCGGACAGTTTTAGGTACTTAAGAATCCCGGGATTATAAAACGAAATCCCGAAAATTTCGGGATTGAAATTTTTATCTAACAGAAATCGTACACCTCACCAACACGATGAAGGCTACTAAATCGAGACATTCTCGACGAAATCTGGACGCTTGGAAACAGTGGTGTAATTACTAATTGGCGAACTTAGGCAACGCCCAGGGGCAGTGACTGTCTAATCTATGTATACATATATAGCGTACATGTATGTTTTTCAAATTGTTATAGTAATAATTCCCTACCGGTGATGTATTTATTACACCTCGATGAATAATGGGAATATCGATATGAAATATAATAGATACGGGGTTCAGAATTTTTGTATTCTTCCGTAATATAATTACGAATCACATCAAAGTATTATAGTATATAAGTATTCATCTGCAGTGACGAAAATAAATAATTTGTCGGGAAATCGGGAATTTTGAGAGTTTTGACTGCTAGTTACAGTTTAGTTTACACTTAATTAACCTTATTTATTTTACCCGTTGCTTTATGGAGTTTGAGGATTATGACTTTTTGGTAAGGAGATTTTCATGGTATACCATTCAAGTAGAATCTCCTAGAATCAGAAATATTGACACAAATATCAATTTTTTATTTAGAAACTATCATGAAGTGATTTTGAATTTTTTTCCAATAAATACTTCAATTCAATCCGGATCTATGTTGTTTTCTTATAATTTCTGTTTGCCCACAATATGATAACCGCGAGGCCTTTCGTAATAATCATATCATTTCTTGGATGCGGCCAAACCACTTCCTTGCAAAATTGTTTTTTTTCTTCATTTTTCAACAAATGTGTTTATCAAAGAGCACATAAAAGCGAACAAACAAGATCGATAATTTGTTTTTGAAAATTTACCTTTAAGCTATTGATCACTATAATATTGATGAGCATATTAAAGGCTTTCAAAGATATATTTTTCGATATCTTCTGTGCAATTCTTTAAGACATTTTCCTAAATAGATAATGGAGCATATAAACTTGACATGTCTTGAAGAAATTAAGTTGTTAGTTTGTGTAATTTTATTCTTTTAACGAATGTGTATTTTCTTTTTAAAAAATAGTCTCGCATGTTATAAAATGCGTCAGTATTTTTATAACTAAATCTGATTGATTTATAACAGCCGTAATCTGATAACAGTTCAATGGAAATCAAATGTTTGCAAGAAATTACGTAAAATTGTTGTTTGCATTGAAAACTATTGAATTATCATAATACAGCAACTATCGATTGCAAAAAAACTTAAATCAAGCCCAAACTAGTAAAATCATGTAAACGCTATTGTTTTCCAAATGCTAAAATTATCGTAGATGTAAATGAAGGATAAACGCAAATCATATATGCAATGGAATTGCGTCATACTTGTAATTATAATTATAACGCCACAAACACGCCCTAATTCATAATAAACCCATCCCATAGTTTTGATATAAAAAGTACATTTATTAGATTCGATAATTGGATAGAACCTTGAATGTGGATATTAAAAGAATCAACTCATTACATTGTACACAGCTCCATATGTATGTTTTAAGCTTTAATGGAAAACAATATGGATCTGGAAATCTAATACAATTAATGCATTAAAGCCGTAACGACAGATGTAAATGGATTAATTGCCAAATTAAATAATTCTTGGGCGTGCGCTTTTTCAATGTCCAAGCTCCATATATAACACATTCCCGTCGGGTTACGCATATGTGCGTCTTTCGGATGTTATCGGTGAATCTCATACAAAACAGTCGTTATGTTCCTAAAAAATGCCGTGTTTCTGGGAATATATAAGTTACACTTAAACTTTTTTGTATGGTAGATGCGTTCCGAAGAAAATCGCCAAAAAAGCAATGACTTACATAGAAAAATTGAGGACGCGCTCTATGGATTTTAAAAACTGCATGTCAAAATTTAATTTTTACTATTTAAAAAAAATTAAAACTGAAAAAAATAAGGCAAAAAGTGACTTTTATTTAAACAATAGCCATTTTTTATTTATTTTTATTACTAATTTAAATTATATTGTTGGAAAGATAAAAAACCACACAACAATGATCACGTTGACACTGGGTAGTCTTTTTCTTTCGAATAAGAAAGCGATTTTGAGTCATATCGAAAATCGCAACGAAAATGATCACACAGCGATGATAGTTTGTTTTTGTTGTTTTTTTTTATGCGATTTTGGATATATTTTTCATAGCTATATCAAAGTTATGCGGTTTTTAAAATGCAAGGAACGCATCTTCACTGTTTCTATACAAGTCATAGCTTTATTGTGCGATTGATTTCTTTTTGTGCGATTTTCCGCGGAACGCATCTATCGCACAAAAAAAGGTTTAATCTTTTGAGGAGTGAGCAAAGTGATAAAATTGATGAATTCTTTGCACCGTTCACTTTCTGTTAGTTCCTATCAGCGTAAGACAATCTTCAATTCGAGGCAGAGTCAATTGTAAATAAACACTGTTGATAGCATACAAGACCACGTCATTTCTTTACATAAACAATAAATAAAAAATCGATTCATTTGCTTCAGGTAATGATGATTGGACAAAGATTCATTCAACAAGCAGCGACGAACAGCAAGAAATTAAATAAATAAACACTGTCGATAGCATAAAATATTCGGTAATTTCTTTGCGTAAACAAATAATACACTTGAATTCGAAATCATTATTAGTCGATAAATTTGGGCTAACAATATATACAATCGTGCGATGCATTTGGGGAAGCTCTCCGTCTCTGTCTCTCGAATTGCGCTACGTTCTCTCTCTGCCTCTGTCTGTCTTCGAGCTCAATGTACAAGAGTGCTCTTTCTGAATAAGTGGATCGCAGGCCCTCCGATAGTACTCCTTTTGGGGTGTATATGAAATATATAACTTGTTTAAAATGTTGGCTAAAAAATATTTAGCAGCGTCTTTAATTCTATGCTCTACTTCATGCAATAAATCTGTTATTTAGTAATTATTTTACCATTTTGTATTTCTTTAATTCAAAATATATTGCTAAAATTGATCGACCATTTCTAGGCCTTTCTTTATGCTTTTTATGGTAAAATTTTTATCAACATTATCATTTCCATGTGCAATATTGCCCTCTGAATTTTACCAAATTTGCATCACCAGTCTCTTTTTCCATCATAAATTCTTGAATATCCTCGATATTTATATCGTTAAAATCTTCCCTTCTTATTTAGATAAGTTATACTGTTGTACTCGCTCCGATATATTTAACACATTCCCGTCATGTTACGCATATGTGCGTCTTTCCTGGGCAACAAGAGATTTTAAATTTTGGGTCCATTTTCACATCTATTGATCGCTCTTATTTGTTGAAAATTCTGTGACTAATCTAATCTTTGCCTTTTGCTCTTAGTCATCTCTATATAAAATTCTTCGTATTCTTATGAGATAAATACGAAACTATTTATTTTTTTGGCTTTATTATCTGTATATTTTACATCCGAAATCATCATAATCTAATGAAATCGCACAAATATCGTGTTAATCGAGCATTCCTTATCCATTCAATTGACGTTTCATCAACAACGACATTTGTAACATAGCGCAATAAAAATAATATATACCAATATTTAATCAATCAGATTACATAAGGAAAGTAAGTAAGCTTTTCCAGCGTTCATGAAAAAAAATAAAGTTTTGGCATTTTAGATTTAAATTGTTTGCATATACGTGTGAAATACACGGACGTCATCGTCTGTTTATCTTGCACAAATTTGTCGATTTGCTTCTAGAATGTCTTCAATACTTCGGGGATGCTTTTAAAAATGCAGTTTTAGGATGGTCGCTTCGGTGTCTTGTGCCAGTGCAGGACATGGCTGCTGGATCGGCGACGAATGTCAAATGGTTAAATTCATACACCGATCGTTTTCCATAAAGCACATCATAAACCGATATATTGCCGTTTGATATGGCGGTATTAAATAACGCTATATCATCATCGTTTTATAAAAGCATGGGATTATGGTTGCTATTTTATTGGCGTGTAATCGAATAACGATACGCATTTATATTGGACGAAATTGGTTTGGTGCTATTCACTCTAATAGTGTCGTCTTCATAATTATTTTTGTTCACCCGCTGTTATTTGATGAAAACTATTGAGTTTATCTTTGACGATCCAGAAATACTGCTCTGGGGGCGTGGGATAGGTGTGATGGTTATTGCGTAAATATCAGAAGGATCTCGATTTTATGTGGTATGCTTTATGTTGAATTAATGCAATGATCACGTTTGTGTTATGTTGAGCAACATCAAGATTTTATATGTCAAAATCTTCTTCCTTTTGCTTTTCTTGGAATATTATAACTCAATCGATATTTTAACAGTTTTTTTGAATTCCTAGCAATGTTTTCGTCTACTGATGTCGCCCTTCCTCAGAAGCATTTCATTAATAGAATTGGAGGTCGGATTCTTTCCACGTTGATCATACTTAAGTAGCTCATAAGTATATCAGCAGTTCTCTCAGTTCGATAACCCTTTATGTAAGATATGCTGATCTTTTCTGGAATTCACATCTCGAGATGACTCACATTTTGATGAAATATTTCAACTTTCAACGACAAAACCCAAAATGTTCTCTTGCGAAAGATGTTATGTATTCAAGTTTAAAATTCGACTACACCGTAACACCGTTTTGTATAACAGGTTTAATTTCGCAATGACTTTCCAATCAACTAGTTGCGTTTGCAGGTAAAACCGATGTTATGCAACAAACTGTGGCTCGCAACACCAACAAACAAACGTCGTTAAATAAGCAGCATTCAAATTAGTCCATCGTCTGTTGTAGAATCAGCATGAGGAAATCGCGACAGAAAGAAAATACATTTAAGTAAATATTTCAACAAATCTAAATAACTTATCATATCGTCGAAATAAAATAAAAATACTTTAAATAGCATAGCAAACAGGGGAAAATTATATGAAAATTTGCTGGGAAAACCTAATACAAAACCATGCAAATTATTAAATACATATACGCCCTGAACAAAATGTGCCGTAAATGCAAGTATTTTCGCAAAATAATTGCCGATCAATATCGCCAATTTATACTATGTTAACACCGTAATAACCGGTGACACAACATGTGTGTCATAGCCGGATGTTTACGATCGATCTATATTTTTTTAAGCTTTCGCCAATCGTAACTGATCGATCGAACAGACTCTGTGTTATGATTTTCGTCGACGATTAGTGGCTTCAACAGATTATTTGCTTGTAGATAAGTTGAACCGCGTAATCGTGCGGTCTAAGATCTGATACGAATCAAATTAATTAACGCGTTTTGAAATTCACGCACGTTGATAAAGATGATGATGCATCCCTGACTTGCGAACATTTGCGAAAATTGTTTGACTTAAATATTTTATAGCCTAAAGGCGACTTGTATGTCTTAGCATATAGCATGTATATCATTTCCTGTCCTGCGGGATCATTTACGGGTTTTGAGCATTTCTCGTTCAGGATTTTCCACAATTTGTTGTTTATTTGGGGTTGTCTCAATTTACTAATAATGCTGATGAGAACAGTTTTTTTTAACGAGACATTCGGACCAATACATCCCAAAATAGATTCAGTTACGAAGCAAAGATCATTCGATGGGCAGCCCTGATGATCTCTGTTGGATTTATTTAAAAATAAATTTGAAACACAGAGATTCGTTAAACTGTGAATGAAAAATATTTTTCCTACGAAAAAACATACTAACTCACCAGCACTTAAATGCTAATTAATTAACATATTCCGGACTAATATGTTTCGAATAAATGTCTTCGAAAAAATAAGAATAAATCCAATTCAAGAAAAAGAAAGAGAATCTATGAACAATAATATTGATGTCGTTGACTTTGATACTTGTGTGAATCATACAATAATGGGACAAAACGTACAGTTTTCTAGTGGAAAAAAGTGTTTTTCATGATTTCAATCATTCAGTGAAATTTTAAATATGCATAAGATTATATTTAAAAGAAACGTGTTATTTGAATTATAACTAGGGAATCCAATCCCGAGCCAAAATCCCGGGATTGAGACACGGACCAAAACTCGCAAAATTCCCGATTTCCCGACAAATGATTTATTTCCGTCGCTGCAAATTAATACTTATATACTATAATATTTTGGTGTGATTCGTAGTTATATTACGGAGGAATACAAAAAATCTGAACCCCGTATCTATTATATTTCATATCGATATTCCCATTATTAGAGTCGAGGTGTAGTAAATACATCACCGGTAGGGAAAGGTTAATATAACAATTTGAAAAACACAAAAAAAAAACTAAATGTCGCTCGCCTATTAGTAGTTACGCCAATGCTTCCAAGCGTCCAGATTTCGACGGGAATATCTCGATTTAGTAGCCTTCATCGTGTTGGTGAGGTGTATGATTTCAGTTAGATAAAAATGTCAATCCCGACTTTTTCGGGATTACGTTTACTAATCCCGGGATTCATGATCACCTAATACTGTCCGGAATCCCGGGATTGGATTCCCTAATTTTAAGCCACTTTATGAGCGATGTTTGATCCATGAATTCCTTAGTAATATCCCATAAAGACGACGTGAGTTAATATTTGGCGCATGTTTTCAGCTGCAAATTTCGCCATTTCAAATCGAACTTATGGCCAAATTTTATTTTTGAACATAATCAAGATTATATCCGCATTTACTGAGTGATTATATTAAGCTCTTGGCAAGCGATCTGAATATATTAATGAATTTAGAGTCGATTCGATTTAGAACGGTGAACTTGAGTTCTGTGCCAGCGACGTCATTCAACTGCAGTTAATCTTGCTATAACAAATACTTTTATTTAAAAAAGATAAGATAACACATTTGTCACCATACGGTGATTCAAAGAGATGTTATTTGTATATATTTATAAAAATATGCACTCACATCATCTCAATCTTATCTACAATAGTTGAAGATTGTCGGAATCAGAACTGTGTCTATGTTTGCTGTTGTATCCCCGACCTACGAACATTGTTTTTTTACAAACGACTTTAGTAGCATAGCTTGAATAAAATTATTATCACTTGGGGGGAGATTAATAAAGGAGATAAAACGCATTTTATGCATTTTTATATGACGTTGATAATAAAAAACCTATTTTATTAGCATAGAATTATATTTTGCCATTTTATTCGCAGACGTGAACACATTGACAAATAGAATATTTCAGCAAATTTAATACGAAAAATGATATTTTAGAAACGCCTTATGCAAGTGTAATTATGCATTGCAATCCGATATGCATTTATAAAATTGATATTGTGTCCACAGGCGTTCATGGTCGCTAATAGATTTTTTCTTCGCTGTAATAATTTTATTACATATCTGCTTTAATGCGTCCCTTGATAAATTCACATAATTATAAATGGGATTTTATGACGAGGCAGGGGATTTGTTCTTCAGAAAAATAGGATAAATAACACGAACACTCCGTTCACGTGACGATTGATGGTTATTGACATTGCACATGCAATTAGAGAATTTTTCAGACTGTCTATAAAAGAGGGCGAACGTTTTTCTAAGCAGATGTTAAGGCGTAGGCGATCAATCAACAATTTGTTTTATATCTGAAAAAAATCACGGATTCTGTAAACTCTTTTTGCTGGAATCTCGCCGATTCTCTTGATTTTTAAGATTGATTTTTTTAAATTTATTCTTGATCTATTATTTCATCCACTCATACTGTTCATCCAGCTCCTATAAAACTCATAACATCTTCAAATTTATCTCCTGATACCTACATGTTATATTCGAGTATTCGAGTCCCCAGCAATCCAGAAGAAACCAGGTGGAAAATTTCAGGAATTCTGCTCTTTGTTAGACGTTATTGTTGCGCTGGACGTGCTTCATAACACGATTTCAATATTTGTTGGCATAGGATCATAAATATTTATATGTTTAAACTTTTCTCGGAAATTTCGACAATGTTTAGTTCCTCCTGTTTATAATTGCAAAACTCAAAGGTTTCATAGTAAGAATTGTCATTCTTACATGCAATATGAAGACGATCAGACATCATAAAATTCATTCTGTAAATAATCTCTTCTTGCTCTTTAACCGAATTTTATTGCTGCTAGTTTTCCATTATTTTGGGATTGGTTTTGATTAAAATGTACTTGGGATTTAATCAGCCAGAAATATAAAAATGATGAACATTTTCTATGCAACAAAATCAACTTTATTCGAAATCTATTCAATATTTGGTGATAGAGTTGGATTAACTTAATCATGTTTTTTTTCTTTAATCAATCTTCTAATATATAAAAATGAATTGGGTTTTGTTCGTTCGAAATGCGCTGCCATACCGTTCATCGGATTGCGATAAAACTTTGTCCACTTATTACTAAAGATTTCGCAAGTAACATAGGCATAGTCTAATATATAAAAATCAATGTTTGTTTGTTGTGCTTGAAGTGTTGGATTAGTGGGATAAAATGTTTAATACTATTTCATGTTAGCATTGTCATCATATCTATTATCGTGTTTCCACATCATCGTATAATTTCGAACGGGGTTCATGTAAGGATGCTGCTTAAAAATATGGATATAAAGAGATCTCGACTGCGAGACTCTGATGGCGAGGAGCCATTTCCTCGAGCGACCCCGTTCTTTCTACATTTTTTATCTCTAAAAGAATGTGTAAAAGAAGTCGCCATTAATTCCACAAATGCTCTACGCTACGCTACTGAAAAAGACTTTCTGGAGTGTACGGAGCCCAGTTACGTATTTGTATGATGTGAATTATTTGAGATTCGTCATATGAATGGATTGTTTTATTTGGCTGCCGTTGCACACTTGTCCGCTGATGTATCTTATTGAATTAATCGTATTCTCTCCAATATATGGATCAATACAGGAATACTTCATGTTCTGAAGTTCCTTTTAATGGACTCTTTTTGTTTAGAAAATTTTATAGTCTTTCATTTCATTTAGGCCCAATCCACACTATGGTGCCGGTAACGGTTCGATCTCGCTCTCGGTCTCAGTCCGGTCAAATATTCTCATACAAGAAACGGAATTGGAACGATCCGATAGTGTGAATACTTTGATTGTTTCTTGTGTAAGAATATTTGATCGGACCGGGATCGGAGCGAGATCGAACCGTTACCGGCACCATAGTGTGGATCTGGCCTTATTGAAACCATCAGGCTCAAGATCTGATGTTTGTAAACAGGAATATAGAACTGCCCTGAAAAATTGAGTTCGTCTGAGTTGGAACGTTTCCCATGGGCTTGAAATATGGTATTTGATTTCGGGATCCTACCAAAGACCTGTCCTATGTCATGAGCTAAATTTTCGCTGTAAATCAAAATTTCCTCATTGCTTACAATAGTAGAGTAGAAGTACTATTTCACAGCATTGAGTGGCCGATAACACGAAGAAATGTTCTTCTGGACGATGGCGAAGTGTTACGAAAATATTCTAGTTCAACAATACATGCGTCCAACACTTGCCGACCTCAGCCTAACGACCATTAAAACAAGTACGTTTCCAGCGTCGTAAAATCGAACGAATTCTTCGCATTGTTTATAATCTGCTTCGGTAGACAAAAATACATTTTTCCGATAAATAAATATACTCTTCGACGTCAATCGTGTATTCTGGCCGTGTCTGCAATGTTTGTGTTACTCATTGCTGACTCACCTTAATCCCGCCAGGTGAGAGTATCGGATCTGTTGTCTGAATGAAATTCCACCAGTTTTAGTCATATTTGAACCAAGCGTCACTGAATCATGATGCAAAAGCATTCATAGTATAATGTCCAAGAAAAAGTAGCAAAATCTTAATTACTTTTTCCATGGTGGATATGCTTCAGATAATACCGCGTAAAAAAACACAGTGTACACTTTTTTGTGCGGTAGATGCGTTCCGCGGAAAATCGCACAAAAAAAGTTAATAAAACAACAGGAAAACAATAAGGAAATTAAAAATATCATTTTTGGTAACATTTAAAGGACGTCTTGCATCATTGGTAAAATTTTAAGGATGTCTGACATCAGGTATCTCAAATGCCAGACATCCACTAGAAAAATACTAATTATTTTAATTACAAACTATCATCGCTATGTGATAATTTTCAGTTGCGCGATATGACTCAAAATCGCTCTCTTCTTCGGAAGAAATAATATACCCAGTGTCAATGTCATCATTGTTCTTTGTGGTTTTTATCTTTCCCACAATATAATTCATAATTAGTAAAGATGTCACTATAGTCCCTAACTCAAATAAAATAAATCACAAAATGGCGACTATTTAAAAAAATTCAGGCAAGTCATTTTTTGGCTTTATTGTGTCACAGTTTTAATTTTTTTTAAATGGTTAAAAAAAATGTTTTGACATAAATCTGGTAGGAATAGCTTAAAAAACCGCATAACTTCGAAATCGCACAAAAGAAGTCGCACAAAAAGAGGTTTGAGTGTATATAAAAATGAATGTCTGTTTGTGTATCCATAAAGGCGGAATTTGTTTTGCGAGACGTTTAACTGATGCGCCATGTTGGCGCATATCGGTCTGGTGGTTGCTAAGGTTAACAAAACGCAGCAACCGTCGATGTGCTCTGTATTACGCTTTGGATTACCAATTCAAACTTATCCAAGTCCGCCATTAATATAATTTCAACATCTGGCGACATATTGAACAACAACAGCAGCAGCAACACATTGAAAACATATTCGAGTCTCTTTTAAATTCTATGTCATTTATGAGTATTTGTAGTTATATACGCACACTTCAAAGTCAAATCAACAAATGCTTTATTTTTTTTTTTTATTTAATCTGTAATAGTCGTCACAAAGCTTTATTTTCGCTATCAAATCAATTATGCCACCCAATGCGTCCATTTTCTCAAATATCGCATAGAATTACAAAAAAAAAATTATCTCTGGCAACGATGTCAATATCATCAATTTCAGAATTCAAAACGAAAATAGGAGCATATCCCTACTAGGTATTGCGTATAAATTATCTGTAAGGACGAATGTATTTCGTCGTGGAACAACTTTTCGGGAAGTACCGACGCAGTTTCGAGCGGGTCCACGTGGACCAAATTTTTAACATAAGATTATTCTCATAAAAAATCGAATTCTTTAGCTAACAATTTCCGTTAACAAATAGAAAAAAGCAGAACATCAAATTAACTTTTAAAGTAGGAATCCTTCTAAAACTAAGTTTGCAGTTAGTGTAACCGCTTCATCATTACCATCATTTACTTTTAAATCAGCATGTACCTAATACTAAAATAACCACCAAAATTTTCTTTTCGTTAGGAACCTTGACAGTCTTTAATTCTGCAATATCTTCAGTTGCTAAATCTTCAAAGGCATCTTCATCTACTTTGTTTACTGAAGTGATAACATTTGAATAGCATTCAATCGAGTTTAGAAATTGTTATTTTTAAAGCAACCTGGATGCATTTTTCTCCAGCGTGTATTCAAAGCTGATGGCATTCAATTCAATATTGCACTGTATTGTAAAGCAAGTAAAAAAATGCATAAAAACAGATTTGATCATTGCGTTTGAAAAAATCCACGAAGACTTTAACCTTTTGCAGTCCAAAGGTTCATTTTTGTAGAAATGTCGCGCCAGCTTCGAGCCATGTAAACTTGATATTAATCATGTTAAAAAAAATAATAAAAAAGCATTTTCCTGGATGAACGTCGGAATTATTCCAGAGTCAAGTTTTTTTATTTGATCACCTGTGTCACCTGTTGCAGATTATTAAACAGATGTATAATATAACTATTCTGTTTGTAAAAGAAAAATCTGGCACAAATATAGATATGTAACCGATACACTAATCGTAAATTCTAAGACCTCATATATAATTTTTTATCGTACGCAATAAAACCTATCTTGCCTTTAAATCTTACAGTGGATTCATCAACAACCATTTATCAGGGATATAATTCGCCAAAAATCCATCGATGAATTTTTCGGGATTACGTTTACTAATCCCGGGATTCATGAGCACCCAAAACTGTCCGCGATCCCGGGATTGGATTCCCTAGTCGTATGGCATAATGATAGCTGGAGATGAAACATTATCATTTTCGCTGTTGAAAACTTATGTAAATCCAAAAAAAATGAATCTGAATGTAACATTTCGGATTGATTGATTGATTTATTGAACCCTCTTTGTTGTCTTCGTCGCTGTGATGATCTCCGATTGTTGCCTTGTTCAGTCGCGGAGATCGTACTGGGGGGTTGCTCGGAGCGCCGGACGCTCAGTACAAAAATCGATTATGATACCGGCGCCGATGAACGACGGATGATGTGGATAAATTTATTTGATTAAAATATATTATCGGCGAAGTATTTAATCCACGCAATATAGTATTATCTCTTCTATAACGTTTATTTGATTGCAAAACAGAAATTAAAGAAAAAAATTCAGACGTTATGGAAATAGAAACCTCTGCTAACAAAACAGATGTCCAATACATCTGGGCGTAAGACTTCAAAAGGTTGACATTTGTTCTTGCAACGTTGACATAATCGACCATTTGGATCATTTTCGTCGCCAATTGTTCACGTACTGTCGTCGAAAAAAATTAACATATGCGAATGAAGTTGTTTTGTTCAACCACAACAACAAAAAATTAAATGCTTACATTACATCATTAGTTCTACTCTTTGCGAATGGTCTACTTCAATTATGCTTCGTTGATGGCTACATAAGCAAATTTAATTCGTTCGAAGCCATACATGAAACTGTCACCTATGGAAAATATGGCCTAATCGCGTGTCAAAATCGTCATCGATCCTTTTGGATCGCTCAGTCGATCATTGGGAACGTCACGATTGATGAACGACGGACGACCGTCTTGGCGTCAGCCGCCAACGCACACAATGGCTGCTGGATACAGAATATCGGTTCCAGTAGAAATTCAGGCAGCAAATGTGTCATAATATATATTTTTTAATACAGTCGACTGAGTCAGACATGCTTATCCCGCAACAATGCGATGTTAAAAATGGACTCAAACCAAAGTACTTCTTTTTTGCTGTGATTAATATGACGAATTTTTCTCCACTGTCTCATAACGCATTCAACCGACAGACAAAGCAACTCACTGTGTGTATGAATAATACTATTTACAGATTTGTAAAAAAAAAATAGACATGTAATGGAACAAAATATTTCTAAAAGCGTTAAATACCAAATGATTGTGCGTGATAAGCGACAGCAGCCGGAAGTTTTTACATTTTAAATATTGTTTTGTTCTGATACTTTATCATGTGTCGTTACTTGAACTGTATTTCCAGCTTGAATGTTTCGTATTTAGCTCTGTGCAGCTTTGATTTTAGCAATTTTGGCGCTCCGAATTTGATGGTTGCAAGTCGGCGATAAGATAAGTGCTGGAATTTTGGTACATCCTTTCGATACAATCAAAGCTTATTCGAGTGCAAAGCATTCTTATCGTCATCTTCGACATCCTGCCGTAAAAAATCCGGAACGATTTCATGCGTTTTTGGATCATATCTAAGAACAACGTTTTAAAAACCGGCTGCCGTTGTTCACTTGTCCGCCAATACTGCGGAATACCTTTAGATACCCCCATGTATTATCGTACGATCAGGCACTTTAATAGAAACTTATATTTTATAACACAATGCCAAAATCAATATCAATCCAATACATTGACATAATGATTTTCATCGACACCTTTTAGCACATTTTCGTCAGGCTATTCTTAGCATTGTTTTTTGCCGGACACGAGGCGTAATTGCGAAAATTTACAATATTAGATAAAATGCTCTATATTTATAACTGTTATGTTAAGGACATCTTACCGTATAGACATATGCAAACATAGTAGTAGTGTTTAAAATGTGGTGCGTATCAGCGTAAAATTTTTTTCAATATAATTTATAAAATACACTTATACTTTTTTTGTGCGGTAGATGCGTTCCGCTGAAAATCGCACAAAAAAAGCTATGACTTAGATAGAAAAAGTGAAGATGCGTTCCATGGATTTTAAAAACCGCATAACTTTGAAACGGCTATATAAAATATATCTAAAATAGCATAAAAAAAGCTTTTAAAAAATAGGAAAACAATAAGGCAATTAAAAAATAACATTTTAGGTAAAATTCTAATAGAGGAATAATAGTAGAGGGTTCTATAGAAAAGATTCGTACCCAGTTTGAAGTAAATTAATTAATCAAAACTTGAATCGAAACATTGCAAAAAAAAATGAAAAATGCAAAAAAAATGAAATCATTTTTTTCATAAATCTAAGCCAGAATAAATAGATTTACACAGTTCCAAATTATATTTTTTTCCAAATTTCGGTCAGTGTTGATTTATTTCCTATTTTACCCAAAATATCTCGATACGTACTCTATGAAATAAAAAAACCGCATAACTTCGAAATCGCACAAAAAAGTCGCACAAAAAGAGGTTTGAGTGTATATTGATTAAATCTATGTCTTTAAGTAGTGTATTAGATTGTCTAAAAAAATAAGAACGACCATAAAACAGGGGTGTTGATATCGCACGACATTACTGATGAGATCACGGCGGTACGCACGAGTACGTGTCATGATTTAATAAACAAAGTGAATAAACAACATCTTGTGACTGGAGATGAAAAGTTGGTATTGTACTCAAATCAAAAACGCAAAAGACAGTGGCTTTCAAAGGGGCCGATAAAAAACCCGTAAAAATAGCCATTTTAAATGTATAGTGGGACTCCAAAGGAATAATCTACCATGAACTCCTTCCATATGATCAAACCACAATGAGGGAGATTTATTGTTTACAATTAGAAATTTCAAAACTGGCGTTGAGTACGAAGAGGTCAGGTGTAGTCAAACGTCGCCAAATTCTTTGGCGACATTATTATAGGGAAATTAGACAAAAATATTAAATAGATGGGAAAAGGTTGTATCTACTGAAGGAGCATACATAGTATCGATGGAATTATTTTTGGTTTGAATTTAATTCTTTCATTTAAAAAACGGCATTCCTAACTGGACAATCTATTATAATGGCTAAAGACGCACAATTGCGTCTCCCGTATCTACCGATAGTACCAAAAAGATGCACATATGGGCAACCGGACGAGAATGTGTTAATAAGGGACTAGAAGCTTGCAATTACATTGCACCGGTGGTTTATGAATTTTAGCCAAATAATTTTGGTTTTCTAAATTAACTACGTAGACGTGAAATAGATGTTGGAGCTTTTCATCAATTTTTCCATTTGTAACGTATTTTCGAGCGTTCCATGGAAAAATAAACGACAGATTTACGATGGACGAATGAGTGAGATATCTCTTATACTGTGATTGCTCATGTTAGTGTTAAGATTGATATCTTGTCATAAGTCGTCGATTTTTATAATCAGACTTAAAAATTAAGTACATATATTTATTCAGTCACAAAATGTATGGGTACAAGTTTGAAAAGATCGATAAAATAGTATTATTTTTTTTAATAGAATTTGACATACGTATCTTATTGGTAAAATAAAATAATTATTTATTCAACTTAATGAGTAGAAAAAGGCATCAAATTCCAACTCACAAATATTATATAAATGTCTTATACCCACAACACTGAAATTGTTTTGTAGCTGCATATTATAAATATTATATGCAATTAATGCTTTAAAAGTGGCAATACTTCAATCAAGTTCCTACGCTACAACTTTGGTCACGTCTATCGAAGCCTCAACCACCTTATATCGAAAGTAGACGACGTTTACTTAACAATATTAACCTAAACCACTTGTAGACAAAAAATCATCTTTGTAGATTTTAATTGAATGCCAGTATGTATATTATTCAGAAGATCATGGTGGTGGTGATGTTTTGGTTTGGGGGTGTATTTAGGCGATTAAAGTTGTAAATTTGATTTTTGCTGATGAAATAATGCATCAGCATATATTTTAAAATATTCTATAACAAAGTGCAGAAAAACAGGATCTGGCCAATCGTTTTAAATGTTACCAAGACAATGATCCAAGATACAAATCTCACTTTGGTTATTATATAATAGCTGAAAAGTAATTAAATGTAATTAAACGCTTTTGGGATGTTCTAGAAAAAAAAAACATGTTGAAAACATGTAATAAATTCAAAATAAGAAAATAATATTAACAGATAAATAAGCTAGTATTTCAAGTGAAGTCTTGGAAGCAAATTAAAAACCCATTAAATATTAACATAATATAAAAATTTGTATATAAAATTTCTAATAATTATAATTTCGTCTCAATAACTACACATGTATACACATTAGCCTACTTTATTCTATTATATCAATGAGATATTAATGTTCCTATATTTTTAAAAAATATATAAATAAGCCCCCGGCAATGAGATTTTTTATCGATCATTTCAAAATTATATACATGTCCCTTGAATTTTGTGACTTATTGTTTATCATTTCGCAGTTGAATGTCAAGAAAATCATGTTTTTATGTTGCTCATATTTTTCATATCATAGATCCGCCGAAACTAATTCCTAACGAACATGAATGGACCGTGAAAGCTGGAGACAATGTTACTTTTCGCTGTGACCACAACGAACCCTTGACCTGGGATATGCCAAAGTATGTAGACTCTGATGGTATGGAGCTGGCAATCTCTGAAATCAGCACATCTGGTACTTCAGATGTCTCCAGTCCATTTGGAATAATGCTGAAGTTGTACAATGTATCAGCCGCAGACGTCGGTTTCTATACTTGCTACGTTAACTCTTCTGATTATATGGATTTCACAATGGAGGAATTGGAAATCAATATGAATGCCAGACGAATTTACTTATATGTCGATGGTAAAAAAACAAACGCTAAATTACTATATTCAAAATCAGAAAATCATTTTTAACTCATGTCTTTTGCATTTCAATCAGTCCAGAAGTATGCACCCTTTTTAATTGATTTCTCTGTGTTTAAAAGCAAATTTATTTAATTATTTACAATGTGCAGCACTGGTGCATGTGCCTTTTTTTAAGTTGCTCTAGCTTTAATCATTTTTATTTAAACGGCAATCGCTTTCTTTTGAATGATAAAACAATACTGATGCACAGATCCGAGAACACTACTGGTACCAAGTGATATGATTGTAAGTGGAACTGAAAATCAAGAAATAGTAATTCCATGTCGACCATCTTCCCCGAACGTACAAGTTGTTTTGAAAATCGACGAGACCGAGGTAAAAATAAGTTAATTTTTAAATGCCCACGTAATATATTCACGAATTATAATAAACAAATAAATAAATAATTGGATCTAAACAATTCTACACGAGTACATTTTGTTTCATATCTGGTGATAATCAAAGAGCAAACATTGGAAAAGGATATTTCTTATAAAGTTTACAAGAAAATGGAAAACATTGCAATGATTTAAGTGATCAAACAATAATAGAAAAACTGTATTTTAGAAAGTGTTTCTTGACTTTTCATGTTTTATAGTCGAAGAAAATGCTTGAAATTTTAACATTAAAAAAATCTCCAAATCAAACGCTTTGATTGTCACCAGGAAAAATGCAGCTGAATTTTCTTTCACAGTGGATAAAAATTAAAAATCAATATGAAAGGGTGATTTTATTTTAAATTTTTTGAATACTCAATTAAACTCATTTCCATTGGAACGTTCAATTGTCATCATCAATCAGAAACTATATCATAATATCATGCCTTCATTGCTATACATTTCTGATAAATAAATAAAATCTTATGATAGTAGAAAATAATATCAGTTTTAGCAAAACTTCCCTTGTTTCCATGATATATCTTTATTTTTACCGTGAATAAAATTATGCTTTTATGGAAATGGGTCAATATGAGTTTTTTCTAAATTGATATTCGTTTTAAAATAATTTTATGGTTTCTGTAGATTAATCCGAGTAAATCAATGAAGTGGAAAACAAATCGTTCCATTAAATATGATAGTCGTGTAGGGTTTAAAATAAATCCTAGTCGTATGGAAGATAGTAATTCAAATTTTGAGTGCTTGGCTCGAAGGGGTGCTGCTGAGGAGAAGTTTTATTACATGGTGGCTTTAATACGTATGTTCAAGAGCTAAACACTAGATTTTGACATGTTTTGTTTGGATGAAGGCGTCATATATAAATTATCAATAGAGGATAAACTGAACGGCTCGTTTTTGTCTGCGCTTCATTCAAACTAGTCAAGGCAAAATGCTATTGTTTGCTTTTTTTGTTTTACAATATTTTTTAATATGTTATATATTGCAGATTACAGATTATCTTAGTTTTGATACTAAAGTGGGTTTTAGTTTAAACTTCGACAATATTTCACAAAGTTCTCAAATCTCGTGCGTTGGTACAAACGCTAACGTTACAATCGAACAGAATATTTCAATCTTACAATTGCCCTGTAAGTAAGTAGATTAAAGATTTAATGTCATATGGAGCTTTCCTTGGAATTTTTCATGGTGGTTGTTCACTAATTTTCTTTTCAAATATTAACATCCAAAAGCATGTTCTGTTTTGTTTTGTATTGTTTTTGTTTCATTTTCTTTGTGCATGGAGTGTGGCTTTTTCTGTTTTCTCTATTTTCATTACTTCAACTATAATGTTCATACATTATAGAAATAACATTATCATCTTGCTGTTGTCCTTATATTATCATGTGTATATTGTTGTCTATTTTTAAATGTTTATCATAAAAATAATTGTAAGAAGCTAAGGAAAAGAGTATAGAATATGAGAATATTTAATAATATAATTATCTATAATTTACTAATGTATATACATATATTTAAATAGAATTATATCAATGTTGTTCTACAATGAGATATATATTTCCTACTTAAAATATAATGAGTTAATCGTTAATAAACTTAAAATCATTTTAGATTGTTTCTAAAAAATGAATAGCATATAATAGAAAAACTTAGTTAAAAAGATTACATGAACATTCCATACTTTTTTCTTACCTCGTTGTTGTAGTTAAAACATTTTCATATGACTTTAGTAATATTTATTTTCTGTCTCTAAAATACTCTATTATTGAATTAAGACTATTTGATAGTGATGATAGAATCTTAGAATAGTTAATATTTAAGAAATTGGCATAACATAAAATCTTTAATACAAGCTTATTTCCAATAAAAATATCTTATAAAGTTTAAAATGATTGTACACCAAATTTGAAGTTTTTATTTTTTTCAGCCATTACTACAAATGTACCTAAACCGATAATCTATGATGTCACAAATGGTAAAACTGCTCTAGAAGGAGATATTGAATTGTTTTGCGAGGTTAAAATTGATTTAGGAGTTCCTTTCCACATGAATTGGAATATTCCCAATAGTAAAAGAAAGGATGTTAGTATTTCAATTGATTATGTGTTTAAATATTTGATTAAATACATATTTTTTCTGACCATTTACAAATTTAATTAAATCAACAGTATTTTAATACAACAAGCAAAGATGGCATTGATGCAAAAGGTAATAAGAAGAAAGTTGGAAATTGTACTTTATTAATAAAAAATGCAACATATGAAGATCAAGGAGTTTATAAATGTGAGGTTATCGATGCTGCTAAAAATGTAAATTCGGCTTCAAAGACTATAACAATTCTAAGTAAGATATTTTAATCACCATTAAGAATTATTATTTTTCATTATAAATACAATATGAATTACCAAAAAAATATTTGACATTCCCAAATCAATTTTAAACAGAGCTGTAACGAGGGTATGAAGCGCCTATGGCGAGTTCAATTCAATCAATTCGAAATGAAACATGAGTCCATCATTTCACACCCGAGACAAAGAACAATTAGAACCCATCATTGACTCGAGTTATTTGTTGGTTTCGCTATTCGGGACCATGCCAACACCCTCAACAAAAATGCAAACCTGAATTTAATATCCATGTCCCCAAGAACACTCTCATTCTCAATATCGAGTGTCCATTTACACACTGAGCGCGAGAAAGAAACTAGCTAAGACTTTGTAATTTAATACTAAAAAAACTAGTTAAGATAGCAGCATAAATTAGTAAGATGCGAGTCACCTATGTAAGTTAGCCTCTGAGGGAGTTTGCGTGATCGTACAGATCATAGAAAATGTCGCAAAACGCCTTAAAAGAGGAACGAACTGGCCACAGGGTCTGTATGTTCAATCGGTCCGCTTTTCGGACCACTGATATGACGAATGAGCGTCTCGCGATCGGTCTACAAAACTATTACAAAATCTCAAAACGAAGTTGGATTGTTTAAATTTTACAATCGGTCAAAAATATTGTTGTCTTCATTGCGGACATATGCCAGCTAGGTCGACTCAATGTTTAAGTGATGATGAAGAAAAGAGGAATTAAACAATTTGGTATATGTTATAAAAACGGACAATGTTAAGGTTAAGTAAAATAAAAACTATGTGCAACTCTCGATTGGTATTCTGCGTTTAGCGTCCCAAGCCCAGTTACTATCCCTTCGTTATGGCTCTGATTTTAAATCAGTTTATATACAGATTACAGATATTAATACTTTGTACAAATTTGTATTTTTAGAACCAGGGACATCATATATTAATGTCACTGAGCCAGGAGGAATAACAGAGGTTAAATTAAAGGCAGGAGAAAAGCTTAAGTTACGCGTTGAAATTGATGCATTTCCAGGTGTACAAGTTACATGGTATATAAATTATTTACAGTGAATATACGTTAAATTTATAGCAAAACTATATTTTTATAAGGCAATGTAATTGGATTTTGATTCATTATGGATAATGATTCCTCAGGGTTAAATTTTTGAACTGATATATAATATATATATATACAACACATCAATAAATAAATTTGTAGGAATGTTTTGGGGTCTGTATTTTGGGATACGCACAGTGTTTTATTAAAATTTATTACAATGAGAAAAGAAGAACCATCAATAGCAAATATTATATAGCGTTTTTGGTGCATTTAACGGAAGGAATTGCAATAAAAAGACCTCAAATGAAGGAGAAAAAATTGCTCTTTCACCAAGACAATGTACCATGTCACAAGTCGATTGTAATAATGACAAAATTGTATGAATTGTACTTTGAATTGCTTTCCTGTTAATCGTATTCTCGGATCTCACTTGCAGCGACTACTACCTGTTTGTAGAAGCGTTACTATGTTGTAGAATAAAGTCAAATTTTGTCTAAAACTAGTTGTTTTTCTGGTCATCCTATGATCTTATTGAGTGATGTGTTATGTATAATTTCAAATAAACAATTATCAAGTACAATATTTCTATTTTTTTAAAGTTTTTATTGATATATCTCTGTTACTCTATGGAAAAAAAGTAGTTTATTCAGTAAATTGCTTTTATTTTGATATATTTTATAATATTTTTTTTTAGGTACGACAACAATAATAAAGAAGTAGGTGCGGAATGGATAAACAGCATAAAAAAATATGATATTAATACAACTTATCGTGACTCAATATTCTTATTGAAAAATATATCCCTCTGGGATAGTGGTATTTATCGGATAAAGGCTAGCAATGCTTATAACAGTACGTCAATGAATTTTACAGTGATTGTTTCGGGTAATTCGTTTATTCATTTAATTTCATTAAAGGCATTTTAATAACATGTAATAATGCTTTTTTTAATTTTAACAGCTAAACCAACAGTAAAAATGATTACTAATCCATATTATTTCGATGGAACACGGTCTAGTGTCAAGTGTACAATTGAAGGATATCCTAAGCCTTCTATAAGTTGGAAATTCACACCGTGTAATGAAGAAGGTGTATGTGAAGAGCCCAGGGTTTTAGAAGTATGTACATGAAAAAATATAATTAACATACAATTATGTGTAAGAGATTTTATTTTATATTATACGTGATTATATTTTAGAAGACAGAATATACAGAAGAAGCTGTAAGTGACAAAAAATTCAATTCAATTGCTACTCTATTAGTAAATGATTCGGGTAATCTTACCTGTTCTGCAAAAAATGATCAAGGTGAAAGTAGCATATCTGAAAGATTCTATGCGTCGGATATAGAAGATGGTTTTGGTGTGATCGGAAAAAAGGATAACATTGCAGTTGGCGATGATGTGAAGCTCATATGTGCTGTATCCATTTATCATAGTCCTGGAATACTTAATTGGGTTCTACCGGATCATATGAATTTTTCTGGCGAAAGCAACAATGGTTAATATATTTTATTCATGTTTTTTTTTCCATCTATAGCTTTAAAAATTCTCTTCAAAATAAACCTGAATAAAAATCAATAAACAATCATTTTTATTTCAGATATTAGAATTGAAAGATCAAAAACACAACTTTCTCACCAAGTTATTTTATTTTTGCCGAATATTAAAAAAACATCTGGTGGTAAATACACATGTAAGATAGATTGTCCCGATGTAGTGGACTCTGAAGATGTGTCTGTAACATTAAATATAAATGGTAAAATATAAATGAATTACAATGCCGATTTTGTTAAATTTAATCTCAAATTTGAATAACGTAAATTTATATACATAATTCATTATTATATATAATTGTATACGTTTTTTAGATCTTCAAGTTCCCAAAATATATATTTCAAATATGAACAACTCTGAGATTCTATATGAAAATGGTGAACAAAACAAACAACTCTTCTGTAAAGCAAAAGGCATTCCGATACCACAAATTAAATGGTATAAGGTAAGCTATTGTGTATTAAAGTTTTTTTTCTATAATGATAAATCATAGGAATTTAAGCAATATTTTTATAAAAATGAAACATTTTATTTTTAAATTAAAGGACAATCAAGAATTCAACTTGGACAAGTATGAAGGAAGAATTACGTTGAATGACGACAAATCACAACTTAATATTAAATATATTAAAGACGAAGATAATGGAATATATAAATGTATTGCCAAGAATAGAGTAGGCGAGGATTTCAGAACTATGAAAATATCTGTTCAATGTAGGAATAATTGATATTTTACATCTTTTAATAATACATCTTTGTGATATTTATATGTTTTACTGATGATTCTGTATTCATTTTTAGCTGGAGAATTAACAGCAGCATACATCGCGACAATCGTTGTTCTTGTAATAGTATTCATTGTTCTTATTGCTGTTTTAATTTACAAAATACAAAAAGAGAAGCAAATACGAAAAGATCTCACAATAACCGGATTACTTCACTTTGAAGAAGGTGCCACTGAAAGCTTAAATCCTGATTTGGGAGTCGACGATCAAGCCGAACTATTACCGTACGATAAAAAATGGGAATTTCCAAGGGAAAAACTAAAGCTCGGTTCGTCATTTTCTTTTAAAAATTAATTAAAATTCATTCTAAGTTCATTTTTGAATTTAATAATTTGTTAAATTTTAGGTAAACAGCTCGGATCTGGTGCATTTGGCGTGGTGATGAAAGCTGTTGCTCAGGGAATAGTTAGAGATGAAGATTCTACGACGGTTGCTGTTAAAATGGTCAAAAGAACAGCAGAACCCCCATTTATAAAGGCTCTAGCTTCAGAATTGAAAATCATGGTGCATCTTGGAAAGCATTTGAACGTTGTAAACTTGTTAGGGGCGTGCACTAAGAATGTGGTAAAACGTAAGGACATTCTATCTTTCTGATTGAAATCAAAATTTTAATACTTGATATTTAATCTATCATAGCATATTTAAATTAATTTAAGCAGCACCTTTTACTATTTATTTACAGGAGAGCTATACGTTATTGTGGAATATTGCCGATTCGGTAATTTACACAACTATCTTCTAAGACATCGTGACAATTTCATAGATCAAATTGATCATATTAACGGTACAATTGATAATTCGATTGGATGCGAAGTAATCAACAGAGCATACTCGGTTAGCAGCAACAAGAGCAAGTCAGTATAGCAATTTTTAATATGAAATTAAGAAATTTTATTAAATTATAGAGAATTTTAATAAACGTATAAAAATGGTTAATGTCAGCATGTTTGTAAAATACACCATTAAAGGATTATTATTTTTTAATGCATTACATACAGAGCAACTTCGCGCATGTTTGACCATAGTTTTTGGTCACTCATTGTATTGGAAATGTGCTCAATTTTAAAAGAATAGTTTCAACAAATCCTCATGAGACATGCAATGAGTAAAAATTATTGAAAACAGAGTGTAATTCATAAAAATATGCTTCTCGTACGTAATGTAATAAATGAGATATATTTATTCACTTGCTATTGGAGTTTAGCTGTAAGTAGTACCGTTATCAAGCGGTTGGATCACAGGAGGTGTGGCTGGCATCCGCATTTTTAAAACATATATTCGCTATGAAAAACCATATCAAAATAGTTAGCAATGGTCCCATAAAAGGGATTGGAAAAGCCACTTCAATATTAGAGTTTGTTTTAAGGGTATTAAATAAGGGAACAGCTTGTGTGCCAAGAATTCAAAACACTAACCAAATATAGAAATACACGGAATGTCTATGCTTTTTAAGATGTACATATATTTAATTTGGGAAAAAAATGCTTTTGCTTATAAATAAAAACATAAAATTTGCTTCGTATGGTTTAAATGGATGTATAACCCTGAGAGCCATATTTTTTATGTTTAAAAATGTGAACAGCAATGATCTATTCACTATTTCTAACACATTTTGAGACAAAATATAAAAACCTTGTATCAATATTTTGGCACTTTTGGAAATCAACGTTCCGTAATAATTGAATGTTTTCTAGATAAAAAAAAGCAATTATTCGCTTTTTATTAAATATTTCGATGAAAAAGTTTTGGCTTGTTTTTATGTGATTTCATGTAAACTAATACTTATCAATGTGTAATTGAATTTAACATGCTATGGTGTTGGTTTCTTCAACGTAACATGGTATTGGAACTTCTGAACATGACACAAAAGTGGACTTAAATCAGTCACAGAACCCCTCTTGCGCAGAAGCAGCTCTAGAGACAGCACCGATAATACTGCATTGGATACTGCAAACACTGTTATATCGATGGTGCCAACTGGTAATTTATTATTACAATTATAAACACGTAAATAGTGACAATTAGTCAAATTAAATCTGAACAAATCATATACATTCAAATAACAGGAGAAGACATACCGATAACAAGCTCAGGGAAGCTTACAACCAGAATGGAGATCAAACTATAGAGGAGATTATAATTACAATAGAGAGGTTCGGCCAATATCGACTCAAGATTTACTTTGTTGGTCCTTCCAAGTAGCCAGAGGAATGGAATATCTTGTAAACAGAAAGGTAAAAATTTTATTAATACAATTTACATTAATATACTTGTAAAATCTGTTCATACTGATAAAACTTGTGATTTTAGACGGGTCGTATGGGAATGTGTTTTTTTTTTAAGTATTAAATATTATTATAATGTTATTTTAAAATAATAAATGAAGAGAGTCCCAAAAATACCCAATCTAACGTATTGATGGCAGTTGTTATTTTAAAAAAATACTATGATAGAAAATATCTATCCTTATAAAGCTTAAGTTTCAAGACGCTGTGTTGTTTAGTATTTGTTTGGCAGTCATCAATAGTCTTCAAAAAATGCTGTACTTCGTATATTGACTGAAAATTTGGACATGAGAATCGAGATTGTACAGATCATAGAAAATGCCGCAACAAGTCCTAAAAGTGGACTGGACTGGCCACTAAGGTCTATGTGTTCAAACGGTCCGCTTTTCGGACCGCTTGATATGACGAATGAGCGCCTCGCGATCGGTCTACAAAACTATTACGAACTCTCATTACAAAACGAAGTTGTCCGAAGAAGACTGATCGGGTGGGTTGTTTCAATTTTACGATCGGTCTGAAATATTGTTGTCTTTATTTTATTGCGGACTTATGCCGGTTGGGTTGGTCAAATGTTTAAGCGATAACAAAGAAAAAAAGGAAACAACTTAGTATATATTAAAAAAACCGACAGAGTCGATCAGTGCGCCCTAAGTCCAGTTGCACCCGTAGCGGATGCTTGCATTGCCACTCCTTTCTTACGCCTCTTTATTAATGAATTTATTTAATATTTCAGGTTTTGCATGGAGATTTAGCAGCTCGAAATATTCTTCTAGCTGATGATAACATCGTAAAAATTTGTGATTTCGGCTTGGCGAAAAGCATTTATAAATGTGATAATTATAAAAAGAAGGGCGATGTAAGTTGCATAATTTATACCATATTTCATTTTATTATTTATTAATCAAGTTAAAAATATCTTCAAATAATTTTTCCATATCAAATTTATAATTCGTTACGGTAAGCTACTAAAATTTACAATCACCTCTGGAGTTACATTAATTTTCATAGATATAACAATATGATAAAGCCCTTACCGTTCACTATGAAAGCTCGAACGTCCACTAGCAGACTGTAGAGACCAGGTCGACTACCGCTGCTCTAAATTATAGACGATTTCTCGGTTTTTTGTTTCTAAAATAACTTTATCATATGATTGATTAATTGTAAAGACATGTTAATAAGAAAGATTCCTCAAATCACTTAACGATATTTTATTATCAATAAATCAAATGCTATATGAGAATGATTTTGAAAATATTTCAGGGTCCTTTGCCTGTAAAATGGATGGCAGTTGAATCGATTAGAGATAGAATATTTTCAACCCAATCAGATGTCTGGTCTTTCGGTATTGTACTTTGGGAATTCTTTTCATTAGCTAGTACACCATATCCAGGAATGCAAGCAGATGAAAAATTTTATACTAAGCTGATGGAAGGGTAAGAAATTAATATTCATCTTGTAATGGAAATATTTTAATATATATAAATATATTGTGTATAAATTTTGTGAATTAAGTTATTGAAATGCCTTTACAATGTACAATATTATTATTTAACTTTTTGCAGTTATCGCATGGAAAAACCAAAGTATGCAAATAAAAAGATTTATAATATAATGACGGATTGTTGGTTGGCACGGCCAATTCAAAGGCCAACATTTTCAGACCTTGCCGAAAAATTAGGAGCATTATTAGAAGAAGGCGTAAGAAATGTAAGCCTTTTGTTATAAATATTGATTAAAACGATAATCAAATTGTTCGTCCAATAATCAAATTAACTTATTTTTACTTCCAATTTACAGCATTATATCGATCTGAATGATCCATATATGGACATGAATCATCAATGGTTAGAAAATAGAGGAGACAATGATTATTTAGCCATGATGAGTTCTCCCGATTATGGTAATTTTGTGTCCGTCAAGCATGAATATGTTAATGAGCCGTTTGGTGGCTCGAATAGAGTAAATCGGCAATCGCCGGATGAAGTCGGTTAGTATTATAAGTTTGCACATATTATTATAGTTGCATAATAATTATTTATTTATCAATATTTAAAAATTGTAGATGCTGAGGGTTATTTATGTATGAGTCCTGCAAATAAAAGTGCGATCTCAGACAAAAGTGGACACGTGTTTCGTTTTCCCTCGAGCAGTGCGTCGACAACAAAAAATGTAGCGGACTCGCCGAAAAATGAAGAACAAATAGAAGAGCTCGTTATGAACAATTTGGTGCCAATAATAAATACACCTAAAAGTCCTAATGCAGATACCAATCTGTCAAATCCTGCATCTCCAAATGTACCTACGTCGCCGGGACATCAAATATTTCCCGATGCTGAATCAAAGGCGAAATATTTAAATTCAAATTTATCTTATAATTATTCTAACGGCAAGGGAGATCTGTTATTGGCAAACGATAATTATCTCAACATGTCCCAAAAGAATAATATATGTGTAGGAAATGGTCTCATATCTGATAACGCTCCAGCATTTTCAAACCCTAGTTACGTTACAATGCATCCAAGTTCTCAAACAAACTTTACAAACATTTATGCGAATGTTCCAAAGAATGTTTTGACGTGAAGTGATTTGTAAAAGAGTGCAACTCTACAGGGTTTTATTTATTTTAAAATTATTTTCTAAGCCTTTATAAATGTTTAGAAAACACATGTTTTTGTATAATCTCAAACAATTTTTTTTTAAAACCATACAGTGAAATAAATTTTACTGGCAGACGAAAGCATGAAGATTGATCTATGCCTATTGATAATTTAAATAATCTTGTATAATTCAGAAAATATCTTATTTTTACCGGCAAGCGCATACCTTATGAGTGAGGGACCATTTATTTTCTTCCTTTATTTTTCTCCTCAGAATGGGACATCTACATTCGTTACCTGAAATACACAAGAAAAAAAAACAACATGTTTTTGAATAAATATTCCAATTGAAAGCAGCGTGGCAATGCGCAAGTCACAACATGCTAAATAATTGCTTTCAGCATGTTGCCATACGTATTCACAAAACACAAGATAGATTATAAGTCAAATATTGGGACAAAACAAAGGTCTTTTTTGTTAAAATGTGCTTGTGGATCTCTCTGAAAATGGGACATTTCAGCGTCACAAAGCTGTGTTCAGGGACAACGACTATGCTGCCTAAAAATGGGATGTATGATCAGTTTAATTATGAGTGATACAGTTGGTTGAAAATGAGGAGAAAATGACGATTATCTGAATACGTTTGAAATTAAAATGTTACCTGGTTCATAACGACGATTAAAAGAATAAATTGAAACAGTGGCAACAGTTGTGTATCATATATAAGAAGCAGCTATTGAACATACACGGACAAAGAAGATCCTTTTTATCCATAATATTTGTTTAGAGTCCCTTTTTATCGATAGGAACAATAACAGTAGTATTGTTGTTGCTAGCCTTATTTTATCGTCTGCAGATTTTCTGGAAAATCGAGCTAGGATGCATTCCCAATGGCTACTGTGAATATTTCTCTTCTGGGCGGTTATCTCATCCCCATTTTAGGATTGATACAGAAAATTCCATGTTCTGTGTTTGAAGTTTTGTGAACTTGAGGGTTTGCCTCATATCTGAGTACCTTTCTTGACTTTGCGGATACTATACAAGATTCCTGAAAGAATAAACACAGCAGAGAAGAATTATCAAATATGCATAGATGCATGCGTGATTCACTCAATCCTATGAAAAAGCCCTGGTCACTGACTGAGTCTCCTCCTTCCAATTGTTGATCTGATCATTTCAGCGTAGACGAGGTTTTCCAATGGGTCTACACTCAGACTTCCGATGGTTCGTTAGACGTTGCGTGGTGGCATCCATGATATACATCCTGTCCAAAAGGGACGGTGGGTTCCGATAAAACTGATGATAGATACTTTGTTTACGTTTGTGAACTACTAATTGGAAATTATGACTTTTGCACCTGAGTTTTGGTGCTATCGAAAGATGGTAAATTAATTTTGCAACATCTAAATATGAGGAATAAAGAATACATTAAAAATGCCATAAGATTCTAGAGAATTTTAGGTATTGTGGTATCGATCGATCAAACAGAAAAACAATGTTTCTGTTATGATCACGAAGAAATAAAATAATGCTAACTATAAATTAAATCGTAAGAAAGCGTCACTAGAATATTAAATTGTCAAAGTGATTTGAACAAATTTTATTGTACGAAAAGAAACCGAAAAATTTAATGATGCGAAGGAAAATATTATAGAACAATACTTGTCCAGCATTCATATATGTACATATTATCAAAATGCCATATTAATTTAGTAATGAATTAAACATAGTTTTTATAAATATTTATTCTATTGCATTCTATGCGAAAAGAAATATAAATTAGTAATTAATTGCGTATTGCTTTGTCGATTCATAAATATGATGATATACTTAATTTCCATTATCCGATAGAGTATTTTAAGCTGGTAATATAGTTGATAAACTTTTAAATTGCCTGATCAATGTTGTTTGTTGTATGAGTCTTTTATATATAAAATAATGTTATAAGTCATTTAATAGTTTGAATTCTGAATCCAAAGAATTATTTTTAAGCCTAAATGTAATTATATTGTACATGAATTTGTGTACCGTTATATATTATAGATTTCAACTCCCTACTTTTTCATTAATATGGAATTACTGTACTTAGAATGATAATATGGAAGTGGATTATTTTGAATATATATTTTTTTTTTCATTAACAAGTCCTCTTAAAAAGAACCAAGTATAAATAGACTTGTAAAAATAGACGCGGAAAAAATATCAAAATATGTTTGATGCTGAATGATTAATATATGGATAAAATTCAAATAGAGGTCAATCATACAGTGCGATTGTACAAAAAGGAAGAATAAACAGTATTTATATCAGATAATTTTAATTTATCACGAGTACAAAATGTTAACTTGTATGCAAAATACTTTTATATGTTTTATATTTTTAAGAATTTGTTAATTGTCTTATTAGTTGAAAATTTTTATTTTTAAAGATTTTGTGTGTTTTATGAAATGACTGTGATTTTTTTAAATTTAATGAATATATCTATTCTCCATGTGTATAGTTCACAGTTTGATTTTTTAGAATAAATTACAAGAAATTGAATGTCTTTTTTATATGTTTTTGAACGAATATCCTTTTTATACACATATATATTAATATCAATCTTCTTCTTTCTGTGACGTATCAGGTCACCTCGATGTTTGGCGATCACTCTGGTATAGACCTCTCTGTCCTGTGTTGCCCGGAATAATTCATCCACTCTCTAATGTTACGCAGCCAGCTAATCTGTGTCCTGCCAACTTCTCGTCTTCCGTCTACTTTGCCCTCTAGTATCAATCGAAGATGATATTTATTTCCTTGCAATAAATAGTCCAGATATGATATCTTTCTCCTTTTGATTTTTGTCAGCAGCTCTCTTGGTTCTGGCTCCCCTAAGTACATCTGTGTTAGTGATCATGTCAGTCCAGGGTATACGAAGCATTCGTCTGTGTATCCACATTTCGAATGCTTCTAGCTGGTTCATAATGTTCACTTTCAGATTCCACGTTTCACAGCCATACAAAAGAGCTGACCATATGTAGCATTTGATGATTCTTTGTTGGAGTTTGAGGTTCATATTGTCATCTCAGAAGAAGGCCCTCATTTTATTAAATGCAGCATGTGTAATTCTGTTTGGCACCTTATTTCTATATCCGGGTCGAGCGCCTTTGTTAGGATGCTGCCAAGGTGTTTGAATCAGTTAACCACTTCCAACGTCCATTCCATTTAGGTGACTTCCACATGTGTGGTGGTCACCTCAAGGCAGAATACATTGATGCTGAAGACAAAATCAATGTTTCCTGAAATGAGGTGACCGAGAAATTATTGAAAGGTGTATGAAGAATGCATGGCTGGAGCTAAGCAAAGATATCAACACTATCCATTGTTAACGTCAATACAGATTTGGATAATATAAATACGGAGAATATTGAAGAATTATTGCAATTTATGATTGGTGAAAGTCCGTCGAACGATCTTAAAGAGAATAACAATAAGTGCATGAATATAACGAAAATTCTATTTCATTTGTCCTCGTTATTTCAGTGATAAGAGGACCTCGTTTAATGCTGCAACTTATTGAAACATACCCCCGTATTAAGTGGGGGTCATACTGAATGTTTATGTATTTCATTATGTATATATTTGATTAAGTATTTACACTTTATGTTAATTTTCTTTAACATCGAGATAAATAAAAACGAGATAAGAGTACATGAAATACCTTATGAAAGTGTAACAATTCAGATAATCTTCATAGTGTCAAAAGGTGGCTTTTTTGATGTGGCTTTTCATAGCTACATCTCTTGTAGATTTAAACCCATAACAATTGAGTTATCGACTGCTTAATCGCGGGACTGCCCACAGGCTAAAAAGGAGACTTAGATGAAAAAAAAATCCATTCGAGTCGATATCTTTATGAAGTGTATTCCTGGATGATGACAAGAAAACAATTTAAATGCTCAATATTATTTATTTAATGGCATATCACACAGGTAATAACATACCAATTTGTAACCTGGTCTGGCCTTTCCTCTGATACATTCAAATTTCAATCCTAAATATATATTTTCCATTTACATTATTATATCCTCTGGCTTATATTATCTTAGGGATAATAACTAACATAATTATTTTTTTAAATATTGACTGTAGATTTCATAATTCCTAAATATTGGAAATAGCATCGTATTCACAAAATAGAGTATTTAATTTCGTCATGAACGATTCCATCGTAATAAAATTTATTTATTGATTCGATATGTGATTCAAAAAATTCACAAAAGACAAGGTTGTGAATTGAATGAAGTCATTCTAGACATCTTAAAAGAGTATCTGCGGCAGTTTAGTGTTATTTGAAATTATTCTTTGATTCTCATACATTTCACATATTATTCACATTTGGTACTCGTATTTTTGAAGACATTTATATTGTAATAGTCATAATATAGCTATTTATGCTGAACAAAAGCATTAAAGCTGAAAAATAAAAAACTAAGAATATTATGACCATAAAGTTTCTAAATTTGGAAATAAGAACATAAATGGGCAAAATTATTTTTTAAACAATTTGTTATAATTTAAATAAATAATATACATTTTGAAGATGTTTTATTTGTTTACGTTAGTAAAAAAAAAGAAAAATATTTGTATCACAGACAGGTATAAAATTAGCAAATTTTATATAAATGTGTTTATTTTATATTAGGATAGGCCGTATAAATAAACGACGAGGTGCTTTTTAGTGTCTTATCTACTTGCGCAACGCTTAAGAGCTATGAAATGTTGCCATCAAATTATTGCGGATTATTCGTTTCCAAGCCATTATATGTCCAACGCTCTCAGTATTCTATCATGTGTGCGCAAGCAAACGATAAGCAAATTTTCAAGAACTATTGAAATTACTGAAAAATAATTTGATTACTGAATACGTACAAATATTTGTTAAAAAACAATTCAATTACATCATGATTTTTATATTTCATGCTTACAATTTAAAGATCGTACAAATTATTAAGTATATTTACATAAAGCCAGCCTGTGATAAATACCTTTGTAAAAAAATATATAATTTCAATTCTTTAGATAGTTTGCAACGTTACAACAAAAACGCAGTGTTTCGATACTTTGAATTTGTATATTTTAATACTGTAAAAATGCTTCAAAAAATCGAAGCGATATAACAGATAACAAAAGCTATTTTGAAATTCCAAGTGCAAAAAATGGGCTCAAAATAATCAATTTTTAAAATTATATAATATATATAGAGATATACCCCATGTATCAAAAGCATTTTAATAGATTTTACATAGATTTATTTGAATGATAAATAATATTAACTATGCAAAGAGCACTGTTATTATGTAGAGCATAATAAGTCTGCAAAAAAAAATTGTACAGAAAAGGAATGTTTAAACATGACTATAGAAATATGTTAAATTTATAACACTTAAACGATCATGCTCATCATAATGGTATGATGGACCAGCCAAGACCACTATTTTAGCAGGTTCGATTATAAATCAATTGCTTATAACAATAAAATTATGACGTTATATCATCATCATAGTTCAACTACATAAATCCCACTCTTGGATCTGGAGCCTGCAGGACTGATCTTAACATAAATATAAGCCTTAAAATTTCACTAATAGATAACACAGGATGTACAGTAAAACCGCACTTAACACCGTTTCGCACGAAATCGCACGCTGTATTGATATTACCCGAAATCTTTGATGAACGATTTTGTTGCTTTGATGCATGCATTTTCACGATGCGCTAAGTGGGGTATTAACATACTGTACGTATAAAATATAGACTCATTTTTATTTGGCGTAGAATTAGTGCAAAATTGTAAAAAATCATATTATGTTAAGATCTTAAACAAAGCAATGTAAAGATCTTAAAATTAAAACGATCACAGATACGTAAGAAAAAATATTTGAAATATCAAATTCAATTTTATCTACTTAAAACTAGCTCGTTCAATTTTATGAACTCTCCTTGAATTTTGTTACAATCTTTTAAATCAAATCGACGAAATTAAAGTTTTTTGTATTGTTTTTGTGGCAATATTATATAACGGGAGGCAGCGAAATAATAACGACTGATGGTGAACAACGAATGAAGACCCGTCGTCAATGAAATTTGCATAAATCATGCTATACATCTAGTTGCGATTGAAACATTGTACCAGAAAACTTATCAAACAGAAGAAGATTTAGATTATTCCAATGAAGATGAACAAAACACTGAAGAAAGTGACTCCGAAAATGATAATTTGGAAAGATAGAACAAGATGGTTCTTTTAACTTATATATACATACATATGTAACACATAAATCTGCACATAATTGAGAAAATAAAAGTCTCGAGTTCCGGAACTTGGAAAAAGCCAAAACTTCAGAATCTCTATTGCCGACATTTATAACAATTTTTGAAACCTGTAAATAAATATTACATGATTTTTTTATGCTCACGTGACTGAAAATATGCTGTAGCTGCTTATAATAAATATTACACGTACAATATTGCTTAAAAGTTGCAATACTTCAATCAAGTTTTCGCGCTACAAATTTAGCCACGTCTACTGAAGCCATAGCCACCTTGTTTAAAAACTAAACCATGTTTATTTAACAATAACTATTATAAACTATTTGTAGATGAAAAAGCAGCATTGTAGATTTTCATTTAATGCTGGTATGAGCAATTATTCAGATTTCGAAAATTGTTATTAATGACCGTAACGTAGAAAGCTTGGTAGAAAGTAACTTTCCTGATTTACTTTGTATAAACATTGACTGAAACAAAAATTAGCTTTGTAGTGTAAGATTTTGGCTGCTGCCTCCCGCATTATGAATATCTCGCCTTTATAAGCAAATCAGAATTAATTCTTACACAAAAAAAATCAATTTATAATAGGCCAATTACAGATATATACTCAACATAATTATTAAGTAAAAATGAGTGCTGAACTGATTTTTTAAATGGTGAATTATATTATTGGAATAATGCATAAACCAAGCATATTAAGTTTAGATTTCCTATCACTTGATTGAGACAATTTTGTATAAGATGATACATAATTATTCTATAAAATAGCTGCATAATTTTAAGGTAATCAATTTGAATGAATTTATGAGATACAGTGGTGCCTCGCATAACGAACGCCTCGCACAGCGAACGCTGCACACAGCGAACTTCCTATTCGTTCATTTCATGATTCATACAACGAACTTCGCTTCACACAACGAAGTCGCGACGAACGACTTTGGACAGGTTTTTCATGAAACCATTGGCCAAAAAGCGTGCTTTTGCGCGTTTCACATAACGAACTTTTCGCATTACGAACTTGCTCCTGGAACGAATCAAGTTCGTTGTGTGAGGCACCACTGTAATTTATATTTAAATCATAGGCGAAATTCAATTGAATCAACGATATAGCAAAAGATAAGATCAACACATTATATAGGAAAGTGATATCGTATTATACATAAATTCATTTTAAAAAATCGAAAAATATTTTTGACTTTGGAAATAATATCATAAAAATTGGTATCATTGACTAGAAATATTTTTTGTAGTAACCTATACTCATATAAGTTAGGCAATTAAGCTGCAACTTGTATGTGTTATGATGAAACTATAAATAGCTGCATAATTATTATAAGAATTGTATGGCAATTTTGGGTTGTACACATATTTAAATTAAAAGTTTTAGAATAAATTCGTAGTTTGGTAGAAAAATAAATCCTATAGAAAAATTATTATTTTATGACATCAGCCTGTTTTAATCCATATTTGAATAAATAAGCACTTTAAACTATGCATGTACACTATTTAAAAAAAGCATATTATTTTACTTCAAACCAGAATGTACAAAATTTATAAAACAAAGATCAAAATGAAATTTAAAAAATATACGTTTACAGCGCTCAATATATTGACTTTTTTCTGTAGATATATAAAACACGACAGCAGTCTTATGTATTATATCGAAACAATTTTACTCATCCGTTATCAGTTTCTTTTTAATACAAATATTTGGATAAGTTAGAAATTCGTTTCTACATTATTCGATTCAAAATAACGATAATGCGTAACAGGCATTCGTTCAACACGCTCATAACACACTTATACCATTTATAAAATATTCAATATACACAATCAAAGCACAAGTTAACATCATAAACATGTCTTATAATTTCATTTTAAATTTTTGATATTTGTCTTGTATACAATATATCTTTTTATTAATTACCTCCTATGATATGACTAAAAATTAATTTTAAAATATTCGCTAACAATTACATAATACGGCTGATTCTAATGGAATATTTATGTTAGAAATAAAATGAACTGACTATATTACATCAATAATACAAGGGAAACGAGTTTATTAAATTTCTATTAGAAATAAATATATATTAGTATAAAAAATGAAGGCATTGCAAAGATTTAATGCTTCAAATAAGTGTAAACTGTATTAAACAACTATATTTTCCTGATTGTTAAGCCACGTAGTATGTAATTCTACTCAAAGCCGTTTTGTATTGAGCTTGAATGCTGTAACGTAGGAGATAAACATGGATTCAAAGAATGCGACTTGTGACAGAGCTTCTGTGAGATGTTTTTTTTAGACCTAAGCTAACAAAAATAAAGAAGCAACCCACAGTATGAACAATTGGTCGTAAATAATATTTAAATTTCATTTTTCAATGACCTGAATGCTCGTTAAGGATCTTAGCCTCTTGGTTTTATTGTATTTTTAAAGATAAATATGTGCTAAGCGTATGGATATAAACGGGGAAATATTTACATTTTTCAGTAGCCGAAATTAATTTAAATGTTAAATGAAAACTATGTGTTTATCGCTGGTCCCTAACCAGTCGAACTTTTGAGAGTCCACTGAAAAAATTAAACCCTTGCAACACAACAATTATACTATTCATTAGTAATAATGGCAATAATATTAGAAACGATTTAATCCTTCTCTTCTATAACAAATACAATGCTATATAAATGCAAATTTATAATTTAACCCTTTACGGTCGTTTGTCTACTCTCAGCCATCACAAGTGTGTGAATCTTAACTCTATTTATTCATATATTAGTTCATTAATCTCGCTGAAAGTGTCTAAGCGACCTTGTCACAAACCAAAATTACAAAAATAAAGTTACCGAAAGAAGTGTACTGCGAATCTGAAAGTAACGATGAAGAGCTTTATTTTGGCACCTTGAATGGCACCATTAGCGTAAGAACTTCTAAAACTAAGCTGCTATTGACTGATAAACTTAGTACAAACAGAAAATATATATCAATAAAAAGTAATACTGTTGCTGTCTATTGATCAGGTGATATTTTATTATTAGCATGGAAAGATAAGAGAATGATCACCATATTAAGCAGTTACGATAGCTCGGGCACGACAACTATAGAAATAAGGTGCCACCGTCAATATTAGCAAACCGAATGTTATTATAAATTACAATATGAATATGGGAGGCATCGACAAAGTTGACCAATTAGCAAGTTCATATTGTTTTATGAGAAAATCTTGCAAATGGTGGAGAAAGCTTTTTTCTAGGGGATTAGAGATCTGTGCAATAAATAGATGTCAGCTAGAAAAGAAAACAGGACGCCTATGTTACATTTAATGTTTATTTGAAAATTGATCGAACAACTTGTAGGTGATTTTCGTGAAGGTGCATCTTCAAAACCAAAAAGATCATCGACGTAAAGATGAAAGACTTAATAGGAAACTGCATATATTACACTACTGTGAATATGTGAAAAGCAAAGATTGCTCTGTATGTTCGAATAGAAAGAACAGGGGCGGAAGACGCCAAACTAATTATTTTTGCGATACATGTAGTCGAAAACCAGAACTGCATATTGGAGACTGCTTTCAAATATACTCTTCATAAACTTGCATGGTATGTATCACTGCTCTTTCAATGGAAATTAATTCCGACCAGTACGACACCCATGTCTAAATTTAATACATCCGCAAAGGGTTAAACCATAAAATACATTTTTTTTAAATTTATATGACACATTATGTTCGTTTAACGAGGCTTTGTGATAAAAATCTACTTGATATTACCCACACCTTAAGATAAACAGTTTTTGTAATATATATTTTCTGACATTAATATTTGATGTCAGAAAATCTATAATAACTTGTAATAAAGATAAAATGTAATTCGCTTTGTTATATAATAATTTATTACAAGTAATCGATTTGGTCTTTGTAATATTTAAACACTGAGTGTACGAAACTAAATCATTTGTAATAGATCAAAGCAAATTGCATTTCATTTTTATTATAAGCATACATATTTTGTACAATTTTATTAAAGAGCTGCCAAAACTAAATATAACCTATACAATAGATGAAGATTTTATTATAGAATGGGTTGAGAAATTTGAAACAACACTAGATAAATGTTTTTTAGAAAGCTAATAATGTCCTCGATGAGAATTTCCCATTTTTATTTGTTCCTACATTAACTTAAAAGACAGCCATAATGTTAAAATAACTTAACTAAGAATCCTTTTCAGCAAGAGGTTTCCTGTACACAATACAAATAAGTTCAAGTCTTAAAAATTTCACAGGTACACAATAAATAATTATTTCAACTAATGTTAAATTAATATCCGTCACTTTTCAGTGGTGCAAAAATATTTCGACATCTTTGCAATTATTATTCCCAACCCGTTTTACTAAATCGAAAAGATCTTTTGAACACTTATAGTAACAAAATTACAATGATATAAAAGTAATCTTTCAACTAATATGCTTTTAAAATAATCTCAATTTGACTAAGAGTACAATTTAAACTAAAGAAAAATAGAGTACTCAAAAACAAAGTATAAACAATTACTTTTTTAAAATATAGCTTTTTCATGTTATAACATACTAATTAACTACTATATACACATTATTTTTTATTTATAACTTTACCCAGGAATAAAGTAATAAATTACATCCCAATTCGATATAATTTGTTCAAATAAACAAAATTTTATATGCGTTACTTTAAAATACGCAACCCTTTATATTGTCAAAAAAGAAAAAAATAACATCTCCAATTTCAAGATATAGCACCGTATTTTTTTTTTTTGTTTATGTTTTTATAATGTGTATCATCAAAAGTATTTATTATATATGATATATCGATTATTTTTGGCTCAAGATTATACATGCTGCTTTAATTCTGGGAAGACTTGCAGTAAAAACAATTCAAAAAGATCCTGAAATTAAGATAAATTCAAACAATTGTTAAAAACATCAACATTCAATAAGATGTAAAAAATTATCTAAAACTCACATAAAAAAGTTGCTTATTCATCATATGATTTTGCAACGTATCAAAAATTTTTTGGGCCCCTCTTTGAGCAGATTGAGTTCCCATAAGACTGTTTAAGACCTCGGGAATGTTATTTAAGAATTGTGAGCGAGCTAACTCTTTTGCTTCGTCTAAAATAAATTTAATGTATGTATTATTTACATATTTTTGCTCAAACTACAATTAAATAAACACGTCTTATTAGAATAATCGCATACGTAATTACCTTTTTGCTGTTGTGTACGATTTTCAGCAGGCTTTGCTAAAACACCACCAGGCCACCATGACTTCATAACGATACTAATATAATAATGTAGCATGGGTTCGGAAAACACCCATGTTATCGTGTCTCGAATTTGTCTATTAAAAAATTAACAATTTTTGATAAAATGAAGACATTCATAAAAAAATTGAGAATAAAAACCTAATTATTTCCAAGCCTTACCTACTTATTGTTCTGCCATAAGTTATTTGTACGAATGAAATTAATGTTTTTCTTAACCATTTAAAAACACCTCTCATATCAAAAACTTCCCCCATAAGGGAATAAAGCGGTTCGGCAATCGCGTCTTTACCATCATCAGTACTTGCAGTTTGAAGTCCGAGTATACCTCTATTACTAGCAGAAACATTTTTTCCACCACTTTCGCCGCTTTCCCCACCGTCGAGATACAATGAAATATCATCGTCTTCGCCAGATTCTCTAATCACATGATCGTTTCTTTCATGAGTATTGTGGGGACCACTTTCATTGCTACCACTATAATTTTAAAAATACAAATTAAAATAAATTATACAAATAAACAATTATAAATTATTTGAACACATTCAACTTATTATTATACCTCTTAAATAAAGTTGAAAATGAAAATCTTGATTTCTTGGGTGACGGCGTATTGTGTTTCAAATGTTCTGAGCTTGGACTCAAAAAAGCGTAAATAGCTTCACTTTGGTTTAAGTGTTCATCTTCCAATATAAACTTAAAATGTATATGTATATTTTAATAAACGCAATATTAAATATTAAAAAACAATAATATCTATAATGTAGTACCTCTAAGTATTTTTGAATTTGCATTTTAGCTTTATCAAGCGAATTTTTATCATTTTTACTGAATAAAAACTTGAAGGAATTAGAGGGAAGTTCCAAGTTTTTAACGCCAGCACACAACGGGCGTAACTTTCGATGCAACTCCTTAAAAAAAACATAAAATAGATGATATTGTAAATTTACAAAATATTAATATTAATTGAAAAAATATTAATTATGCATTATAAAATAATTATACTTGAAAGTTTCCCAGTGTTCGAAGCAGAACCCAACCAGTAGAAATGCCATCTTTTCCATTAGATTCTCCTTCACAAGACGGTTCATCCATGTGAACAACAAGAACAAATTGTGGAAGTTGAGAATCTGTTTCAATCTGTAGAATACACAACAAACTTTTAATGAAAATACAAGTTTTTTTATTTTTAAATCGTGTCAAAAATCTAGTTTACCTCTGCATTATGCACGGTTGCTCGCCATTTTCCAAGATGTTGAGCCCATGCATGTGCTCGTGCTAAATGAGCTTCAACTCTATGCCTCTCCTCAGTTAAAGCCGCAACTTCTCTTCGAAGCATTTCCAAAACTTTTGATTCTGGTTTAAGAGACACTTGTAAAGCTTGCAACGCCTTAAAGAAATTAATATTTATATAAATTAATCACAAACATAAATAATATCAGGTGTGTGAATAAGTTCCTGCCGGTGTGCCGAGGGGTTCCAATTGAATATTCGATATCCAAATATATTTGCCCTTTTTTCAATAAAAAATTTGATTGTATGTTGTGAAATCTAATACATAAAAATTAATCTCTCTTTGTTCATATATAATGCACTGCCAATACCATTCATCAGTTTGCGATAAAGCTTCGTTCACTTATTGCTAAGGATTGTGCGAGTAACATAGGCACAGTCTAATATATAAAAATTAATGTTTGTTTGTCCGTATTTAATGCCCTTCCATACCGTTCATCCGGTTGCGATAAAACTTTATCATCGTATTGTTTACACTTGCGGGAATAATATAGGCATAGTAAAAATATTGTATGGATGCACGATGAACTGCTTAGTTATTTTGGATATATTGTGTATAATATCGAATATAAGTAAAAATTTAGCTCTAATTTCATTTCTTAAACACTAAACAAAATGCGATTGGATGCTCGTTTTGAACGTTTTAACATAATTAAATACATATAAACATGACTAGTGCAAAATTTTAAAAACTCCAATATACACGTATAAAATGTTTGAATATTTTACCAATTTCATATTCCTTATTCGAATAATTGATTTTACGAATGTCTGGAAATTTTAGCCTTAAAATCAGCGTGCCTTATTTCGTTGAAGTGTAAACAACGAACATTGCTTGATGAAGATCCATGACAAATACAATCTGAATTTGCATAATCATTATGATTGAACAACAGTTTTGAAACGTCTTAAAGCATTGGGAATGATACAAAAGGAAGGCTCTTTGGTGCCTTACGACTTGAAGCTAAAAGATGTGGAAAGGCGTCTTTTCACATGTGAATAGCTGTTTCAACAGCAAAAGAGAAAAGGTCACATTGTATCATAATGGATACGATACTCCCGAGCATTAAAAATAATGGGTTAGCACCGAAGCCTGTGCCTCATGTTCTGTATTTGGTGAGATCAGCTGTACGTAGTGTATTATGAGCTACTCCAACCCAATCAAATCATCACAAAAGATCTCTATGGAAAGTAATTGACGTGTTTGAGCCAAGCATTGAAGGAAAAGTGGCCATAATATGCCCAAAGACACGACAAGATTTTGCAGCATGACAAGGCTGCAAGTCGCATCAGCGGTCAAAACCTACTTGGAAATAATAGAATGGGAAATTTCACCCCATCCACTGTACACTCCCGACATTGCTCCTTCTAATTACTACTTTTCTAATTGATGGCTCATGATCTGGCTGAGCAGCACTTCATTTCTTAAGAAGATATCAAAAAATTGGTTGATTCTTGAATAGCCTCAAAAGACAATACTTTAATTGATTTGCTTGCTGCTTATTTTTCACGAAAAACGGCGAGAACTTATTCACACACCCAATACAATACTTTTTATTGAATATGGATTTATTACCTGAGTTTTATTGTCAAGTCTTTCTTGAAGTTGTTCAAGTTTTTTACGGGCATAGCTAGAATGTTCTCCAACATTCAACGTACCAATGGCGCTGTCATTGGATGATACCGAATCCCCTGAGAGTTGCCTTTCTTCTAAGGGTGATTTTTCAGTGATCTGTGGATCTGAAATGATCATAAAGCAATCTTTACATTATGCATATATTATTTGCAATAAGGACTAAAAATAACTCAGTAAGTAAAATTACCTGCATTTTCTTCATCACTAGCTAAAGCTTTAATTAACATCTTATATTGTTCACTCAATAGAAACGATTGATAATACTTGTCCTGTAATGTATTTAATACCATTTCCTGAACATTATAAAAGACATCAGGACCTTTATCGCCAAGCAAAAAAGCCTCCATTCGTTTACGAGTTTCCTAAAAATATTCAATTAAAATCATCACTTATATAATAAATGTGGCTCAAACTTTACAAAAAAGAAGTATGATAGTTACTTTTTCAACTTTAATTTCAGCACTTGGAGATCGAATATACGTATAAAATATTTCGGCACCCAATTGATGCCAATTACTTCTGCGGCTCGATCTTAATTCTTCTACAGCCATCCAATATCCGACAAGACCCTGAGAGCAGAGTGTTTCAAGGAACATAGAAAGATAACGCCTACCTAATACACTCTCTAATATTGTATTTAACGGCAGCACCTATTAAAATAAAAATATTAGAACCTCAAATTGATAAATGATTGATGATTAATTTTAAATAATATACTTTTGTATTATCTGCATCGTGCGTTGGAAATGGACCGTCCCATCCAAGAGCCTTTAGAGAAGCTTCACATTGATTCTTAGCATAAGAGAGTTGAGCTATATATCTTTTAAGTTTACGAGCAGCGGCTATTTGTCGGCGCCCGACTCCACTAGGACCCATTCGAGCTCCTACTGCTCCGCTGTCAATTCCAACATCAGCTTCTATACCACGTGCACGACTCACGTTTTGCAATGTAGTCGCTTGCATTATTTGCGTTACTATATTATAACTATAAATCAAAATTAAATTTATTAGCAAATTAATTTCAAAGATTTAATAATATGTATTTATAATAAACTGACCGAATTTCTTTAAGATTTTCAACGTCATTGGATGTTTGAATTATCTTAAGAAAACCTTCAAAACTTTCAGCATATTCATGTGTTCTATTGTGAACAACAGCTGCGGCATGTTGCGCTTCCAAATAATTGATTATTTTCTGATTGAGATAATCTGGCTCTGTTATCATTTGAACAGCAGGATAAAGTACTGAAAACATTATCAATTTGTATTGTAAAACACAAATTTTATTTTGCTAAGAATTTAATAGTAAATATTGTTACTTTTGCAAGTTAGAACTTCTCTTAATAAATGCGTAGCTGGTGCTAGGGAATAACATCTCGGGAGTAAAAACATTATAAACAATTCGCTTAGTTGTCTAATATAATGCATTTCTGTTTGTGCCGACATTAAATGTGGAGATACGGTAAAAACAGGAGGTTTATTGGTTTCCGCCCTAAACGAAAGAGAATTCAGTATGAACAATTAAAGTTACACTAATAAATCATACAATATGGGAACATAATATGAACACTGGATTTTGCGCGTACAGTATGTGAACAACACGCTGTTGATTACATTATTACATATATACGTTTATAAAGTCCCAAAAATATATTTTTAAAAAAATGCATCGAAAAAAAACGCATAACTTCGAATTCGGACAAAAAAAAGTTGCACAAAAAGAGATTTCAGTATACATATAATATTTTATACTTACACTGCTGTTTGAGCAAGGCGAATCTTTTCAAAATGTAGGGTGATTTTTGTAATCATGTCACATGCTATTAGTTTGTCAACATTTATTCTAGAAATTCTCTCATATAGATCTTGTACTGCACCCCATAGATCTTCCTTAAAGTGTTCTACAACGGTTTCGGGTTTGTATGCATATTCTTTTAACCAAATAAGAAGAAAATCTCTTAAAGCTAACTCTATAAGCTGTTGCAAAAGTCCATCGACGGTTCTACCAAAAACAACCGGCAAATGAGTTTGCTGGCTAGCCAATGGTTTTGATAGTTTCAATGGTTCATTCTATAAAATAAAATAAACGTATTTTCATTCATGAAATCATTATTTTATATATGTAAAAGTCAAGGAGTTTAAACCTACTAATTACTAAATAAATCGTGGAAAAAACAAATTATTTCTAATTTTATATTTATATTTCAGGGGTTGGCAAACTATGACATGCTGCCTGTTTATAATCCAGGCAGCAAGTCCAACAAAATTATTTTTTTATGATGTGACCTTTATCAAAAAAAGTTTACCAACCTCGGTTATATACAATATTTAATCAATTGTTAATAAATTATCCAAAAATAATAATAATAAATAAAATAGCACTCACTCCAATATTATCTCTAAAAGTTTGAAGTTCTTTATCAAGCTTTTCAAACAGGCCTGATGGTGTTTGATGTTGGGATGAAAGATAAATATGTGCCCATATTGCTGACGCTACACCCAGCACAATAGAAGATACGGTGATCAGTAAAAAGCATGTTATAGACCAAAACCATGGTAAGAAGATTGCAATTAGGAGGATAAATATTGCAAAGCTTGCAGCTATTATTTCCATACTGAAAAAAATTAAGCAAATATCAATTGAATTATAAATATTAAATGAGTTCGATGATATAATTTTTTATATAATGAAGCGATTATAAATTAAAAAACAGATTTTGCACTGCTAAATTTATGAAAATCATAAAAATATAATGTATTAAAATTATGGTGAAAATTATATGTCATATTGTATTGTTTTATTGATATTTTTTATTGTATTCGAGAAACATACGTTTCCTAACATTTAATACATTGAATAAATCATTCGAAAAAAATCGATAATAGGGTCGACATTGTGTGGATCTGTTACTTCGAATGCATTAATATTTGAATGGATAAAATTGCCACTGAGCAATATTTTCCTTCAACCACACAAATATCTGACACTAAACACTTCATATTAGTACAGTTTGGCCTTAACATGTTAAATTATCGCCGCGTGTGACTAATGCGTCATTGACGACAGTAAATTAATATTTGGAAGAAACTACATTTTTTTCGTATTCATATCAATTGCATAGTTGAAAATATGAATAAATGTATTTTTTGTTTTTTTTTTTTAATATCATATCAGAATTTTTTTTATATTCTTCAAAAAAAAAAATATATTTTTTATATGCATATTTATAAAATATTTAATTGTAAGTTGACAAAATGGTTATTCTCAAGATTGATTGACTTAATTGATTGATAACAAATATATTCAAAAATAGCTTTTAAAAATTAAATACTTATCAATCCAAAATTAAATGGGATATAAGAATCATTTATAAGATATCGTATTAAAATATTTTAACTAGTATTCAAATTTATTTCACATAAATAATACATAAAGGGATATATAAAATTTAATTTATAATTTTTAAAAATTATTTTAAATATCGTTCAAATAAATTATAATTAACATTTTTAATGCAAGTTAATTTTAAAAATCTTATCAATAAAAAAATTATTATCATATTAAAATTATAGTAATGATAATAAATCGTTTATATGGTGTATAAAAATATTTTTTTTATGGACAAAAATGTAAACGACGAAAATCTTATTTTAGTAGCAGCCATACAATTGACATTATTTTAGCTGGCAGCACTGTATAAGTCATCTTCTGACAAATGTCGTTGTAGTCTCGCTGAGGTCGCTAGCTGTTTCAGGGCATCGCCCTAAGGTTTGAAGACGTAAAAGCTCATTCGACAATCGGTAATTTTTCAATACAATTGCTTAGCCTATTTTAATAATAACCGTGAGAATGCTCTCAAAAGATGCGTTTTAATGATGTCTTTGTTTGATAACATTTTTTGTTTGTTGCAGCTTTGTGACAATGCCTATTCTCTACAGTGTTATATCCCGCGGTACTGTCGTACTCGCTAAGCAAGCATCATGTGCCGGCAATTTTGCAGAAGTCACCGAACAAATTCTAGCTAAAATTGCACCTCACAATGACAAACTCACATACTCCCATGGGGATTATCTATTTCATTACATATCTGAAAACAGAATAATTTATTTCTGTATAACAGATGATGTAAGTATATTCTTTTAATATTATTATTTTTATAATAGATTGTTATCAAATTTTACGTGCTGATTAGAAAGATATGAGAATATTTTTTATTTAAAAAAATATTTAATATTTATTCTACGTTTATTTTAGTGCATTCTAACAAATACGTTTTGAATTATATTTTTAAAAGAAAAAACATGAGTTTTGTAAAAGGATTTTTATTAAGAGATATCATGGGTTAAACGAGCAACGTTTAAACAATATTTTATAAAATTTTCACTTAAAAATTTTAAAAATTCAGTTGTTGATACTTGGTTTTTGGAGACCCCTAAAAAAATGTGTTTTCGCTGTGGATACGTTAACTTGTGATAAAAAATGAACGGATTTTTTTTTGAAATTCCAAAACCCTTTTAACTCCTTAATTATTTTGTTTTGTGCATTTAACTCGTCAAAGACGTGCAAGTCAATTAAGACGTTTGAAAATAAAGTTTACATTAATCATACGTATATTTAAATAGCCCCCATGTGTTCATTCAATTTTCAATTTTAGTAGATTTTTATGTACGACGCTAGTTCAAAATCCATTTCCTTGATCATTTTGTATGTTGATAACTTTCCTCATTACAATTGTGGATTTTGTAAATGCGTCTGATATGAGTCATGATTAGTTTGTTTATAACATTTGTATTAGTGTTTACTCAACTATGCCAAGTCAAATCATCATTAATTAATTTTTTTTTTTTTTAAATTATCTCGACATTACACAACTTTGTATGATTTCAGTTTTTTCCGATCAATATTTAATTCAGCATAAAATTGGCATTGCATAAAGATCATTTCATAAATTATTGTTTAATATATTTTTTTAATCTATGTTTTAACATAATTTGTTTATAAGATAGACCCTACGTCAAACTTTTACTTATGGTGGCTCTTATAGCCCTCTAAGAGAGACCCGGCCACCGACAACGCATATTGCTATTTCTGTCTGTCCAGGGCCTTCTTCCTCCAATTTCCCAGGCTCAGACGTACAATGTCTTTCTATCTGATCAGTCCAGCATAGCTGAGATCTTCCGGTGTGTTTGCTGCCACTTAGATTATTGGCATCCGTGCTATATGACCTGCCCAGTGGAGACAGCGGGCTCGGACGAAGCTGGTAATTGACGCTTTGCCATACATATCCATGACTTATCGATTGGACTCTATATTTTTGGAGCCCAAGGTCTCGTTCCGGAAGACTTTTTCTTTGAAGACTTTTTTTTTTAAACTCAATGTGCATTGAATCACAAATGGTCATGGTCCATGCTTTACTCCCGTAAATCACTACCAGCCTAATCAATCTAATGTATAAAAATGAATCTCTATTTGTTCGTATGAAATGCGCTGCCATACCGTTCATCAGATTGCGATAAAACTTTGTTCACTTATTGTTAAAGATTGCGCAAGCAACATAGGCATAGTCGTCAAATATATAAAAATCAATGTTTGTTTGTCCGTATTTAATGCGCTGCCATACCATTCATTCGATTGCGATAAAACTTTGTCAACTTATTGCTTGCACTTGCGGGAATAACATAGGCATAGTAAAAATATTGTATGTATGCACCATATTGGCGCATATTGGTCTGGTGAAATGATTTTAGTTTTAGCCGATAGTGATTTATTCCCTAATATATTTTTTAGGTCATGGTAGCACCGATTACCGTATTGAATCCTGAATGTTATTTTATTATACATTTAGATCTTCTTTGTGATGATGGATCCTAGATATTTGAAATTCTGCACCCTTTCAATATTTTTGTTATTGACACTCACGGAGGTACAACCTCTAGCATTCACCCTCGAAACCGTCATTAGTTTGGTCTTCTCGTAATTTATTGACATACCGAATGTAGTAGACACTTGTGTGTGTAGTTAACACTATGACAATGTGTAGTTAACACTGTTGATAGCACTCAATATTCGTTCATTTCTTCGGAATATTTCTTAATGTTCAACTTGCATGGAAACTGCTTTCTGTTGTTCAGCTATTTTGCCTATTAATGTGTTGCGAAAATAAAAGGAGAGGGTTATCGTGCAAGCCTGCCAGTTTACTTCTGAAGAAGTAGATTTTGCTAAGGAGTGGTGATTCTCGGCTAATGACACTAAGCCAGAATTGTCAAAGGGGAATAATAAAGTTGGTCAACGATAAGAATGATGCGACTATCCTAATTATCAAAGCAAATGCCTACTCTCAAGACAACACGAACGGGCGTCATCTTATTTTTGTTGAAAAAGCTTAATAGCTTATCCGATGATAGCGATTTCAGTTAATTATGCCTAAATTTTATGACGGTTAAAAGTTTCTTTAGAATATGATTTTTTGTTGAATATTAAGTATGCATTTGCGAGTTTCTATAAAAAAATATGGATGTATATTGAGAATGTTTAGACGTTTAGACGTCACGACTTTGCGATTGATGCATGAGTGTATGATGAGACGCAAGACACTCGTCTCTGTCTCACGTTTTCTGGTCTGATAGGGTTAATATCGATTGAATGGAAGTAAGTTTTATGCAAAAACGTTTGACTTGCACGCATTCTTGGACGTTTTGAAACCCTAATCTTTCAGCTAATCAATCAATTCAAGAATAGTTTTATTTTATGTGGTTATTAACTCTATTATAACAAAAATTTAATCAATTGATCAAGGAAAATGTTTGTTTATGTTACTTTCTGATTTTACTCAAATTAATTATGTAATTTAAAATATTGCACTAGATAATTTCAACAATATATTATCTTTTTATATTGTTTTTGTATCTATATTGTATTTTATCATTTCCATGTATTTATACACATTGATAGTGTGTGACACTCTTTTGTAGATAATTTACATAAAGATTGATTTATTTTATTATTATTGGTGATATAGTTAATGCATTGAATATATTATTTCTTACACTTAGGATAACATGTATAAATATATCAATTTGATTATTTTTAATTATGAATTATTAACCACTTCCTATTTTATAATTATATGCATCTAAATAATTATGTTGTAATGTTTAATAATTTACACACACATGTCGCTATTTCATTTTATCATTAATTGTGGCTTTTAAAATTTTGAAATAGATGAGATATCACCAAAGAATTTATATAAAATGATTCGACGTAATAATAATCAAATTATAGAGTTAATGCATTCTATATTATTATTTGTTATGGTGATTTTACATGATTTGTTAATATTTTTAGCAATTTGAAAGATCTCGCGCATTTCTTTTCCTTTATGAGATAAAAAGAAGATTCAATGCTTCGTTTGGAGAAACAGCTACAACTGCTATAGCTTATGCTATGAATAGCGAATTTTCTAGAGTACTTGCAACTGAAATGAAACATTACAGTGAATCCAGAGATATCGATACAATTTCTCGAGTACATGGAGAATTAGATGAGTTAAAAAGTATTATGGTGCAAAATATAGGTAATAAGCCTTAATTTTTAAGTAAATGATGAAATTCTGACGTATATGAAATGTTTTTCGGTTATTATATACTATGATAAATGCATGAGTAATAATTGAACAAGGAAAATAAGAATATGTTTTTATTTTTAGATAACGTAGCTTTACGGGGTGAAAGACTTGAATTACTGGTGAATAAAACCGAGAATCTAGCTAATAATGTAAGTCTTAATCAGCTAATTTTTACCATATTAGAGTTTGATCGAATATTAGGATGATATGTTAATTACAAAACAATTTGTTACAGTCCGTTTCGTTTCGAAGCACATCAAGAAATTTGGCCCGTTCAATGTTCTGGAAGAATGTCAAAATATACGTAATATTAGCGATTGTCATCATAGTTGTCCTGTATCTTATTATATCGATGTCTTGCGGAGGACTTGCATGGAAAAATTGTGTCTGAGGATTCCAACGTTTGATCGGCGAAAAAGACTCGATGCATTACACGAAGTGATTTTAGAATTTAAGAATATTTTGCAAATATTATATATTGGTGATCAAACATAATTTTATTCAAATTCTTAAATTACGGTTCATTAAGAATTTAATAATTCGTTACATTAAATTGAATCATAAATAATAAGATTGATATGATTGTTCAATTATTTTTATCAAAATTCAATAAAACCTGTGTACGTAATTTCATTGATTGTATTTATTTAATTTGGCAACATGATTTGATAAAGCAATTAATTGTAATTCATGCGTTAATGTTTTCTTTTCGAGATCGACCTTTGATACATTGTTGAAATGCGAACTTTCACGTAATATCAATAAGATAGTTGTAATCAAAACTTCGATTGTATGAAACGTATTTAATGTTTAATTTAAAACTTACATATTTGTATTGAATATCTTACGCCCAAACCTCATTCCAAATATTGTTTTTAATGATGAAATTCAAGACAGCTAGCGGAATTTATATTATTTATACCATTTTTGTCGTAAAGCTTGAAATAAAATTAAACATTTTTTATAATGGGTAGTTTTATAGGTGTTTTTTTTTATTTTTGCACACACCACTTGATATAAAATGTGTGATATACAAAGATTTAATTTTAATTTCGTTTTCCTATATACATATATATATAATTTAAGTTATTAAAAAAATGCTCATATCGTGTTTAAATGATCTATTTATATAATTATATATAATCATTTCAAAAACTCTACTGGTCTCTTTCAATTAGTTTATTTTCAATAAATCTTATATATATAATTTTATGCTTCTATTTAACGCAGTATTTCAAATTGGATTTAGATCGAAGTACGTTTGTTTTTTTGGTGTTATCACAATACGTACCATTGAGTTCAAGCACACGGCTTGCAATTATATTTTTTTATGTTTAAGGCTATCTAGCATATAGCTTTTATTGTGCATTCTCGGAAACGAGTTTATATTACATTTGCCAAATGCCAACAGTTTAGATAGTTATTTTAAATCCAATTATGCTTGATTAAACAATTATTTTGTGTTCAATTGAAAGATTGTGATTGAAAAATATTTAACGAACAAATTGTAAAATGAGGTATTGTCATACGTGCTATATTTAATGATGAAAAATCCATTTCCTTCACCTTTTTATACTATGTATATGAAAATGAAGCTTTAGAAATTTACTCTTCCTACTTAGAGAATACACTTAAAATGCTGAAATCGTATTGAATATGTTTATATAAAAATATTTTATCATCTTAGAATATACGTATGTGTTAATTCAAATCATAATGGCTTTATGAAGTAGTTTATAGAAGGAATATTGGAAATGATTACGTATTACTTTTATATATATCTTGCACGTGTTTATGTTAATATATCTGAAGTATATAAATTTTGTAAAAATGTATAAAACTTATTAAATTATAGCAATAACTTTTTAAAATTAGTGTTTTTTTTTATTTAACACATGTTTTTGAACAAATCGTAGATTAAATATTGATGAAGAAAGGCTACGGACAAGGTAACAAGATATCGTTTTAAATGCTCCCAATGTAATAAAGTGAGACGTTTTTTAGCCCAAGTATAAGAAACCGATAAGATACTATATATATTTGTTATTCTGTTCCGTTAGCATATCACCTGGAAGACCTCGTAGGTCATATAAATTGCATATCATATATGATTTATTTAACAGTAAAAAAATTGTAGATAATTTAAAAATATACATTTCAGGTCACGTCTCCCCATACTAATAAAAATATCAAGGGTCTTTGATAGTATTGACTTTATTATGTTCCTTTGGAATAATTTCATTCCTCATTTTTCTATGACAAATAGAGAGGAACACTTCCGTTTGTTGTGGCCGGCGGAAATTCCTCAACAATTACTGATGTTCCTTGAATGGATCTGCCACGAATAAAGGCAATGTATAAGCAAAATTTAGGGTATATATATATATAGACTACGACAATACGCATCTTTGCTACTCTTGATTGGAGGAGGGTAGTAGCTGATGTCATAAATGAGCGTAGTAAAGGAGGCGAACATTCAGATACAGTGTGGTTACAAAGTGCATGTTACAAAGTTACATCTGACTCATTCAGATATAAATAGGGCAGATTGAAAGTTAAACATCGAAATCGATAACAAATCGCTTATTTTTTCAGTTAATTTTGATTTAACAAGCAGCGAGTGACTATAAAAAGGTAAGGACCTATTCAGGTCGAAGCTTAAATCGCTACAACCGCCGAAACTCCGTCTTCGTTCAGACCAGATTAGGTCATCCCGAATGAAATCCATTATTTTTATTTCAACTTAAAACATAATTTTTTCATATTTTGTTACACAAGTCAATATTTTTAAAATCACTTTCGTTATTAATAACAAACTCTCACATCTTCTGCAAGTTTTCTGTCATCTTCTTATAAAAAATAGATGGTTTCGATTGAAAATACGATTGAAAGATCGAAATAATAATCAGAATGTGCTAAATCTGGTAAATAAGGAAGATGCGGAAGAACTTACCAGTTTAGTTATTTTATTTTTAACACGTGAATTTGGCTTTATGATTATTTGATTGGAAAAACCGGTTGTTTTTCTTGTATTTTTTGTTTGAGCATATATAATTGTCGATAATACACAGCTATCGTTTTGTTCGGTTTAAGAAGATCACAGTTAATAAATTTAGTTATATTTCTAGATATTCCGGATGTACAGTATTTCTCTTCTTCAAAAAAGTTGCGCTTTTCATCTTGACAACAATGATACAAATGGATCTAAATGCCCATTCTGTTTACTTCACTAATTTGTTTTAAATCAACGTGTACAGTTGATGTTGAAGATGAGAGTTTCTGTGATAATTCTATTGATTGACGAGGATTTGATCTGATTAAAGATCGCAGAATATCTTCATAAAAATTTGAGATTCGTCCTAATTTAGAGGCATCCTGTAATTTTCTGTTTATCGTTAAACTGGGCTATAAATTTCATTTATGGTGTTTGTGTTAATTATACGCCGTCTAATATGTTCTTTTTTAGTTTCAGGCTTCGCTATGTGTATCCTTAGTAATAAAATACGATACAAAAACAGAGACGTTTTTCGCCAAATCTAGACACAAACTGAACTCGCAAAAGCGAGATTGTGCGATAATAATGGATTTCTTTCGGGAAGACCTAATATAACGCGAGCACTTGAATCATTTGATTTCATCTTCCACAAAGGTAAAAGTGGTTTTATTACCTGCTACATTTCAATCTCATAGCCTTCTTCATTGTAGATATAAAAGTTCTATTTCATAAAATTTAAATATTTAAAATTGGTAACGGTATGACGATTTAAATTGAGTAACACTTGATTTGGCGGATCTTGTATTGCTTCCAAACTCAATCGATTTATTTTATTAAAAAATAAATAGCTCACTTATTATTAATGATTGAAAGCAATTTTGATATTTTTATTATAAATTAATATTGAATAAATTATTATTTTTTATTATTGAAAAAAAAATATTTAACCTCCATCCAGAATATATATTGTGTCTATAAGAATTATAATTTCAAACAACACTGTGAAAACATCCCTCTCACTTCTAAGAAGAGTGGTTTTGAACCTTTTATCGTTAAATATTATTTATCTCATATTAAGAGGATTTATATTTACTAATTAACACATGACATAAAATATATGTTATTTACAAATAACATATATTTTTTCTCACAAGTTTAGAAATGCGTTTAAAAATATTTTATTTTAGCAGAACAGGACAATTCTGCAACCAAAAGGTAGAAAATCTGCGTTTAAAATAATATATCGCTGAAGAATATTTTGTATTCTATCGACTATCGGTCGAAATTCATCAATAATAATGAAACATATATTACTAGTAATCGAGCATTATCTCATTATTGATAATTAAATTTATAAATCTTAAAACCTTATTGCTAAGTATTATGATTCCATTGACTAGAGATTTTCGTTGATTTTATGAGCGTAAAAGCGATTTCATGATGCACTTTTTAACACTTTTTAATTCTGCTTTAAATCCTTAACTTGTGAATGGTAATAGTTAGATACGTAGGTAGAATACATGTGTTTATTTGGCACTGTGTCGATGTTGTTGATCAAAAATAGTAATTTAACCCTCTTAGTGCCGGATGCCGATATAATGACGTTGTTAACATCTGCGAAAAGCGCCAACGATCTCTAATTTATCGTCGACTGAACAGAAAATTTAATTTTAAAAATGCTACAAAGGCAATAAATCTTAAATATTTATATAAAAAATTAAGAGGATGGACAAAAGTGAGGATTTGGATGGGCTGAATGAATGAATATGTGGCTGTTATATGATTAGGATTATACATGTTTTATACCGCACCACGACCAAACAATATTTCGCATTACTTGTTGTAGATAAAATGTTTTTTTTTTATTTTCTCTTATGATTTTCAATTAACACATTACGTACGGGAAACAGTAATATGTTCTATGTCGGTTACATACGGGAAGCATATTTTAATGAATTATGCTGTTTTTTGGTCAACGACGGTTAAAACATTATTCCCGACATTAGACTATATTAAACATTAGACCCGCGGTAATCCGACAAACATTTTGCAAGACGGTGTCGGATTGTCCAATTTGTCGGACTATAGAGTGCTGCTCCCGACCCCTTGTAGTCAAGAACTTTTAGGAAAGCAGTACTTGTAGAATTAACATCATAAACACAATAGCCATAACATTTATAAAAAATAAAAACCTTTTATGGTCATTAAACGTATTCCATGACGACGTCTTCTCTTTTATTATTGCCTTGTAAAAAAACATTACATTCATGTCCAATATGGGTCCAGAAATAGGTATATGCCTGTTTCTTTCCCAAAGAAACGACTTGCCAACTTACAAAAATATTCATTACGATTTAGGCGATTTAGAATCACACTTTTGCATTTTTTTTACAATGGCGAAGCTTTACCGTACATATGTATCATACTTGTATTGGGATGTCGGACTACAGAAGGCGCCGGATTAGACTGGGTCCGGATTACTGTTGGTCTGCTGTACTTGGCTTATGAGCAATTATTACAACTACTTTTTTAACTAAGCACTTTCCAAATACATAGAGTAACCTATAATTGTGTTTGATTTTCAGAAATATTTTTTCTAGTATAATTCTTCTTACTGTTGTAGAGTGCTTTCCGTTGAGTCAAAATTGCATGATTCAATATGGATTTCTCAAAGTGAATTTATGAACTATAAAACATCCTGAGAGTTTTGTCCTGGAAACAAAACCCTGACTTTAACCCAAATGAGTATTTATGGGCTATAAACTATGAAGCAGAGGAGTGCAAAAAAGTAGGACTTCGAACCGGAACGAAATCGATAACCGGTAAACTCGGTATTTTTGAAACGATATAAATGTTAGGAACGTAATCGAAACCAAAAAATAACGGTTCGAAGCCCTGCGCTTCCAAGAAGTTAACAAAGCAAAAAAAAAAAAAAATTATTAACTAACGAGATATTATCAATTCAATCACACCCCGATTCAATGACTACGAATTTATATGTCAAAGTTATCAATATCAGTCTAATTTTTTTAAAAATATTAAATAACACATGTAGCAATTATTTTGTGTAAAAAATATATTTGTAAGTGTTATGGCATTTTATGTAAATGTCATATTTTATGTGTGACGTTGAAAGATTGCCTCACGCGAAGTTCCCCGTACGTGATGTGTTAATATTATTTCAACAAATATTGTAAATTCCATTGGGATTAATTTATTCACGCTTTATTTCATAAATCCTTTTGAATTTTTAAAATATCATTAACACTTATTTTTTTCGAACCTTATCAAGTTATGTCAAATTGGTTTCGGGCAGCACAAATTTTATATTGAGGCAAAGTGTAGAATTTTTGTTGTTGTGGTATAAATGTGTTGTGGCCAGATGTTGTCGATCGCTGTTAAGGGGTGCGAAAGGGGGTGTTTGCACCCCACGAATCCTGTTCCGGGTAGGCGGGGCGGGGGAGGGGGCTGCTGCACGGAGCTGCTTCACACTAGAGGTGACTGACGGGTGGGTTGCACGTGCCACGCCAGCGCGTTTTGCGTCACATAAACATATCATCCATTTTTAGTAAATATTTTTGACATATTTACAATCCAGTGGGGTGGTAGCAGCCCCCTACGCTATTTTAATCGACTTTTACGGCGACTTTCATTCATCGTTTGTGCCAAACGTCAGGCGCACCTCTGCACGGTTCCTAAAGATGCCCATGGCATTTCGCGCGCGTCACAATACACGAATATGTCTTCAGTGATCAGTGTGACATCGTCCGACTTGAAATTGCGGGTCTCCTCCGATGGATTCTTCGCCGAAGAAAAATGTAAACATTGGAAGCTACTACACCCGTGGAAATGAAAGAGAGGGCGCTATTGCCGCCCATTGAGTGAACTGCGGCTGCTCTCTTTGTTCGCAGACTTCAACAGTTCCGTACTACGACTGGTTCCCGTCTTCTCCATTATCATTCCAGTGAACGGTCGAGACTGACGATGTAAACATCGAAACCTTCGCGGTTGTGACCTCAAACATATGATTCCGTCGTATAAATGATAATATATTTTATATGCTTATGATACACCAGAGCAACACCAATCGAGATCTTATGATAAATCTAAATAATAATGTGTTCCATTCGTAAAGAGTTCGGCATCGAGGAGGATGACTCTATTTTTTTAGTATATTTTTCGTGTAATGCTGTTAAATGTGTTCATGCGTGATTTTCGAAGTATGTTCGTCGATGTGGTGTCATGAACGAGATGTGACTGTGAAACTCTTCGACTCGGGATACTCGCGGTCTGATCAGGATGGAGGACAGCTCTCCGGATCTGTCGCTGAAGCTGCGGCGAGGGTCCAGCGACTCGAGAGATTCCTTCTACATGGACTTCGCCCAGGGGATAGACTCGGACATTGAAGAAGTCACCACGATAGAGAGGCCGAGGCTCAACCAGGACACCTCGGGAACCGACGGCGGAGACACCGACACTTTAGCGACACCCTCCGGGCTGGACGAAGCCAAAGAACTTTCGGCGCAATGGTAAGTCCAATCTTATCAATCGATCTATAGATTAAGGCGATTAATTGATTATCTATTAATTTATGCGCCCATCAAACTGTTGCGCTCCGGGCCCCATGCTGCGGAAGCCCATTGGTTAATGCGCCCCTGATTGCCTTCGAGCACGCGATCAACGAAATTTTGACCCGTAACGGTATTCTGTAATAGTGTTTGCTTTATTTACGATCACGATGTTACGCCTTAATCATATAAAAACGAAATGACCCCCGGTCGAAATTGTTTTTTTTCCCGCCGTTGAATTACTGTGGCATTCCCGTTATATATTTTTTTCACAAAAGGAACCATTAATATATCCCCTAGGGATACAGTGACATGTGTACATGTGACATAAACATAAAAAAAGATATAAACAACAACACGTGATAATAATGTAGTACGTAGTAATGAGCGTTCCAGCGAGTACAATAATTCAAAAGCTTAGTTCCAATCGTTTCATTTTTATTGTAATGTCTTTAGATATCCATGGATTGGACGTTCAACGATCTCCAAGGCAGATTTTTCTGAAGATCAGATTTTTAGATAATGATTTAGTATTGCCTTCCACATATGGTATAATCAGAATATGGTTGTCGGAATAGATTAATTTCTGGATTGAAACAATGCGAAGAAACACTCAAAATCAGGGCTTCTAACTGTTATGTTTTTCATTTCGGTTTTCACTTTGGTTCAGTTTCAAACATCCATATCGGTTTTTTCGGTTTTCTATTTTCGATTTAGCTCCGGATGATTAATTCTTTATTTTTTAAATTTGTATTTTAAATTTTTAAATATGGGTATATAGCAATACAGAAGAGATAACCTAAACGAAACCCAAATATAATGACTTAAGATTGCATGCTGGAATTTGGGTTGATAACAATGTTATCTGAGGTATTGATTTTAAAATAATATACAAAGATAGTTCCAAAAGTTCTCGACCTAACGTATAGGTGGCGGTTAATGTTTTTAAAAAAAAGCTATGATAGAAAGTGTCTAGACGCTACGTTGCTTCTGTGATCGTACATATCATTGAAAATTCCCATAAAGAGGACGGAGTGGCCACAATGTTTGTATGTCCAATCGGTCCGCTTTTCGGACCGCTGATATGACGAACTAGCGGCTCGCGATCAGATGCCATACCGGAACGTGTCTACAGAACAATTATAAACTCTCATTATAAAACGAACTTGTCCGAAGAAGACTGATCGGGCTGATTGTTCAAATTTTACAATCGGTCGAAAATATTGTTGTCTTTATTTTATTGTGGGCTTATGCCGGCTGGGTCATCGCAACGTTTAAGCAATAACTTCTTCTTTCGGTTCTGCGTTTTGAGCCCCAAGTCCAGTTGCGCCCATGGCGGGCGCCTGATTATACCGATATTTTGGAATCGGTTCAGTTCTGACTTTTGATCAGGTAAATATAACGGTTTACCGGTTATCGGCTTTTGGTTCAGTTTCGGTTCGAATATCGAATTTCGTATCAGTTTTCGTACCAAAATATTCTGTCGTATAACCTTTCATTTGGTTTTGCAGATCTTTATAGTGGATATAATATTGGAAGGGTTGTTTAAAATTGGAAAAGATCTTAATTTAATGATTCTATATCTCTTCTCTATAAGTCTTCAAAAACCTATAGTATTATTTTGATGTAATTTCAAACTGATCAAAGGTTTCGTTTTAATTTGAACCCTATGAGTCTAAATTATTAGTCAAATCACTAAATTGTTGGATTACCTACAACTAAACTTGTCTATAAAAACACACAACTATAAGCCTTTAAATGAATGCAATGTTTTGCACGGGACTCGGAATATTGATAAATACCAAATGCAAATGCAATTCAAAATGCAAAATGTATAAGTCCTCCAAAAATATTCCAGGAGTATTTTTTGTTGACATTTGACGTTCCAAGACATTTGTTGATAAACTAATTAGGTTTTTGACACCTTCATCTCGGAGGTACATGAGATGAGTTTTCAATAAAAGTGTATAAGCTATTCTTATAAGAACGAGAGATCATTTCATTCGATATTTTGATATTTTAACTATGAAATTAGCATAATTTTTCATGATAAACGATAGTTAAATAATGTAAAATTTATGTTTATTTCGCTGTAAAAAAAAATATTTTATATTACTATGAAATGAAGATTAAAGAGGAGTATGGGGCTAATTTTTCATCGCGTCCTTGCTTTGAAAAGAAGATTGCACGTCGTCCTGTAAAACGCAGACTGCTCATTTATATTACAAAAATTTAATTCTGTCTCGTGACGCGTTTTTAAATTAGTATTAATCATTGAGACGGGATGAAAATATATTAGATTTTAACTATGATAGTTTGCGTTTACCTATTTTAATTTTAAAAAAGACATCAATCTCAGTTTCAATGACGTTATAAGTTGAGATATTCTTCATTTTTAAAATGTCGATATATTGGTCATATGATAATTAATATGGATCATTTGCATACTGGCTGCACATGGCTACTATGGTCCTTTCAAGTACTTCGCTGTAATGCATCATCTGTCAAATTACATCTTGTCATGATCGTTGGAGTAGCATCGAGATATTCTTCATTATTAATTCAAACAGAAATGGTCATTGACAATGCGCTTCCATTGCGCAACATTGCCTGCAGATTATTTGGACAGTCGAAAAGTTATTAACTTATTCATTGCGGCAATCGGATCAGAGTAGGCTCCAGATCGACCCTTAGCCACTAAAAACATTTATAATGTATGGAGGATCCGTGTCTAGACTAATTTCATCAGGTTGTAATCGATGAATAAATAACGGGATAAACCACTGTCAGCGCCGAAGAGAATTTACTAGGAGCTGGGAAGACGCAAAGCCGACATATTCCTACAAGATTGATGATGAGATATCAACGGATGCTTTTAGATATTCCACGCAGGGTCAAAAGAAGTCAACATTTATTATTTGGGACAAGCCTAAAAATTTTATTACAAAAAAATGGGATACATCTCCCCTTCGTAAAATAATACTGCGCATCACGAGCTCAAGTTAAATCCTTTTAAGGACACGATATCTTCATTCGATCAAAACGAATTTAAAAAGGCTTTTATTAACGATCCCCTAAAAATGTATGACATAAATCTTAATCCGGTACGCAAGAGCTTTGAATTCAGAGCAACTATCCAACCCCATAAAATCAACAATTATTCAGGCGATCTAGTTAAATCTCTCCCGTTTTTTGAGGAGCCTCTGAGTGAGATACAAATAAAAATAAAGCTGTAAAAAGGGGAGATGACTAAGACCTTTAAACTTTAGTGTCAAGTCATGCTTATTGAGAAGATTATGACTAAGGATTTCGATTCTTCCGGGTATCTTCTTTCGTACCACATTTTGTTCGAACGCCGCCGCTGAATCACGTCGATAGTTTTGGTCCATGTATTTTTGTCGCCGAAATTTCCTCCGAAAATATTTTTCTACGATGACATCACGCCATTTCGCCATTGTTCAGCGTTACATAAAATATTTCCATGCCGTTTAATGGTATCCTTTGTTCCATAATCAAGATCGATGAATAATATTATGACCCATATATACTCCCCTCGCATTTCAGAGTAGGGTTAATAAACTTCCGGTCGTCCTTCTTAGTCATAGAACAACAGCAATGACTTTAAAGTTATAACAACTAGGCTAAAACCGCCCACAGCCTTTTAATATAAGATTTAATTTTAATATGAATATGGATGATACAAATCTTTATATACCGTTCATTCTATTGTTCGCAAGTCGGAGATTTGCTATTAAATATGGACAAAATCCTTCACATTTTTTTAAAAATATGGAGATAAGAACTACAAAGCTATGGATTAACAGATAAAATCATTATATTTTTCGGAACAAAAACTGGAACATAACCGGTTCGAAAATATCTTTACTTTGTTCATCCTGTTAAATCAATACTTTAGATAATATTGCTATTAACCCAAATTCCAGCATGCAAGAAAGAAATTTTTAGCTAGGAGCTGAACCGAAAACTGATAACCAGAAAAATCTATTTTATTTCCCGGAATGAAAATCGTAACGGAACCGATATAAATATTTGGAACTGAACTGGAACGAAAACCGAAATTAAGGACATTCTACATGTCGATAAGATTTTTCATTTTTATGATCTAGTTGGGCTCGAGGTGAAGTTCATTTTTTCGTATGAAGCTAATGAAATTGGCTCAACAACGGTAATAATTATTTGCGATCTATTAGCCAAATATAAGATAATCGCACTATCATTTCCATTTTATTGAGGTAGCTTTTAGCAATCCATTTTAAGGGACTATTACCAATCATTTTGACATGGATTTTCATGGCGTATATATATTTTTAAAAAATGTGGTCGCCAGCTACACCTCCTGTAAGATTTGAACCCAATATAATTGAGTTACGAATCCGACCGCTTAACAGTGGGACCACATACAGATACTATTCCATTACAGGTCATATTTATTTTATTAGAATAATGACAATCCAATACATATTTATTTCTCTAAGCATCTTTCAAGAATCGGATTTGTTCTTATTTTATCGATAGTCGATTGTGATGCAAATTTGTACTTTGGAGCAATGTACTGAAGAAGTTATTGATAGATTATATCAGAGCCGTAACGAGGGTATGAAGCGCCCTTGGAAAGTATCTAACTTGCCCCCCCCCACCCCGGATTTTCATTTAAAAATGATATACGAAGATAGTCCTAAAAGTACCCGACCTAAACAATAAACACGCGCTCCCATGATATGTATTTGGTACACAATATGAAATTCTGACAAAATCTAAACCCCGTATCTATTATATTTCATATCGATATTCCCATTATTAGAGTCCAGTTGTAGTAAATACATCATGGTGAAGGAAAGACTAGACGAGACCGTACGAACTGTCAGGATGAACAGCGCAGTGGTCGACCAAATGATGTAACCACGCCAGAAATGGTGAAGAAAATCCACAAAATGGTATTAGATGACCGTTGACTTTAAGTTCACGAGCTACCAAACATGGTAGGCCTTTCATAAAATGCTGTACATCGCATATTGACCAAAAACTTGGACATAAGAAAGCTGTGCGTAAGATGGGTGCCACGTTTGCTCACAATGGAACAAAAACAGTGTCACAATGATGTTTCAATTGAGCGTTTGGCGATGTTTCACAGCAATAATGCTGAGTTTTTGCATCAATTCATAACCTTGGATGAAACATGGGTCCATCACTTCACATCTAAGACAAAGCAACATGGCAAAATTGGTCCCACTATTCCTATTTAAGATAGCCTCTGAGGTGACTTCAGTAATCTTACTGATCATAGATGGCCCCAAGGTGTGTGTGTGTCCAACCGGTCTGCTTTTCGGACCGCAGATATGACGAATAAATGCCACATGATCGGACATCATACCCGAATATGTCTACAGAACGATTACGAGCTTCGGACAACAAAGTTGTCGAAGAAGACTCTTCGGGTGGGTTTTTTAAATTTTACATTCGGTTGAAAATATTTTTATCTTTATTTTATTAATTTAAGCGATAATAAAGAGAAAAGAGGAATTAGATAACTTAGTATATATTATAAAGTAAAGTAGAATGGTCAAGTAAAATAAAAACCATGTGCAACTCTCGACCGGGTCGGTGTTCTGCGTTTCGCGTTTCAAGTCCAGAAAAACTCAAAAAATAATTTGGAGCAGCGAGTGGCCATTAAAAAGTGAGGACTTGTTCATGTCATGATTTATGCATGCCGTATTTTTGTTAATTTACTTTGCATTTCACAACAGTGAAACATTACAAACATTAATGTGGAAGTACATTGATTGAACCCATTTAATAAAATACATACTATTGCATGGTTTAAAATATTCGGAATTATAAGGGGTAACATTTTTAGTAACGGAATGGTTGATGTGCAACGATGCGTTCATAGCATTTAATGGGCTCATTGAAAAGTGACCGAAAAAAGGATGCGGATTCAGGCCACCACTTGCACAAAAATGCAGATTTTTGCACACTTGAATATCCATAAAACTTGAATTCGCTTTAAAAGAAAATATATTCAATGTGAAAGGGACTGTTCATGAAGGCGAATTTGAGAAGTAATGCCAACATTTACACTGTAATAAGTCTAGCTTTTAAGAATTGATACCAACCCCCCTCCCACTCAAATTGCACGGTTCTAAGGTTCTAATCCTGTCGCCGACTTTGCTCGGGGATATCGAGTTTCACGCTCCCTTTTACACCACAGTGTCGTTGGCCTCAAGATTTATCGTCTTGAACAGATACCCATTAGTGCCCGCTTCAATATATACGAAGAGGTAACAAAAAAATCCCTGAATTATATTTTCCCAACTATGCTCTTCGGGAGCATTGAAACTTTTCCTGGGAGAGCGCAGAGGAGTCGGATCGAATTACGGTTCCAAACCAAACCCAATCAGGACAAACGCAATTATTTCTTATCTACATTTCTATCTCTAACCGAAATAACGATTTGTATTTCAACCAAATTAAATTTAAAGTAAAACGACAGCACTGATTTCGTAATAAATTGAAGTATTTTCTAAAGACACAAAGGCTACTTTTAAAAGGTCTTTAAAAATCCCTAGGGCATCATTATGAAACTTCATGAGACCATCTTTCATCCTGTCTTACTACAGCTATGTGGACCGTTAGAACCTTTTTTTATAAACTGTAATACGATAACGTATACATAGATCATTTTAATGTGACAACATTGTCTTCTTCGTACACATATTAATTTATTTTTAATATCAAACATCCGAATTCATACGAAAAATTATATTTATATGCTCGAGGGCAGGGCCATCAACATATTGATAATGAATTATTCGGTAATAAAAAGAATGAAACATCCAAACGGATAGAATTTTGATTGGCATTATTATTGATTCATTGTCAAGATTAAACGAGGGGGTGTTTTATTTATTCGACAATGGCACTAACGCATAAATACAAGATTGATAGGATACTCAAGTACATGGCCATTAAATATCCCTTTAAATGTTGACGATATAAATATATCGCATAGGAATAAAGTTTTACGATCAAAATGTAAAATATGCCGCTTTGAAAAATTTTGGATTTAAAAGTATTTATGTTTATGTGTGTAAATAGGAATTTTTAGAGGCGCTCAGTTCAAAGATTGTTCGTTTAATTGCCATTTTATGATTGTGGTAAACGACATTCAATTATCTTCCATTTCGTCATGATTTTTATTAGATTTACTCTAAGGGATGTATCAAATGTCGGATACGAATGTTAAGTAGATTTAACAGCTGTAGGATATATTTAATGTTGTGTTCTTTGTGTTGAAATACAGACAAACGAACATAGGGCGTCATTTATTACTTCTTAACACTTGTCTTATTTATTACCTATCAGTTTAATACAGAATTTTCATAGCATTATTTGTTGTTAAATAGACAAAAACGGCAAACAGAAAAGGTGCATCATGTATCTGTATATTGTGTTTTTTTGTAATTTTTTATATTTTTTGATTACGATTGAGAAAGACGCTCCTCGTCATTGGAGTCTCGCAGTTGGGTCGTTTTCTGTTTGAAATTTATATATCTATTCCTGTTTATAAATTTATACTCTTTTATATTTCTGACATTTCTTCGATCCAACAATTTAAAGAATGGATAACGTAGATAATCCGATCAAAGTCCCTGAGAGGGCTGAATATCTGAGATAAAAATATGATAGATTAAACAATCATTTTTATTAAATTATCATGATGATGTTGATACTTTGTATTGAACCGGCTTTTAGAGCCTGTTCGCTATTTGAATATCAAACAAGACTTGGGTTTTTTAAATTTATATCGGCAAACATATTTTGGGCATAAGTTCCCTCCATTCGATTTATTTATGAATTATGGCTTTTGTTCCGTTTCATGATTCCGTTTTGTGCTTCCTCTTTATACGGATTCCGTGCCATTCTTCAAGATGTCATTTCTATCATGTGAGCAAATATATTTATATTTCTTCCTGCGAACGACAGAACGCGGAAGCAAGAAGATTTGAAGTGTTTTCTTTTATATTTCACACGAGGAGAATAAAGGTGAACCATTTCACCACGAACAAAAATAGAAGACGGATGTCGAAACAAAACAATCGGGATTTGATTCATTACAGTTTTTCTATTTGGATCTGTAGACCGAGCCATATCCCTAAAAATCTATCCCACGAACACGTGTTGAGAGTAAACACACGTCCTTCCAGAAACACACACGTGTTACTGGAACGACAGCATCTTGTGAGAATATGACATCGAAGTGTAAGCATCGTTGATGATAAATCGAGCTGATCGCTTTAGATTACTTACACAAAAAAATGGGGATGAAAAGAGCCTTGGTATCGAATAAAATGTTCATATCCACCCTTTAATGGATTTTCGTGCTTTTTATGCCTTATAATATAAAAAAATCTCTCTTTTGTTCCCTATACGCCAATATCTTCCCCCTAATCTTCAATAAAAATATTCATGGAGGCGGCAACCGAAGAGATTTCGTATACAATTACATTCATGTGGAAAATGTTTTTGTTTCAATTTCATACAAATTCAATGTTTGTACACGAACAAAGAATGCTAAATTCGACTAGAAAGATTAATGAATTATATGTTTGCCACATTAAATGTATATCATCGTTCCATCAACATTTTATCCTGGTTAACATCCAAAACACTATAGTAGCATGGTATGTAAATATATCATCATCATAGTGCAGCCACAAACAGTCAACTGCAGAACTAGGGCCTCTTCAATATCCATTCACGGGAAGAGGTTACATCCAATTCATCTGTATCATACATTTACCTCCTCGTTCGCTCGATATTGAATGTAGCCTCCGAGTTTCATTTAGAATGCTCACCCAGCGGGTCACCTGGATGAACGTGTCGAAAGGCGCTGTCACGACCGTCTCGATAGGGAATGAGAGGAAATTTGTAAAGACTACTAAAAACTACTCTAGACTACCTTCTTGATTTTACTGGAAAGGGCTTTCTGGAGTACAAAGAGTCCAGTTCCACCTTTCCTCGCGAGGACGCTGTCGGGCTAGGGTGAAGCTCTATGTGACGCAAAAATGCAACCCCTGCGAATTCTAGACTGAGTGGTTTCCAATTTCGGGTTTATCCTCCCAGTTCGATGAGCGAAAGATTGATCCTCACAGAGCGATATAGAAGGCAACGGAAGATAATGTTATCGTTGCCAATGTGGAATTCTTCCTTTGTCGCTCTTCCGGGCCGTCTGCATGTTGTTCTTCTCGTGCTTGTTCTGTTCATTTAATTTTTTAGTTACTGGGCCAGTAATGTAGAATACATATTTTTAAAATGGAAGCATATCGTCATATCGGGATACGTTCTGGGCCAATGATTTCTCTTAGTGATATCCCAAATGATCTGTTCGAGTCAGCGAAGAGACGTCGCATGATGGCGAACATGGTTAAAAAAATGTCTTATCTTGGTCACAGTTCATAGCATATCCATTTATTTAGTTGCCATTAGGGAATCCAATCCCGGGATCCGGGATCCCGGATAGTTTTAGGTTCTCATGAATTCGGGATTGGAATTTTTATCTAACAGAAATCGTATATCTCCCCAGCACGATGAAGGCTATTAAATCGAGAAATTCCCGCCGAAATCTGGATGCTTGGAAACAGTGACGTAACTACTAATTGGCGAGTTTAGCCGACGCATAGTGGCAGTAACTGTCTAATCTATGTATTCATATATACAGTACATATATTTTTTCAATTTTGTATATTAACCTTTCCCTACCGGTGATGTATTTATGTCAACTCTAATAATGGAAATATCGATATGAAATATAATAGATATGGAGTTCAGAATTTTTGTATTCCTCCGTAACATAATTACGAATCACATTAAAGTATTATAGTATATAAGTATTCATCTGCAGATCCAGACTAAATGAATGTAATTTCTTAAACTATTGAAAATGCAATCCCGAAATCCCGGGTTCGAAATTTTGGATTGGATTCCCTAGTCGCCATTATTTAGCGATCAGATCACGTGGCTTGCGAGCAGGTTCCCGTCGAATCATTTAACCTCGGGCTATCATTGCTTTTTTTTTGTAAATCTGCTTAAAAATCGTTTATTTGGGTGTTAACTGCTGGAGTACCCTTCAGGCGTTCCGCTCTGATGACAGTTCATATTCGGAATTTCCTAGTTATTAAATGGGCACTAAAACATTTATGTACTAACCGGAATTCATTTATAATGTAATGGGTCAAATCCTGGACTCACCTTAAAAATAGTGTGTAAAAAAAAAATACATTTGGAAGATCGGAAATACATATTGATTCATGATTACAATGGTTCATTTAATTAGAGCGCTATTAATAATCCATAGCGTGTATATATTGCGAAATGGTACGCACGCGGGGAGATTCGTTAATGCGGGCGGTGGCAGATGCTTCAACGAATGTCAACTGGTTAAAATACGCAGCGATCAGTAGAGGTGTGTAAAAAATATATTTCATGACTTTTGGGATGTATTTTGTATATATGAATACAGAAAAAATCAGCTAAATGGTCGACTAAAACATGACACAGTGTCTGTGTCGCCGGACACGTACACGTTTGTTCGCCCTATGGTACACATGCTGTGTCATCAGTCATTAAATTATCATGTAAGATATATATATATCGCTTTTCAAAAATAAAATGTTATTGTTGTGGTTTTCAAAGATTAAAAAAAATGATTCCTTGAATTTCACATTATAAATTCCAGTGTACAAGTTTTCTTATGAAACTTTCAAAAACTTGTTTTCAAAGTCCATGTTTTCTTGTGCTAACACCGTGAAGACATTAATATCGTAAAGTTTATATTGAAAGTTTTAATACGACCAACTTGTGGCAATGCGTACGTTATTTTTAAGAAGACATTTTGCCTCTGCTCGCACGGAAATCCATGGCAAAGGCATAATCTCTTTTTAAATATGAATAGCAAATTATGCATAATGGTTTATCGATCATCGACGACACGTGAGTTTTAACAATTGAATACTTTGTATTGGTAAATGTGTATCTTTGATCGGGCTGGGTTCTAAGCCGAACAATCACGTTCGTGATTCAATGTCCCGGAAAGAGGATTGCTTCCGATTCAATTAATAATTTTAAGGGTAAACTGTTTATGTGAAGATATATACAGAATGGACCGGAAATGGGACATAATGCTTATATAGACATCGAATCAACAGGGAGTCATTTTTAGACAATAGAACACGCCGTGTGGATGTGATTTGATAAGGGGATTTGGCAGGATGCGTGTTTGACGCATTTATGGAATATGTCCTTTGATCAATCCTCGAAAAGTGCACAATGTGATTCAAATTCGTCAGAAATAATTAACCAAATAGTGAGTCAAATCCTGGACTCTGGATACAGGTTAAATTTGATTTTCATGCAAGTAAATACTGTGACAATTAAGAAATTTGGGCAAGGATGCCTATGGATGGTTATTTTCAATTATTTTCTGACTCACTAATAGATTGTCTTCAGATAATCCTAGCCTAATTAAAACATGTGGAAAATGCAATGAAAACTATCACATGAAAATGTATTTCCATAGAAAAGTCTCCTATGGAGATCGCAAAGGTTCGATAACAAATATGGCACTTTGAAAAGAAAAATAATTGGCAATTAATAAAGCTTTGTCTTAAGTGATTGTGTCGCTCTAGGAAGTCATTCTCAATTTGTTCTTCAGCCCATTGGTATTTTAAATCTGTTTTGGGTTAATGATTAAAGTGTAATTTTTACGCTATTAAAGTTCTACGATGGAAGATCACAAATTGGAGAGAGCACTTTGAGAACCATAAAAAGGGTTGTAAGAGTGACAATAGTCTTCAATTAGTGTAAGTAGTGTGTGACAGGATATCCACTCGACTCGACATCAATTAAAATGCAAACATGTGCTTGTAGGAATAACTATTTATATGTTAGAGAGTACCAAATGAAATTGCTGGATATAGACGAAATAAGCCGCATTACCACCATGTTCACCAGACCAAATGTCATTGATTTTGCTATACCTTTTTTATATCATTGTACATATTCATAAATGTATTTGAAAACTCTTAATAGGATAATTAATATAATTTAATATACTAAGTGAAGTATAAATAGTATATATTTAACATGGGTTAATATGAAAATGTATGATTCAGAAAACCTTAGACTATTATATAAACATATTGCTTAAAAGTTTATGCAAAAAATAGATAAAATTCATACAGGAATTTCATTGGAAAATATCATATTAAAGGTCTTTTACTTTCAAGATATTTTTTTAAAGAGATAATATTGATGACCTTCGTGGGTTCTTTTACTATCGGGTCGTAGACGCGGAAGAAGACGATCAGGTTTTCTTCTTCTTAAATGGTCAGATGATCTTTGAGAAGATCTTTATTTAAGTTTGAGATAATGACTACTGTTACGATATTGGGAAGCCAGCGCGACAAACGCGTCTTTCTGCGGCCAAGACTGTCGGACGATCCTCCGATTATTGCGAAATCAAATCAAGTTTAAATAAGAAAATAACTCAATATTCTCGGTTTGATCGTTAAAACAAATTTATTTAAAGTTCTACATAAAAATAAAATAAACTTTTATTGAACTGGAAAATCTCAAATAACTAAGTATTAACTCAAATAACGAGTTCTTTCGAAGATTGTCGTCTTGAATAACAATATTGGAAGAGAAGATCATCAATAATTTGAAGCATTGAGTGGCAATGGAATAACACGACGCTGCTTTGGTCATAAACAATTATCGACATTTATATTCGCACGCATTTTTGATAAAATAATATGCTTTAACTTCATAAGCAAACAAAATATGTTAATATTAGTGCCACAATCAACGTCCACAGTATGCTTTGTGAAGCATATGTTTCATTGCTTGATTGTTAATGTTTCCTTCCGCCTGAAATATATCCAATCTAACAAAGCCCATCGTTTTCAATGATAATCAACACAGTGTAATGTATTAACAGCAATTTATGTGCAGCATGATTGTATAAAAAGAGTTATGCGGTCACAATTAATTAAAATCCTGCTAAACGCGAATCGAAAATTGAAACGCATCGGGCGATTTTGTTATACGAATTCCCCTCCCCACAGAGGCGCGATTATGTGTGTATATACATTTTTTTTTCAATTTTCAGATCGTTATTTTAATTGGGGTACAAATTGGCGGCATAAAAAGCTAACTGGATGCTTACGGACACGCAGACAAATAATCGCTCCTACATGCCCAGTAATAGTTTCGTGCCTATTTTGGGGGGCTGTATATCAACAGCAATTAGTGAAATGCCCTAATTTTCCATGTCATGACTTAAAAATATGCACCTAATTGAGTATAATAAGCACTTTCGTCGGTGGAAATTGTTTTTTGTACCGAAGTAATTAAGAGTAATGATGTATTAATGCTTCGTTTTAATAAGTTCATCGTGTATTCGTTGGACGATCAGTACTTCATGTGTGCACGCTTGATGGAATACATGAATGAAAAATCATGTTTTTATAGTCTTTCGAATCTTAATCGTGTATGATTAACTCTTTCATACCGAAACGGGGTATGAAAATTACCCAAAAATAAAGATAAAATGCAATAATTACTCTATTTGTGATATAGTATTTAACGCTTTGGCGGATACGTCTGCATTAAGCAGTCATTTTTTATACCAAAAATTACGCATAATGCAGACGTGTCCGCCAACGTGTTAATAAACGTACACAATAATCTTATATATAAAAATCAATGTTTGTTTGTCCGTATTTAACAAGCTGCCATACCGTTCATCCGATTGCAATGAAACTTTGTCAACTTATTGTTTACACTAACGAGAATAACATAGGCATAGTAAAAATATTGTTTATGTACGCAATTTGTAATGCGAGACGTGACATTGCAATTGTGTTTTCTTTATAATATCATTAACTTATTTGGTTCCACGTGATATTTGAAAAAAAAAGATATGGTGAATAGAACAATCCGAATAGTGTAATAGTTGAATATTAATACTAATATAGAATCTGAAACAAATATAAATGTAAATAATGATCTTCTGACATGTGGTTTAGAATCAATTGAGGTCTTGTGTAATTCAATATTGAAGGACAGACCGGAAGAAGATGACAAGGTAAAGGAAGATTCTTTACAAATAAGTATGTCTTACGAAGTGTATATTTCTCAATAATTCATTCAAGTCAGCAATCAATATACAGGGTGTTTTGCACATGGACCGACATTTTTTTTGGGGGATAGGGGAGACTTTTGCTACGTTTCACACATTGGTTCTACGTCTTAAGTGTCAGATTTGTCGAAATAGTTTTTTTTTCGACATTTTGAAAAAATACCCTGACTAATTTTATTTGAACCAATTGCACAAAATAATAATTTATTTAGATCGAGAATGCATTGCAAATCACAAAAAACAGTTATTTCGCGCTATTATGACTACGGATTAAAAAGTTATGACGATTTAAAGTTGAAGATTTGGGTTAAGACATAGGGCTCATGTGTGAAGGGTAGCAAATATCTAAACTAAACACGAAATGATGTTAATTGTTTAACTAATGAATCATTTTTTTTAAATTTAATCCATATATCGTATCGTCGTGTACGTATCGATATCAGAAATCTTCGTTTTAGTATTATTTACTCTAAGTGGTAGCCATGCCTTCAATCAATTTCCTTGAACAACTTCAACTTGAAGGCGAAAGAATTTTATTTATTTAAGAAAATATTAAAATACAATTAAAAATTGATAAATTAAACACTAAAACATTCAAATATTATTTTGAAAATATGCCCGAAGTAACATTAAAGCATCGAGTATTTCGTCATTTAGTTTGGATCTGTAGAGGAATACTTATATATACTTTGATGTGATTCGTAATTATATTATGGAGTAATACAAAAATTCTGAACGCCGTATCTATTATATTTCATATCGATATTCCCATTATTAGAGTCGAGGTGTAGTAAATACATCACCGGTAGGGAAAGGTTAATATTACAATTTGAAAAACATATATGTGTACTGTATATATGTATACATAGATTAGACAGTTACTGCCATTAGGTGTCTCGATTTAATAGCCTTCATCGTGCTGGTGAGGTGTATGATTTCTGTTAGATATAAATTTCAATCCCGAATTCTTCGGGACTACGTTTACTGATTCCGGGATTCATGAGCACCTAAAACTGTCCGGGATCCCGGGATTGGATTACCTAATCATGGGTAGACCAAGATGTCCGAAATATGGAAAATAAGTAAATACTCTTCGTGAATATTAATGCGGTTGTAAATGTATGTAGCTGTTGATGATGATGATGATGATGATATCAATCAACATTTTATCTTTATCGACAAAACGATTCAGTGAATACCATCGCGTGCTGTAACGTTGCTCACCTGTTGACGTTATGGTGTTTTTTATCAGGCCTCACATGACACAACGATGCATATAAAATGCATTACCTGTAATAACAGGAATGTTGACATGCCTTAAAGCACCATGGGTAACTTCGATACGACGTGACATGCTCGTTTTGGTACCGCAAGCTTTAGCCGCACGCCACAGGCTATTGACATCGTTTGAGGTTCTTGCGGGTAGTTCAAAAAGGGTTGGATCGTAGAGTGGTATCCGCCATTTCCGCTTTTTGAGAGCAAATATCGAAAAGAAGTCGCTTTGATGTGGAATTCTATGGAAGCATTCAGGTCTAGTACGCCACTCCGAATGTCTAATGCTCCCGTATAAGCTTCAGGCGCGCTCTCGAAATAGAGGGAATTATCATGTAAATGCGCAAAGTGTTTCGTGTAAATACGGGACATTAAAACATCTAAGGAGATTAATTCCAGGATTTACTCTCAGTCGGGAGACATTATTAAGATATACGAGAATGTTCCAGTACCGGGACGATGTAAACGTATTCAAGTTTTTATGCGGGCTTACTTTGCGCGAATAATTAGCGTTTGTAAGGCTTAAAGGCCAGACAGAACGACTAATTTCGGATAAACATGATGCTAAATATTCTGATAAGCAATGCGAAACAAACAATTAGTGCCAGTTATTTTGGGTTTTTATTTGATATAAATTGACGATGTTATATTCGTTTGTGAGTTGGATGACGCTCACGCGTCGTGGGAACGTCCTATCATCTTAATTCAGAAATATCTCGTTCAACAAATATAGGATTTATGTAAGCGTGCTAAGTTTGAAACACTATGACTTGTGGAAATCTTATAATTGAGTACAATTAGCGAGGGTCGTAAATCATATATGACCTATGTCAATCTTGTCGAGCAGATTTTGGATAATCTAACGGTCAAAATAAATATACTGTGCATACTTTACACATCCATTAGCTCAACATATTATTTATTTACACGTGTTAAGTCACTAACCTTCAACGGGGATTTCCGATCATGACCCGCTTTCCTTGAAGGGTTTCCCATGCTTCAATGCAACTAAGTCCCAAAGGGACTCGAGGGAGCCCTTCGTCAAATTTTCCGAAAATCTCCCAGATTAGTTGCGCCGGGAAAGATGAAATCTCTTAAGATGACCGAATGGTATTTTCATTCACAAAATCTTTTACAAATATTTTATGAACGTGATCGACGATCACTTTGTGATGTCGAGGACACCGGCGGATAACCAGCTTTATTTCACTTGGAAACTCCACTGGAGTATAATTGATCATCCGTAGCAACAGTGATCGCCCTTTGATGCTGATGCTGTAATTGCACTTCCATTCCGGGGAAATCAAACGCAATCTGCTGCAAGTGGCCATATTATCCAATCAGCTGAATTGCGGAATTATTATGCTTTTTGTCAATTAAAATTCATTATTTTCACAGCATGAGCTAAATATCATACAATAGGGAAGTAGATAATGAATCAGCGAGTGAATAAAAATGCTTAATATTTATTGGGGCATATCATATGAACGTTCGGAATTCATAGCTGAGAATTAACGTGCCATAATTTTTACAAAACATAATTTATTCAATCAAAATAATCTCCATCAGTTTCAATAATTTTTGGCCAACGAGAAACTAAATTACTTCTTATACTCTTATAAAAGTCTGCACTGTTAATACATTGTTCGAATCCTTGAGTTTGGCCACATAATTTTAAGTTTCTGGTAATTTTCGATTGCATTATAACATATTTTAGGCGTAATGGCTTCAAGAACGAATAATCTATGTATGTTCTTATTTGTTATGTTTGTACCATATTTGAATTATTCTCTTACTCTTATTATCTTACGAAAGTCCTGTTGATATATCTATATGCTTTCACTGCGTTGCGTCCCAATTTGAACTCATAATTAAAGAGTAAGTAGAAATATTTGTTAACGTTGAAAGTCATAGAAAACAATAATTGATTGTAAATTTAAAAAAATCGCACTTGTAAATAGAGAGTTTATCTCAATGGCAGTCGATCTTTGATTAGCTGAAATTCCGACTCTTCATGTGTTATGCCCTAATATACATTTGATCAAATTGAAGGACTTTTGCGTTGCACACACATTCATTGAAAACGTTACCAATATATTCTTAAACATAACACATTATAGTCAATTGAAATTAAAATGACAAAAACTGCCTAATTATATTAATTGAAATCTGATAGCGTTTATTGTTGTTTATCTATAATTAACGCTTCCGTGGGAACGTTCAAAAAATTAATAACACAAAGATTAATGGGGGGAAATATGGCATATGAAATAATATGGCATTCCATATGAGAGATTTTGTATGCTAGCATCCATGCTACATGAGCTCAAGGAAAAATACAGGTTTGGACAAAGTATAAAGTTGATGTTTCGTCGTACATGTCCATGACCTCCCGATTTAATTTCATCAATTCGGCGCCTGAGATTTGCTTAAATTCAAATATAAATTGAACATCTTTCATTTTAGTGATCAATTTTTCGTCTTGCAATATCCGCAATCTGTATTTATCATTTTTATGTTACGAAATTTGATATAAATTCGAAAAAAAATTGAGTCAATATTACTTATTGTGTGTGTACTGTATTGTAAGTGCATTAGAACAAATTTTATGCTTCCTTTTTAGTTTTAAAGTTGAAGTTAGTACTTTTATAGCTTGAAGGAGTACATTTGAGCTTTTCAAACACTTTATAGCGACGATTTAACGAAACTTGGAAACGGAGCAGAACAACGACACTTGGTAGTTGTTTTAAATTACCTCGTTTTACCAAAGAATTTTGCAGCAATGCAGCTACAAGAAGTTGTAGAATGTATTACTGTTGAGTAGCTATAAGTCGTCTTTCGAGCTGAAGACGGTTGATAAATTTCATCTTTAACAGAGTGTCCCAAATTTAGATTTTAGCCTAAAAGCTAACATTGCCTCGTTGAAATATGAACTCATCACCCTAGTTTTAAGATAAATGATTTTCTTTACAATTAAATTGTGTATAATGTATGTCATGTCGGATGTTTCATAATCGTTGTTGATGTTTGTTAAGTGCTCTTTGATCCGCTGAAGGTAGAGGTCAAATTAATTGATCATCATCACAAACATTGAAGAGCTTTCATACGGATTCTGAAATGAGGCGTGTTTTAGTCGAACAATGCCCTCTTTAAAATATCGCATTCGATTATGGGGTTTATTTCGTGATAAAGGACGCCAACAACCCTCCAATTGGTTTTAAAAGGGGATGTTTGGTAGTTGCGAGTTTGCAATTAACCGAGTCAAACGATTTCACATCCCCATGACCTTTTATGACACCGGGTTCTTCAAGGGGGCCCTTCTGGTGATCAATTAAGTTTGAACAGGAGGTGGGATGTTGGTGGCCATGTGATACCTTCCGCATTGTTTGAACGCGCCTCGACTTCTGGGTCATAAATAGGAAAGCCCGTGTCAAATATCGCCGTTCAAAATGCACTTATTCGAAACATTCAGTCGGCTCGGCTGTGTGCAGTCGATGGAAAATCTACACGATCGTAAGGCATCCTTGTTCTATATATTTCCCGAGACCATGTGCTGCAGTTGCATGGAGCATAATTTGCAAGTCTGAGGTTCTGCACTTGCATAATTGAGCACGTATGCTGGTTAAATATACGACACCACCGGAGACTTTAACGTTCATTGCCAAATGGGAAGCAGCGATCATCAAAGTGTGGAAATTCAACATTTTTGCAAATAAAACGTTTAAAGTAATATTTAACCTTTAGCGAACGAATGCCGCTATATTTGCGACAAGAAAACCAAGAACAAATATTTCGTAATTCTATATTCCAATGACCGAAAATCTTCCCTGAAAGACTTTTTCTTGGAAGATTTTTCGCCTTCTCAAAGTATTTTGTCGTCAAAAGACATTGATAATCATTATATTTAATTTATCCACTTTTTTTGGTCAATATATTCTCTTACAGTAAATTTATTTCGCTTTTTTGTAGGAGAATACATCAGCGATTTCGCATTTTATGACCCAAATACTTAAACATACACTTTTTCGCATTATTCTACCTAATAACAGAGGATTGTGATTCGTATGATATCAGATTGAGTCGTAAATAATTGCCGATTTTTTTTTCAAACATTTATTTAGCTTTAACAAAATTACAAAGCAATATTAGTCTATTTATATATTCGCCATTATTAGTGATAACTTCCTCCTATTTTATTGGTAGCCTATCAATACCCTCTTCATAAAATTTTGCAGGTTTAGACGAAAAGAAATTTTCAATAGTGTAATTCACTTCCTCATAATTTTTGATCTTTTTCCATTTACAAAAATCTGTAAAGAACAGAATAGGTGGTAGTCAGTTAGGGCAAGGTCCGAAGAGAGTAGGGGATGTAGTAAGACAGAACACCCAAGTTCCAAAATATTTTGCTGCCTCAATAACTATAACAGCTTATTTTCGCCTAAATTCGAATAAATTTTTCATTGAAGATGGAGTCTTTAAATTCTTACAAAACAGATTGATTGATTTTTGGTATTTTGTTTAGCCTCCATATTGGGTTTTGAACTAAATCACGATTTGGTTGAATGGATTTTAACATGTTTTGAGATATGCGACTTGTTTTAATTAGATATGGCTGTGGTTAGTTATAATAATGTATAATTTTCTTGCAATTGCTATTATATTGGTATTCTTACATATATGTTGTCAGCAGAATACATTTAGAGTTCCGATATTATCCAGTATCTCTTTTGTTGGTCATTGTAAATGTTATATCATCTATAAACCTTCATTTTTAGATATCTTTGCTTGGAAAAATATCTATTTTCTAATCATATATTGATGTATCTAAGTTCAAAACATAATATTTTATATCAAGTCTCATAGGTATCATTCCACAAAGTTCTTCGTTCATCTTTCAATAATTTTGATTTACCATAGCCAATTCAAATACTTCACCCTATAAACGATGTTACAAACTTTCATCATACATCTTACTTATGTTTTTCTTTTACAATCTTATTCCATGTAGATCAATGCCTTACAACTGTTTAGATAGTTTTTAACTTTTGACATAAATTGGCAATAATTCTTTATGTTTCCCAAGCATGTGTCAATCCAAGAGGCACAAATTGTGACAAAGTGAAAGCCACAGTTTTAGTTTCAAGCTCAATCTTTTAAAATTGTCAATTTTCGTCAAAATATATGCGTTTTTATATATACAAAGAATATTATATATATATAAATGTTTTTGATTAAAACCATGCTTGCTAACTGACACATTTCGCCCTTCCTATAATACAAACAATATTACGTCATGGGACAGTTTTAGCCCTCGACGTGCCCAAATATAGGTTATCTTTAATAGGAGCCGTATTCGAATATTGGGCTATTTATTTTAGATTAAAGCTCGATAGTCGATTTGGGACGATGTTAATGTGAAGATAGCTGATGCTGCACTGTGTAGGCATCTGAGAGTCGTGAAAAGGGATGAATATTTGCAAAATCCTATCTGCACGAATGTGTCTATGAGCTTCCCCTATAAATGCTCGATGGGCGTTATGAGCTCCTTATCGCATCCCGAAATTTGATACCGGCGTATTGTACGGAAAAATATTATTGAATATGTGTTCCAGAAACATGATTGTATTTTGTGGGAGGAATATACTTGCGTGATATGATACTATTACGCGTAACAAGGTTCGGAGGAAATAGGACTACTCGAGCATTAACCCCGGTTTTTTGCAATTCAAAAATGATTTCAGGCGAAAAATGCTCGTTTGTTTGTAATTTAGAAGGGGCGTTATTTATGTTAATATCATAAAAAATATAATTTTTTTACATAAATATTTCGAAAATGAACCGAACTTCATTTTGGACTTAAGATAAAATATTGATTGATTCAAGATATTTTTAAAAATCAGATAATTTCCATGCTTTCCATTAAAGTCCATGTTTCCAACTTAGATTTGTTATTACCCCTAGAGGGGGAGGGGGAGGTTTTGGCGTGATTTATAACTACAAGGCGCCTTTTGGTTCATTATGGGGGGAGGGGATGTCTAATACGACATTTATGTTGTGTCTGATGGTAATATAATATCAAATTTTGCCATAAATCCAAGATATGAGTCATAAAATTTTAGAGATTACGTGTTCATCTGATTTTTATAGTGGCGTCTTGCGTATGCTTAATGAAGTTCAAAAAGATTCGTAAATAAGGAAGATATTTGTAAAAATATCGAAAATGAACAGAGTACATCATACAAATTATATTAAAATTAATGTTGCCTGAAAGCCTGAATTATTCCAATATATATGACGATCTGTTCATTTTCGGAATATGACCTTTTTTAAATTTTAACACTAGATTTATTGATTTTGTAAAATGCTTAATTCTGTCAATACCCATCATATTTAAGGATAAAAATCATAATTTCTTTGAAAAATAATTTATTTTATTTGAAATTAATTTTATTATGTGGGTTAGAAAATTCATAAAATACATTTAATATGGCGAAGTATTTAAAAAAATAACGATTTTAACTGAATGTAATATTTTTGGTAGGAAGATAGTAATTGGATGTCGTTTTCATTTTGGCAAGTGAAAGTTCAAGTACAATCATAAAAACTTATACATAAATATAAGACATAAACTATATGAATAAAGCCTTCCAGATGTGTCGTCAATTCCTGGTCTCAACGTTTTAAAAAAAGTGAAATCCATTTCTTGGACAAACATATGTACATTATTTTTCTAACACGATATAAGTTTATAAATCATTTCATTTTCAGATTCAGAAACAAATTTGAAAGACGATCTTCGTGAAAGTTTTTTTATTAATTATTTGGGTTCTGATTAGATTTATAATTTATACATAGATTAACATTTTTATTTATTTAAGCCGATTTATTACGTTTTAGTATAAAATTAGTCAACCCCAATATTGCTACAAATAGGTATATATCATATGTATCTTCTAAATTACAAAGCTGAATAGGATATACATTTAGTTATTTATTTGTATAATTCCATAAATAGTAATCGGTAAAGAATACTATGGTATATTGTAAGAGTTTATGTAATTTTGCTCATGAAATTCAAACTGTCCGAGTTTCATTTTGACATTGATGTTCATCAAATTAAACACTCGGTAGTGCGTATACTCGGTCGTAATATAATAGCATTCATGTATATATTGTTAAAATAGATTATTAAATGCATGGTTTTATGATTTGCGGTTTTGCGATTCGCGATCCATTGATGTCACATTTTGGCAGTCATTTTGATTGATGGGCCCGTTTAATGAATTTGTGTTGTCAAAATATGTTTGAAGCATTATGATTTGCTTAGGGTCATGGTGACCTCTTGAAGCATTCGCGGACGCTAAACGTAAATGTCCGGACATTGGGGCCATAATAGCTCAATCTGCGTGATGGATGGCGTTCTGATGAGCAGAATACCAAACGATGATTTCCACCACGTCCATACTAATCCCGAGGGATTTCAGTTCGCCAAGTGAGGTGGTCGAGAGGACCTCGACGCCGCCATGGCTCTGAACAAATTTTATTCTGAGCGCACAAAAAGGGAGCAGTGTCTGTGAAAAGTTCAACGTGCAAATTGCAAACTCCGCCCCCCTCGTCGGAATCCGTGTTTTTAATTTATTTTCGGTCTTGCGAATATGTTCCCTTGCGAGGACGTCGATTGAATATATACGGCGGCGTTAATTAATATTTCAGCATAAATCTATTCACATCCACGAACAAAGTGTCAAAAGGAGTGAGCCCCGCTTCACATGGGTTATAGAAATACACCCCGCTTCGTTCCACGCTCGAAATTTATTCTCGTGATAAAATACAGAATTTTAGTGCGGAATTAAATTTGAAGCCTCTCGCTGAAATGCGAGAGCAATGTTCAGTTTTACTGTTTGGTGCCTTTCGGCACCTCAAAGGCTGATCAAATTTAATGAAGCTTTATTCAATTATGAGTGCTAAATATATATAAATTTATAAATTAATAGTCTCTCCCTAAAAATATTGCTTTTTTAATAGAAAATTGCGTCGAAATTATTGGACCATTGCTTTTGGTCCACTTCATATCATGTCGGATAAAACAATATTAATCATAGTAAAAATGCAATAATAATAAATGTTCATAAGTGTACAGATGGTGCAAAAGTTTAGTCATTTGTGTGGGTGTTTTATGTACTATGTGCATGCAACCCTCGTTAATAAGCATATCCAGAAGGGTGGTCATAAGAACCAAGACCAGTCGTCTAGGCTAATTAACTGTATTCATTTTGAATTTAAATTATTGAAATATTTATAATTTATTCAAATTTATAAAATTTCAAATACCTATCATCTTAGCGTTTCTACGGAAACATAAACGATATACAGGCGATAGTTGCATTTGGATTTTTATTGAATAACGATTAACATAATTTTCATAAGAGTCTTTTTTAGGGAAATATTTATTCCATTGCCTTCCACATATTTAATTTAGGATTGTTTCACTGGATCAAGACCATCACTTTACCCTATCTAGGGCATTTGGTCTTATAAATTATGTAAAAATAATATTGGTATTATGTGTAAGTAATGTCAATTAACATGAACAAAAAACCGAGACTTTTTTTATGCGACCCACAGAAAATCGCATATAAAAAGCGTAAACCCTCTGACAATTAATTCCTCATTTAATGATGCCATGTGCCATGATGGATTTTCTGAAATGCTGCTTATTATATTCAGATATTAAAGCTATAATTAAAATACTCCTTCAAAAATATATTTACAGTAAAGGGGGCAAAATTTTCTTCTTTTTGACTAAAAATTTTATGATTTTCGACAATGTCTATATCAATAATATCTTATAGATCAAATCCAAATTAAAATATGATGCATTCTATATAATCTAATTTTCTTGGTTCACCCTTAAATGATCGATTTTCTTATGCTGTACATTAAAAAGCGTAATGCTCCAAACCTTTGCACCGACTGTAGTTTGTCGTGTATTATTTTAAAATTTATTCTGATTAATCATCACGTTAATGTGTTGCTCCAGAGCGATATTATAAACTAAGTGAATATAAGCGCATATCTAAAATGAGGATCCAAGAGACGACGATGGGGTAAGCAATTTACACGAATCATATATTATCTTGATTTTTTTTACCCAAAATAAAATAAAATGCCCCCCCTATATTTTTGTCTTTTTCTATGTAAAATATGGAAAAAAATCCAATTAACACCATACCGGCGGCGCGAACCTCACCCTGGGGAACAATCAGAAAGTTTTTAATGGGTTCAACTACGAACTCGGCCTCACCTTCCATTATGGCGTCCTGAAAAATATATTAAAAGCGTTACAGAAGTTTCTTTTTGATAATACGCTATTTCGGTAGCCAAAATAAAAAGACGGGCTATTCATCAAGCGGCCTTTTAATTGAAACTTTGCGAATTATAAAGTTGTATGAAATCCGGCTTTAAACACGGCCAGTAAATTGCTTCCATCGCCCAATAGATGGCGCCAACACTCGAAGCGTTTTTAAATCGATTCTGCATGCAAATATGCAATAAATACATAAAAAATAACTTAAAAATAAGCATGTTATGGTAATAATTCAACGTCTTCAATACGAAGATTTGTTATGAGCATTTCCCCGAAGCTTTCAACCATGATATGGATTTTATGGTTCATTTTGATTTGACCAACTTGATTACGTATAATTTTATGGCGCTTTCTCCTTTCACAAGCTCGATGGCACTATTTTGATGACAATAAACAATAAAGGGCTTGCATATCAGACCACTCAAACAAAGTGCGTTCCCGGTCTATTTTCGTCTGCGTTGCTTCCTGCCTTCCAGTAATAAAATTAATTAAGCTCGTAAATTTTCCTCTTCCGTTTTGTATTCACGTTACATCCCTTGTTTTGAGGAGAACACATTGGTGGTCCCACTTTTAACCTGATTATTCTACCTTCGCAATTCCAGGTGTGGTTTCTTTGATGATGCTGAGGAGCACCTCTAATTGGAAAATGATCAATTGAGGCACTCGGGTCGCCGACGATACTTTAAGCGTGCCTTTTAAATCGCAACGTATTATATCAATTTAGACCAATCAGCGATGTCTTAAGTGAACTCAGGCAGATCTTGGCCAATTAGGGATGCCCTTTTGACATAAAGGATTTTATTCAAATGATACAAACATAATGTTTGCTTGGATTTTTTTCAAATATAAATAAATTACGCTAAAATAATTCCTTGCACAATTTACCAAGCAGGCAATAGAATTTTTTTGTGGGTGGTTAAGCCAGGTTCAGAAGTCATATGAATGAATGAATGATTTGAGTAAGCCACTGTCAAAATTTGAAGTTATTCCCGAATTATTAATAGATGTTAAAATACACTTGGGTCTGTTTTTATGCGGATCTTTTTTATGCGATTTGAAGTTATGCGGTTTTCAAAAATAATGGAACCCATCCATTATTTTTTTTCCAGTATATTATCCAGATTTAGAACATCCATTTAGACATAGAGACATGTTTAATTCAGCCACTAGATCAGGGAATCATTTCCACTTTTAAAAAGTATATTAAAAAACTAGAGAATAAGTCATTAACTGTACCTGAAGTTTGGAAAAAAAATTCAATTTTGGACTGTATAAATAATGTTTCATATGTAGTATCTCAGATTACTCCACACATTTTAAATCCTTGTTAGAAAGCAGTTTGGCACGAATGTGTTGCAGATGGCTAAATAATAAAAACTTCGACATTGTCATTACATAAATCATTACTTACAGGAAAAATTCAATTCAATCAATTTATTGTACATGACTCAAATTCTGAACAAGCTTTTAAATTCCAGCACAATCTTAAAAACTCCATGTCTGCATATTACGAACTGCATAAAAATATTTGTTAATCTTCGCAAAGTTTTTTTTATGCGATTTTTGTTACATTTCATCACATTGATTTGAAGTTATGCGATTTTTAAAAATAACGGAACTTATCATATGCGACTCCCTGTGGAACGTATCTATCGCATAAAAACAGACCCAAGTGTAATACTTCTCTGCAAAGACCATCATTCATTTTAGATGAATCAATCATCAATAACGATACAAAATGAAAATCGTCAATTTTTTTATAAATATATACCAATATGAAGTTAATCTTCTATAGGAGCAGAAGGGCAAATTGATTTGAACGTCACGTAAAGTAAAACTTCAATTGGCAGTCCTTCATGTCCGTCACATACATCATAGGTACTAGACTAGACGAAGAGCTAAGGTCCAAAATCATGCACCCACTCGCTCTCGTCTCAAAGATCGACTGTTTCGCAGAGTTTTCACTCCCCGCCCCCGTGGCCCAAGCTTTATTTCACCAGACCAATATGCGCCAACATGGTGCATCCGTTAAACGTCTCGCATAACAAATCGCATACACAAGCAATCAATACCTGTATTATAACATTTACGAAGATACGCACAATAACTCCCCAAAGTTTCATCGGAATCAAATGAACGGCATGGCAGCGTATAAAATATGAACAAACAAACATTGTTTTATATATATAAGATTCCACAAACACGGATAAATACGGATAAAAAAACACGTATTCGAAAATTTATTTAAATATATTATATATTCATCAGAGGATGACTGATTTAATCAATGCTTGTGTTGAGTTTCACAACACATTGTAATTATTTTCCCTTATTGTCATGTCATGATTATGACATCAACGAGTCAATGAATGATTTTTGAAAATCATCATTCTCTTAAAATTATATGATAATTGCGGCAGAAAATCAGGTATTTAAAGACGATCCTGATTGACTCAATTATCTGCCTTAGTATTTATTATTTTTTAGTACCAAAATAGGATAAAACTGTCAATATCTTTAATTTATTGCCACTATCAAAATATTCTCTAAAATAATATTTATAAGCAAATAACATCCTATCTTACACTTATCAATATTTGGTCGTTTGAAGTACTGTGCCCCATTTCTTATCAATTTTTATGGTTTTTTATTTCCACAACGTACCCACGAACTCTTTTGTATATATTTAAATTCTGCTGAGTATGCGTAATATTAAAATATGTAATATAAGATTTGCTTCGTGCAGTATATTTGCTTTATCAAAATTTCTGCAAACATCACGGTACTTGTATACGTTTTCTTAGTTGTATTGTAATCAATTACGCTTAGCTTTTGAATATCTCACAGCATCCCTCATCAGAATGAATATTCCGCACGTCTTGGAAGAATGAATTACTCCATCTACAATTTGTATACGCCACATCGTTGCGCGAAAGCAATTTAAATCCGCATACAATAGGGAAATTTGTATCCTGCATTAGGAACGAATTTATTCCAAATTGATCCATAATGGATTTCAGCGTTTCAGCACATGTAGCCTGCTTATAATAATAAGAAAAAACGAAGCACATATGGAGCATTATGGCGTGCTTGCGAATATAAATTGGCCTCCTCCATTACACGTGTCTATCGGCGTGTTCTTCCAGTTTTTTAATAACTCTCGTGGAGCATGTAAGGGTTCATATTGTCCATTGTTCTTTTCTTTTAGATGTGAAGAGGTGGGTACCTCACGATGACTTCTATTTATGTGCAGATTAGCGTGCCCGTGGTATTGTTATGCTACGCGAGATGCTTCATTCTTGAAGCATGATTTTTCTAGAAGAAAAGGTTTTTTTCAGTTTTTAAATATGTGTATCTAGAGATAAATGAGTTTCTTTCAATATCAACGTGAGTGAACATATATAAGACCTCTAAAAACCTGCTGTTAGAGTCGTGATGTAATATAATGATGGCCATGTGCCTTGTGACAATAATATTTGATCTTTAAGAGCATCAAGAGTATAAAAGTTATCCATTTCTTTTCTTTTATAACATATCTGTAAATGTATAAAATGCCGTGTGATCATATGGTCACGTTCATATTTGGCATGAATTATTATTTTATGTGAATTCACTCGAATTCAATAAATATTTCGTAGAAATCATTATATAGTAATTTTAAGCTGATATATTTATTTTTTTGAATTATATAAAGGACATCCTTAAAACTATATTTATAGATGGATATGTTTTCCTATTTGCAAGAAGGAATAGAGCCCACCATAAACTCAAGGTGAAGTTGTGTACGCACAAAAAGGGTATCCCATAAAAAGTGTTGTTTATTGCATTTGGTCTGAAAATCCAATGACTACCATTCGGTCCTTCGAAACAAATCCAGGTTTGCGAAAGAAGGACTTTATCGAACTAAACAAATATTTAAATAGGTCCCCGAGATTTGTTGTTTCGGTTGTCTTCCTTTACTGTCTACGCCGATTTTGTAAACAAATTATGGATTCAATGCACACAGCACGAAGTTTGCTCGACAGCTTAATAATTATTTTTGGATTCATTAACCTTTGAGCAACCCTTAACCCAGGCAATTATTGAATATTTTATCCAGAATATTTTTTATTAATCCAATTACTTCTAATTTATTTAAAAGCAATTAGCCGATGATGAACTATCAAATTCATATGACTGGAATAATAGGATTTTTATACATAAGATACATGGTGCATTGAAATGGTAAACAAGTGCTTCATCGACCGTTTAAATGAATATAAATGCAATTTTGCTTTCATCAGCTGTTAAGCCATTTTTTCAGCATCGTTTTACATTAGGCTTATTTAAGTCCTTGCAAGATTGCAAAGTGTTCTATGCTATAACAAATTACATTCGAGCGACAAACTAAGAGTACCACTCTGGCCGTGAAAGCCTTCTCTCTGAATTTATCCACCCCTGCACACAAAAGCTGCATCACTTCCTGTACGTCTGAGAGTCAAGTGGTCGTCTACTCTGGCTCCAGGGTCTGGTGGAGAAAGCAGGAAAACGCTCGTTTCACTTGTCACACAACACTAGAGCCATTGTAAAAGCTGCTATTAACAATGGAATAGGGTTCAAAGGTATCGCTACTTCCTCATTCTTCCCCGTGTGCGAGCACCACCCCTTGGCAAGGTGATGGCATCCAGCTGAGGATGCACCTCTGACCATTGTTGTCCACACGCACGGCGCAAATCCAACAATGGAAAGAGCCATGACATATAGATATTAGTATCGGCCATGACAATGAAAAAAGCCTTATAGCGGCTCGAGGTGTTGAAACTTATATATCTTTTATTGCTGATTTTTTTTTTTAGCGAACATCAAAAGCACCATATGAAAAATGAGAACGCATGCAGGAATGCGTTATTTTCATGAGAACGCATGCAATTATTCTAAATAATATTCAACACTAGAACTACGGACATTTAGACAAAGCTACTACTAGCAAAACTAGTCAAAATGTCTGAATGCTATATAGTACATTTCTGATATTATTAACCTATTTGGAACCATGGTTTAGACTTAGGTTTGCCGCATTAAATATATAACAAAAAATAAATACTAAACCAAGTTATTTTTACAGGATAATGTAAATTATTAGATATATCAGGTCAGTCCAAAAGTTCATGCGCATTTTTGGGATTTTTTTAAACAGTGTAAATAAAACACAATTTAACATTTTAATCAATGATATATTTTTCTCCACTATCTATAACTTTTCACCATCTCATGTAGCTTTATAATTCCATTGCTGTAGAAAGACACTGGTTTTGATGGAAAAAAAAACTATAAAAAACTAAACTAAGCTCATACGGTATCCATTTTTCAAGCTCGGATACTTTCCCAGTCTCCTTTAAACGACGAAAAACTGTTCCATGAGATAAATTCATCCAATTGTGTTTTGTTTACACTATTTAAAAAAATCTCAAAAATGCGCATGAACTTTTGGACTGACCTAATACTTTGCTATATTTCTTACAAACTTAGAATTTATTCCGAGTGTATTCCATAGGGTTTCGAACCGTTATTTTATTCATTTCAATTTTTGTTCCGGTCCAATCTTAAACACTTATATCGGTTCGGTTATAGTTTTCGTTCCGGGATAAATAATGGTTCGGTTTTCAGCTCCGAATCAGTCATTTTTTTAGTTTTTAAAATGTTTTTATTTACAATAATCAATTAAAGGTATAATAATTATATATTGTAATAATATAATATATTTAAGGATAGAATTATGAAACTTATTGACAGGGAGTTCCAGCTTGAATTACCCAACACTAGGAAATAAATAGAAATATTGGAGTCCAAGTCTGGATACTAGAATAATTGATTTAACAGGACTATGAACAAATAGTAGAGATTACAGTAGTATTACACGAATAAACTCTTTTTCGTGTAAGATGTGTACCAAATCGAATAAAACCGATATTTTCGATTTGGTTCAATTTCGGTATCTTTCCGATAAAAATAACGGTTTTATCGGTTATTAGTTTTCGATTTAATTCCTGTTGTATACATATTTTTTGTAGATATTATAAATGGTGCTAGTATTTACTGTATCCTATCAAACATCAACTGTATGAAAAATTGAAATCTAAAATATTGAAAAATACTTAAAATTATCATCTTTATGATGTTGATTTGGCATTTTTAAATTTCGATGGATTTATGATTCAAATTCAATACAAAAACTTTTATTTTTGGCTTACTTTTGTTAATTGAAAGAATAATCTCAAGCGTAAATAATCTCTAAATTGGGTATTTTAAACAAATAATTTCAGGCTACTAATTTAAGATATGGCTTAGGAGATTAAGAATGATTTAGATGTTCCTAAATTGATGAACGGACATGGAATGATTTTGGAAACTATTCCTATAATTTATCAGATTATTATGCACAGAACATCTGTGCATGATAAGAAAGTTGTAAAACCGATTCCTTAAAAAAATTCAAATAAGATCTTAGCCAGAAATACAAGCAAAAATTGTGTAGTATATAGAAACACCAAACAATTATAATGAAATACGTTTTTCAATTTATTCAATTGCATTTTAACAAAATAACCTGTGTTCTACCTTCACTCCCATATAACTATGACTAGACAGTCGGCGTTGGGGATGAAAGAGGCATTTCCTGAAAACTAAAGGTGGGTGCGGATGACAATCTTGCACAATTATTTTTTTCTGCTTAAAATAGTAGATATTAATTGTTACCAAATATTGAAATTAAGATGTCAAATGAATCGATCGCCACTTTGCTTGATAATTTCAGTTCTTGATATTCATTGTGTCGGGTGCTTGTCTTAATAGACATTTTGATCGATTAGAGTGACTCCTTTAAAGAGGGTCAAACGTCCTTTTCGTCGTCGCATCCTTCATCAATGTCGTTTCTGTATGAAACCTGTGGCTATTGTATTATCTGTGCGAAGAATAAACGCTGCTTGCCCGCAGAAATAAAGGATCGCTTTTCGTGTTGAATAAACCATGAATTGAACTGAGGAGTGTTAATTGGATACACTCGTTCAACGTGTTGCATATAAAAAATATGATTCTGTTAAAAACTGCTGAAAAAGCCTTTCAGGCATTACGCCAATGTACGTCTTTCAGCGAAAAATCTCGATACGTTTTACACTTTTAATTTTCCTTTCACTCTTTGCGCTGTGGGAAAATCTCCACTTGTACAATAGTAGGCAAATTGACAGCAAACGGCTGAACAGACGTGCACAACCTTTTTTTTAAATATAATATTTTATTAAAGAAATTCATATAAAATATAATATATCAACACCTAAAAAACAATCTATATATACGGTTTCCTTCGATAATTATTATGAAAATCACAATTTATGCATACACCTCGTCATGCACTTGATATTAAATTGTGATCATTGTCATTGGCATTTTATAATTGCGTATTTTATGTAAAAGACATGATTCCCGATTAGAAAGACTATGTCCAATTTGAAATTAACAGGGTGATGACTTAAATAATAAGAGCTTCTTGGAATACATTCTGTCTAATTTATCTATTTCTAAAAAATGATGTTGATGATTTATGTTTAGGAATAGCTTGACATTAACTCTTTGAGTATTGAGCTAATTTTTAATCATCATAATCTTATATGCTATATTTGCTTGTACGCCACTTATCATCTGTACAAATCCACTTATCTGTTAGGACCGTCGCAGCGCGTATGAAGCTTGTATATAAATAAATACTGTCGATAGCACACCATATTCAATCATTTCTTTGTGTAAACATAAACAATACATTTTAAATCCATTTATTATATCATTCACATATGATTATTAGTCGATAAATTTCGGTTAACAATTTATACAATTGTACGATGTACGCAACATACTCTCTCCGTCTGGATGACCCGCTGGGTGAGGGTTCACAAATAAAAAATATTCTCGAATGGTTATTGAAATTGATTGAGAATACCACAGTGGATTGTGTGTGGTTCCAATATGTTGTGTATGTGATTAAATATGTAATCTACAAAAAGGACAATGCAAAGTATCAATCTTTGATTGACCATCAATCCGTTCGATGCTAGTGCTGTACGTGGCTATCGTTATGTTATATGAATAAATTGGAAAGCTTTTATTAGCGCAACATCCGAGGACTACCCCCCCAGGCAATTTCATTCAATTATTGATCTTTTGGACGGCGCAATTTAACATGCGTCCTGATTGAGCACACTTGGTACTCGATAAATGGGTTCAATAATCCCGTTTGCGATTGAGTTGCTATCCATGTCACTCTCGTGTTAACCCTATTTTCCAGCAGTTGACGATCTCTGCTTACTACATTTGTGCTGAGCGTAAAGCCCACCCCTTTCACTCTCATCCTTACTTTCGTTTTCGCTACTACGTAAAGTTTCACGAAGCGTTATGGTCGGACCGTAATTGAATGTCAAATAAAAGTACGCCGATTTTGAGCTTTTTTGTTCGACTCCCTCATATATGAAAATTTGGCTTTGATCATGTGGACAAGTAAGGATTCAAGAGTCATTGGGATGATACTATTTTTTTTAAAGTGTCAGAGCGGATCATTGAGAGGGTTTTAACTTTAGGGGTGGCAATATTCTGAGTTGCGTCGAAGCGTATTGTACCTGGTTTTAATTTATAGGCCGGTTATTAAATGATATGGCGTTCGATGAAACGTGAAATCTAATCCGAACGGGTCGACAATCCTTAATTAAATTACGCTTAATGCTTTCAGGTCATATTGCTATACGGTCGATCCCAAACTATATATGGTAAATTTATCTTTTGTGAATTAAACGAAAAAGATAAATTCAATAGGACAAATTTATTTCGGTTCAGCTACAGTTTTTATTCTGGTGGAAATAACGGTTTTTCAGCTCCGAGAATTTATTCTCATTAATTATTGATGATTCATTACTCAAAGAATCATTTTTTGATTCTGTTTTCTACGTAGTTCAATACAATATAGATAATTAAACTTGAATTATATAAGAATATAATTTATTAAACGAAAGTATATTGACTTGATGCTTATTTTGCTGGAAGTTTGAAAGTCCTAGATTAAAGTATAAAGCACAAATTAAAATCTGGAAGTCCTAGTATGCATATATAGCAAATATATAGGAAGAGATTAGCTAAACAAAATAGATAATAATGACTAAATATTACAAGCTGGAACTTGAGTTGCTAAAAATATCATCTAAAAGCAAATCGACCAAACTCTTTTTCACGTAAGACGTGTATTGATCCCGGGACTGGGATTTTGAATAGTTTAAGAATTAATTCATTTCTGCTGAGACACGGACTTAAACTCTCAAAATTCCCGATTTCCCACCAAATTATTTATTTCCATCACTGCAGATGAATAATTATACACTATTATACTTTGATGTGATTCGGAATTATATTACGGAGGAATACAAAAAATCTGAACCTCGTATCTATTATATTTCATATTGATATTCCCATTATTAGAGTCGAGGTGTAGTAAATACATCACCGGTAGGTAAGGTTAATATAGCAAATTGAAAAACTTGTATGTACTGTTTATATGTATACATAGCTTAGGTAGTTATTGCCCAACCCTAAGCTCACCAATTAGTAATTACGCCACTGTTTCCAAGCGTCCAGATTTCGGCGGGAATATCTCAATTTAATAGCCTTTATCGTGCTGGTGAGGTGTACGATTTCTGTTAGATAAAAATTTCAATTCCGATTTTTTCGGGATTACGTTTATTAATTCCAGATTTCATGAGCACCTAAAACTGTCCGGGATCCCGGGATTGAATTCTCATGAATATTGTCAATACATTTTTGTTATTTCAGTAATAGTCCGGTTATGTATAAGACCCAAATTTGATTAAACATGTATTTCCTGACGGTTTTCATTGAACATCCCTAATATTTGCGGTTTGAAAAGAATAATATATTCCAGAATTTCGAGCAGGAATTCAAAAACAACACGGGGAAAATGATGTATTGTTCCGGCGATACAAGTCCGGTATTTGTTTGATTAAATGAATGGGGGATGAATCCCAGCTGCAACAATCTCTGCTGGGGTTTGTCGGAGGGATGTTGACTCGGTCGGTGATTTGACCATAGCACACGTGTCCCACGTGTATAAAGTCAGGCTTATATGACCCATCAAAAGTGATTGGAGATCATTCCTGACTATTTTTCATCCTGTCTTCGATAAAAGAAAACATAAAACGATTATGGCTCACTCGATGGATTCATTAGGCGTAAAGATTATATCGTTTTCCCTCATTTATATCGAATAGCCAAACTGACCTTCATCTTCTTGGATAAATGTACAATATTTTTTCTATATCATTTTATGCAGACTTATATATTGCCGTGGAACGTATGGATTAATAAGATTTGGATTAGGACTCATTCAAAAGATGCTTTTATTAAAGGACGATTTATTATCGACGCACAGCAGTCTGATCATCGTCTTTGTCAATGCCCAGTTTTAAAGTGTGTTCAATGAAATCGTTTCATTAAATCTTTCTTTGAACGCGGTATGAAAGGAGGAGAAATGGCTGCAGATTATACGTTTTTCTTTTTTCAAGCCGATTGAAAATGCTTTCATACTCAAATTGAATAAGAAGAAAAATATACATCCAACTGTTCAAAATATAATCTGTAAATAATCATGTTAATAAAAATGATAAATCTGAATCTGGAGAATGTTTATATATTTTCATATTTATACGATTTTAAATATACGCAATTCAAACATATATATGTGCAAAAATCTGTGAATTTATGACATAAAAATCTTAGAATTATATAACAGAAAAAAATATTTGACCGGAGTGTTTTATTGTCAATTGCCTATCTAGCAACCACAGTGACCATTATTATAGTTGAACTTCTGACACTTGTCCGACAACTTAACGGAAGAGGCTTTATTATATGGAAGTAGCTGATACTGAAGATGTATTGCTTCTCATAAGGCCAAAATGAACGTCTACGATTTTGTTGAGATGGATAGACGAAATGTAGAAGACTGCCATTTCAATTTGTTTATAAAATTGAATCTTACAAAATATATTTTTTATTGAAAAAGGAAAAAAATGATGGGATAATTACATTTTTTTCAGCATTGCTGAGACATTTTTGGTAAATTTTTACGCGGTTAACAGCAAATTAATAGGATGAACACAGAGTAAAGATTATGATATTATTGTATGAATACAATCAAGCAAATTCTGCATAAGAATGGTGTAGGTCACATATTATATTAACACATGTACCAAACTGATAAAACCGATTCAGTTCCCACAAAAATATACATTTTTGGTTATCATTTGATTGAAAAATATTGACTGCTGCAAGATTTTGCCAATTTTGGATGATCCCTAACTGCCTACATATCTTATCTTAAGTCGTATGAAATTCATATCCTATCTCCAAACCTTCTAAATCATTTTAACCCTTTGAGTAGTGAGCCAATTTAAAATCATCAAAATCTTAGATGCTATAATTGCTTGTCCGCCATGACATGTTTATTACTTTTGTACTGATACATGCACCAAGATCTTTTACGTTTCTTAGATTTAAGCTCGATTTCGTTAATTTGCAATATTGTAGATCAAAATATCAATAGATAAATGTCGTTTTCAAGATAGTACTATGTAAAATTATTCAATATTCACAAAGCTAACACATAGTACGACTGTTTGGTGCGATAACATGATATCGACAAGCAATCTGCGGTTTGTCTATTTTCCTCGTCTCATGCGGATATTGAAATCTAGCTTGCACGTTAAAAAGATAAGTGTATTATGGCATTGCCAAGCTGTTTTTAATTAATTTTGTAACGTAGGTTGACGTCCTGTTAATGTTATTACGCACCGCTTCATTACAGAGATAAAATCTTCAGAGTATCCGCGCTTAAACACAATATTGTCCTTAATCTGAAGGGTTCCAAACCAAACATCCCACACAATTCAATTAGAATGCCTCGATAAGTAAGAAATCTGTAAAATTGCTTTATTATATTTATCTTAGGATCACCGAGGAGTTAAACAGTAACTGGATTCCATGTTGGCTTTGCAGTGCGTGAATACCTTTTTGCTTACATTTGTGTATAAGCCCGGCTTATTCGGGCGAACTGCCACCCGAGGGGGTGCCGAAGGGATAAGGGTTGGTAGGGGTGGGGGCGGAGGCTGAGGGTGTGCGACTGCGCCCTACATCACGATCTATACACCAGCACTCGGGGGAAGAATGCAACGCGAATATCTCGGCACACTTTTCGGGTACTCATCACACCTCACTTTCGACCCGCCCCTTGGACCGCAATGAAATTGGATGACTTTACCAATACAAAGAAGATGGTCGTTTGTCCTTATTTTTGGGAAAACGAGTCACTCGGAGCTCTGCGAAGCGTCCAATTATTGCATTCCATTAGGAGTCGTTACTCCGTCTTTAAGGACCGGCAGGGCGATAGCTTCAGGAATTGAAACAAAAAGTCCTTTTTGAAACGCTGCAAGAGTGGATTTTATTATAGCAAAGAAAGTTTTGGACTACCCTTTGCTCTTAAGAAGGTAGTCTAGGATTCTTAATAGTTTTAATACCCCGCTTTAAAAATGTTTTAAATCGAAAAGGAAATTCTTCCAATTCATTTCAAATACCATTGAAATACATTTAAAAATACCATACAATTAGAATAAGCTTAAAAATCTCAAGAATATGCATTTTGTAGTATTATTCAAATTCTTCGCAAGATCCTTGTAATAAAATGAGCCCCAAAAAAGCCCCAAGAAACGACTTCCTTCAGCTGCGTTCTTCTCTAAGCAATATTCTCTCCCAATAAGCTTAAAAGGATACAAAAGCGCCAAATATACATAAATACGACCCGTTGTTTTGACACCACGTGGAGAATGCACTTTAGGAAACCATTTGGTATTTTTTTATACGACTTTGACACATTGCAGATGCGAATCTGCATATTTATTACCAACACGTGTTTCCAATATATTTCTAGTACCTCCTCAACATATGCTAGACGAGCAAGAAATATACTCGATACTAGAGGAGCTATAATATTTCACATCGTAAGCATATAAGATACATTGTCAAATATTTGATAAAGAGGTGAAAGAATTAATATTTTATTTTAATAATTAATTTATGGGCGCTTAAATGACATGCATTCGATATTATAGACGATATATAGTATCAAGATCCGCGTCCCGATGAAAATGATAAGGAGTGCACCGCGCTTCTAATCATCCCCCGGTGTGGTCTCCGCGGCTGAATAAGGCGACGATCGGGAACTTTCACAGCGGCAAAGGCAACGAAATGGGGATTCAAAAAGTCGGCCGAATGTTCCGAAACGTTACATCAAAATAAATGCATCTATATTTTCTCAAAAAGATGTTAAGTATTGATTAGATTTGAAATGCTATAATTTTTAACGTAAATTTTGTTTCATTTAGTTAATAAACATGTGTCATTTTGTTAACTTATTTCACGATTTTTTACCATTTTGCTCGACAATTCGCAATTAGGGAGGCGATTATTATGGAATATAGTAAGAATGTACCTCGTCTTCTTTCGTATATTTTTATACCAGCACACATACATCAAAGTGCCTGAAGGATTAAAAAGAGTTATAAATTTAAATATTCCGATTTCGTTCAGTCTACATTTAAGGACCATATGCTTATTTAATATAAATTATCGTTTTGAATAGATCATTCTCTGGCCCTTTTCTTCCACGACTGATATTTGGTCAGTATCCATTTCCGCTGGTACAGTCCGATGCAGGATGCATATTATAATGATAATATGCATCCTGAAGATGCAATCGAAAATGATGTTTGTCAAATACATTCAAGTTCTTCAAGCAACACTTCCTAATCCTTGTATTCCAATTATATATGAGTTTGATGCGTTAATTTCGGATATGACATTATATAGAAATATTATTAGTATAAGATTGAAACCAAACACAATGTAATGCTGTCTCAGTCGCCTGAAATTGATTGATAATCGATTCAGTGATCCGTCAGCTTCCAAATATCGAGGAGGCTGTACTTGAATTTTATTCGATTCCATCGTGAATAATTATGGCGCCTACATATTAAATAGCCCCCAGTTAATCAGCCAGGGATAATTTACAGGGGGATGATTTTATACCGGGGGAGAGAGATCTAACTAAGCTTCTGGTGGCACTGATCGCATTATGTTTAACGAGCTGAAAGATATAAATGACTAACGCCAATCGCATGCTAATACATACGCCAAATCCACTAATCCAATCCCGAATAAACTCGTTATAAAGGTACAGTTGACACAGTCGCTATGATTCGGTTTCACACTCCGAATCATCTCGGAATATTCACGATGGAAGTTCAACAAAGAGTTTTGCCATATTACCAAGCGCAAATAAATCACTGGCAGCTTTTTGTGCTGAAAAGTTTTTAAATATTCGCAGCACGTCAACGTCTATATAACGCTCCATAAAGTTTATAGCTTTGAAATTGAGAACCGTAAACTAAGCTACATTCTTGGAGACGCATCTTCCAAACAACAGCACGTCGCGATAGTAATTTTTATCTCGTCTAAAAATATCATGAGGTGTAAGGAGCATGTTTGAAAATTTGAATAAGGTCATACAATTCACAAAACTTTACCAGTTATTTCAAAATTTAACCTAGGCATACCGTAACCGGTTATTTGACTGATTCCGAAAAATATGTAACATTCTTGACATTATAAGATTTATTTTAATTCAATTTCAAAATATTCATAAAATATGATAATAATGGATCATCTTACGTCTTATTGCGGAAAAACTGCACAATATTTGATTCTAGACTCGCTTGGCATCATATTAATACCATTAATCAATATTGAGTGAATAATATTTGATTCAATATTTGAAAAAGCAAAGATTAGTACTGAAATGATTGACTGTTGGTATTAAAATGGATTTAGATTCAAGAGGATTTATTTCTGATTTTCTTTTAAAATGATATTCTGCTTGGTACTTCAAACATATGGAGAATATTAAAGAATATCATCTGCCAAAAATACGTTTATTTGGACCACTTAAGTATATATTATGAGGGGAAAAATGATATACAAGTGAAAGAATTTGTGCGCACTTGGTTTCATACCAGCCTAGGGCTGTCAGCATTATAAAGTTACAAAACTGGAGATCATCCTATAAAAATCCCTCTATCTTATAAAATAAAAATGTATTCCGTGTTTTCTTTGGTTGATTTATAATGTATTTAAAAATATATTTATCAGCGGATTATATATATGTTCTATATGGTTCTTACTCTGCTAGAGCAAAATTTGAAACGGATGATATTAAATTTCATACAAATTTATATCATAGAAAGGCACATGAGTAGCTTGCATAACTGCATTCTGATCTTCCACGAATAAAAGCAATCCTATAGTTTCCTTCTTCTCTTTAGAGCAGATTTAACTTGAAAAAAATGACGCATGAATCCGGGTTAGGTTTTAGAAGGTTGTTCAAATATTATGATGTAATTTTTGGATATAAATGCTTCTGATGGATTGGAGCATTACCCAAACGGAAGATGAAATCATATTCCCACCATTTTGATCTCTTTTTTCTAATCCTTTCAAGAAAAACTAAAAAAATATATCTGTAGAATATAAGTTCATTATTACCCCATTTGAAACTCACTCTTTCAAAATTGCGCACTTTTAAGAACAGTTTTCAGTCATATTCATATCCCATTGGGACATGTTGGTTAAATATGTATAGAATTGTGTAGAGGCGGACATTCATTAAATTTACATACATTTTTGTTTCAGTTGTTTTTCCATCCCGAGCAACAACCTGAGCGGTGGTTCAAGCTCACGAGCTGCAGGTGGATCCATAAGTGGAGGTATAGGAGGCACAACTCCTGGAGCGGAAGCGCCACTTCCCAGTCCAGCATCACAAAATCCGGCTCTGGTCTCCCCAGAGACCCTTAGCAGGCGCAGCAGCCCCATAGACGGCAGTGAACCTCTTGGACCAGCACCATCCTGTTCAACGCATCACGTCCACATAGAATCACCCCTTAGGTAAAAAATTTCATCATATATTATTACATAACAAAATTATCATATTTGCTTCGAATGCGTTGATTTGAAAGTTTGAAGTTCAAACTTTGTAATGAGGATTTTGCGGCTAGTTGATCCTCGAAAACAAACAACTCGCGGTTTGGCATGTGAAAGTTCGGAACAAGCTCAGATACAATAAGCTTTATTTAAGCCTGCTCTCAAATAGTTCGACTTTTGGTGCTTGAAAAAGATAATTTCGTGGCAATTAAATTTCAATGATCCAAATGGAATTCTTTCAAGGAAAGCACTCGGAGCCATAAGCCCCACATTATTGTTATGCTTATTGATTTATATATAGAATCAAATTGAATTTTCTTCTACTTCACTAGTCTTCACCATTTCTCGTTTCGTTCTGCACACAAGTCTTTCAACAACAACAACAAAAAGTCATCGTGATGTGGCTCTTTTGACACTGGATTATCTGTCAGCGCTGCGTGATTTATTACTTGTCTGTCCATACAATTTCATAGAGCGAACTCAGCATTTCTTCTTACATCGGATTGCTTTTGTACTATTGGTTCACCGCAGCAGGGTTTATTCGGATTATTTGTCAATTCTTATTTGGAAAGAAATATTTGCTCGGCGAACTCAATATTTAATAGTTCGGAGATGATTCTGTATTGAAATATGTGATTTATAGAACCTTTGTATGCTGAAAGAGACCATTCGACTTGAGATTTAGTCATCAATCACATCGTGTGCCTTGAATCTTAATGTTGTCTCTTTTGACTAATATCATAATCACGATGCCAAGTCAAAATGCCAACATTATATTCCTTATAATATTTTTGTCTATTTAAAAAAAAGTATACAAAAAACTATACAGGTCCTATAAGGATAAGAACATCTATGTTGCATTATTTTAAACCAATGCTTATGTATCAATGTGTCTTTTGTGTTCTATCTGATTAAAAAATAAAGTCAGCCACGGATGGCCGGCATAGAATGATTCGTATTTAATACTACAATGACTGATGACACAACATATGTGTCATAGCCTAAACAATCGTTCATAGCCAATGAGTATGCATAACATAATTTTTTGGCATTGTCTTTGACAGCTTGTCATTTGAGATACATTTAATAATATTATGATATGTATGGATTTCTTAAATTCTATAAAATAATGTCGAGCCCTAGTAAATGAAGTTTATTCTCATTATCGCGCGATATTTGAAGTATTGAAGAATATTTAATGTATTTTTATAAGAAACGTGTTTTTCATCATTGTTTGTTACATTTATTATTTACAAAAGCTTAATTTTAACATATAGCTTAGAAAAAAGTCACAAGGAACTTTTTATTCAAGCGTATTGAAAAACTTTAGTCAGAAAGAAATGTGGCCATATGGTCACACTCATATTAATACTTATAAGTGCTAAAATCGACATGAAATGTATGTTCCATTTGTTAGAATCCAGATGAATGGACATATTGATGTATTAAATCTGCTACACCTTAAAAGTTGAGACCCATGGATAGACGATGGCCTCTGGGTTGGTCATACACACTGATACCACCCACAGCATCCTTTGCATCCGATAAAATTATTTTGACATATCTGACTTCTTGTCGAGGATCGGATTGCTTATGCTCAGCAGTCGCACCCCTTCAGATAAACAAACTCGCCCAGTTAGAGTTATGCGGGTTCATGTCGAATGTACGGGATAAACAGACATACTGACATATCGATCCCCAAATAACGCCCCCAATATTTTGCCCCGAGGTGGGTTAAAAGAGCATCGATATACCGTGGCGTGTATATTGAACCGAACTAATCTTCCACACGTCTTCACAAATGCTCCGAACAAATATTTGTTTCCAAAACAAAAATGCTCCTCCCGGAACAAACGAGTCGAGAGACAAATCTGGATCATTTGTCCAAAATAAACACGGACGAGTTTGGCTCCTTTTTTAGCCCGAAAAATGTTTATATTTATTTTAAATCAATACTCAAATGGATTTAGTGCAAATTTTCAGCATAGTATATTTTACGCGTCATCGTAGGTGTATTGAATTTATTTTAGAATTGAAAGCATATTTCGGTCGCTTTTAAGAGCTCGGTCAATATTTTCAAGCGGATATGTTCTATTTGTTTAGGTCAATTCGAGTGTTAATTTTTTTTTTTTTCAAATCCTCAAAAGCACTCGGAATTTATCCGGTTTTCTAGCACGAAAGATTATGAAGGACTGGAAAAATAATCCAATCCTCGTTCAACGACACATTCCGGCTTATGGATATATTCCGGTTCATATTCGGTCGTAATGCCATCTGTGCATTCAGAGAAGGTGTATTGGAATCCATTTTCGCCGTATGTGGCAGGTTTCCCTGAATGTAATGATTATACTTTCCATTCAAGAAACGTAAAGGGTATCTTAGGTCTATTTCTATTATCCTGTGAGTGTCCCACTTTATTTTATTTTCGTTGAATAAACCCCTATTTCGATATTTATTTTATAAAAAAAACAAGCTTCTACATTTTCGATTCTATTTGAAATAAAACAACAACAGTCCTAGCAATTTTTTATAACGTATTTGGAATTATGACGATATGTATATACACGATTATGATAAATGCGAATATGTTTAGCGACATGACAATCATTTTTTTAGTATGTGATTTACTGATCTTTTTAAAGTAACATGTCCGTTATTCCAGGATACGATTAAGTAGGGAATTTTAGACGAGCACCTTATTTTTTTAATTATTATTGCAAAGAAGTCATTCATAAGCAGCCCTACCCTTTTTATCAATCGCGTCAATATTTATTTTTTTAAATCTCAGAAAATCAGGATAAATTTGGACCGATACGATCGTTAAAAAATCCAGAAATATCCCAAACCTTTAAAATAAACATCCAGGAACCCTCTATACCGACACTTGGTTCGATTACCTAATAATCATTTATAAAAGCGTCAGCTTTTAAGAAAATTGTTAAGCAGGTGGTTACTTCCAGAATAGATATAAATCGACTGTCTACTGTCTACTTCTACAAATTTCTGGAGGACTTCAACATCCGTTGGTATTTAAATAATGGCTGTATTATTTTGGTATATTTCCATAATAACTCCTACGTTGGAATGTCCTAATGATCCGTAGATTGAACATTATTGTTAAAATATGTATCACATATTTTATCTAACATACGACAAATTTTTAGAATGAACATATTACTCGTACATCAATTTAGTTCACGAAAGATTACGTTTTTTAAATTCTATGAAAATAAATAATACAAGGGCTTGTTCTAATTGACAATCACTAACCCGGAGCGATGCTGCCACAGAAGTAATAATTCTAAAAATTAATTAGGAACGATAGAAAGAATGATTTTTTTTGTTGTTTTTATTATAAATATTAACAAACATAGTTTTTTATATATAACATCTACTGTAAGTTAAGTAGTTTGAGAAAGTGCAAAAAATAAGCTGGAAAAGTTTTATCGCAATCGAATAAACGGTATGACAGCGCATATAATACGAACAAACAAATTTTTATTTTTGTACATTAGACTATACCTATGTTACTCGCTCAATTCTTAACAATGATTGGGCGAAGTTTTATTGCAATTTGATAAACGGTATGGCGGCGCATTACATACGATCGAATTCCAGTGATTCAGAAAGAGCATTCTCACACGATGAGCCCTAAGAGAAACACAGACGAAAAGTGTCTTGCACGTTGAGTTTGAAGAGAGACAGAGATGGAGAGAGTGTCTTGCGTACATCGTACGATTGTATAGATCGATAACTTAAATTAATCAATTTCAAGTACATATATTGATTATGTTTACGCGAAGAAATGAACGAATTTTGTGTGCATCACCTGTGTTTATTTATTTATATACAAGCTTCATACACGCTGCGCCGCCCTGATAGATAAGTGGATTTGTACGGACGATAAGTGGCGTACATGCGAATATAGCATTTAAGTTTATGATGATTTAAAATTAGCTCACTACTCAAAAGGTTAATGGATCTTATTAAGCTTTTATAAATTTTTGTGAAATAAATACGGATTTGTTCATTGAAATACGAGTGTGACCATATGGTAACGGTGGATATTACCATATGTTCTATTGTTATCCTCGGTTGATTTGTTCGAAGTCTTTATGATTTTTTTCAATTTCTTTGATTTTAATTATCGTGCTTCGTCAAAAAGTGATTCTTTGCATTCATTGTTTAAATTTTAAATTCGATAGTGACTGTCAGTGAGTGAATTACTCTTCAAACGTGTGTCAGACGATATTGTAGCTTAAGCGTTTGAATTAAAATCTCTAAATAATACATTACTATCATTAAAATGAGATTTTTGTATTATTTGAATGATGATATGTCGTAATTTAATTTTCAATGTAAAATCCTATTTTATTTGAGCGGTCGTTAAAAGAGTGACATTTGTCATTAAGGATGCTATTCGTGAAACAGTCCTTAGTATTGACAAATTGCTCACAAAGCATTACAATGTACCGCGTTGTCATTTTGCTTCAAAGGGAAACACGAGGGTGGTTCATTGTCGACTGTAATATAATAAATATTATTTCTAATATGCAAAGATTTTTTTCGATATTTTTATCTTGAATCATTAATCGAAATGTTTCAAATATATAGATTGTGTGCATGATCGTGATCATTGTGAAGCAAAGTCGTGCAAAATTAAGATTAGCTTGATATTAAGGTACATTTAAGAACAAACTAGTAAACATACAGGGTGCGGCAGGGAAACTTCCTTATTTGGAATGCTGACTTGGAAACAATAGTTATTCCGAGAAGAATTAATAATTAATCCGTAGAGTTTTCATTATTTAAAGACACGATAAAAAATTATCCCTCAACCTGAATTTAAACCCTAACCTAGCTAGATAATAAAAGTTTAAGATCTAGTTCACTATGTCAATACATATGTATTTCTTGATATATTTTGTAAATGGAACTTTTTTCATCCCTCCTTTCAAACAAATATGTATTGCACAATGTTTGTATTATGAGGTATCGATTCATCTCGATTTTAAAGGGAATAATTAAATTCGTTATTGAATTCGGGATGATAATAGAATTCAAACGAGAGATTATGTTCGTGGATTCGGAACATTCTCCGTTATTAAATTTGAACCCTTTCCACTCGAACGTCCCACTCGAACATTTTGCCGAATTAGAGCCTTCCCGGGGAAATTCTTATCGGAAACCTCTCAAACAATACTCAAAAGCAAACTGCATTCCGGAGACGGCACAGAACAATGGTCCCCATGATAAACTTTCAAAGTTTATTGTATTGGGGGCTCTTCTAGTTTAGACGATTCATTAGCTTCGTCATTTCGTCCGAGAAACCGGAATTGAATTAAGGATTCGGATACAAAAATTCAATTTATACACCCTCATAAATTGTTGTTAATTACCCGCCGTTACGCTGGCTGAATGCGAAATTTCTTGAGGGGGGTGAATTCAAATTAAATTATAATACACCAAAGAAATCTGACCTCACAGATGTACGATAAAGATGAACACGAATTTATATTATCAGCAAATAACTCTCCATAATGGTTGTCCGAGATAAAACGGGCAATGAGATAGGCTTGGGAAATTTATAGGTCTAGGTTAAAGGTGGATTGTACATCCTCTTTGGGTAGGAGTTTAACCTCTATCGATAAAAGTATATGTGGACGAATATTTTAGATACGGACTTTAAAAAAAACCGTACACGCATCCAGAGTTCTATTAAAAAGGAACTATAATGTAAGCTTTCTAAGAATTGTTATCTATTATTTACGACTTAAAGATGTGCCACTTCCAAGACAATCACGACTCTTTCAAATGGGTAAGAATCAATGTTATGTTTTAATAAATCCGCATAAGCCACAACTAATTTAAAAAACATTAAGTAATACAATTGTAGAAGCTGTTTTAGAAATGTTCATCTTGATGGGTCATGAGATGAGTATCTCTATATTACAAAATTGTTATATTAGTTAAAGCGGAAAGAAATGTCATTTTTTGCATTATCATGCTGTAATATTCTTCTTTGGTTGTTAACTAACACTGATCGCTTTTTGAGCATTTCCGCTTATAACCTATCTAATTACGCACAGTATAGCTATGCTGTGACAGTTTGGCCAGGTTTTAATAATTCGTAGTAAATTACGCCAAAAAAATCCCACCAAACACAAAGGATGATCTTTTTCAGGAATAATGGTCGAGGGGTAGAAACAGGTACTTGATTTGAAGAAAGCCACTGTTTTTCCTTCTCGGGCTATCGTAGAGGACCCATTTCTCATCCCCAGTAACGATCCTTCTTAAAAATGGATCGGTTTCATACCTGGACAATAGCGATGAACAAATGGTTATCCGTTGTATCAAGACCGTTGATGACGACAGCTCGTGCGGTATCCAAATTCCTTATCTATGGTTTTTCCCGGGTCTTTTCAAATGGTCTTTTACTGTCGACCAGGGACAGCCAATGTATAGCGATAATTCCTTTATTGTTTTTCGAGGATCAGATTCTACCAGAGGATTTAATGCGTCATCATTGATTTTTAGAGGTTGTCCTGATTTTGGTTTATTTTTCAAATCTCTGTCGCCACTTTTGAATTTTTTGAACCATCTATGGCATTCTCGACTATTCAATATGTTGCCATATGTATCACAGATGCTCTGGATAGCTTCTTTTCCTTTTAATCCTTTGTCGAATAAAAACAGTAAACAAGATCGCAAATGGGTCTCATCAATTTCTTGCTTGGACATTTTCACTATGGCTAAAAAATATTTGAAAAGGTAAGACAAACAACAGAGCTTCAAAATGACACCAACCTTGACGTATTCACTTGACAGCAACCCGAGGCAAACTGATGGCAAAGACGCAACAAAAAAATGACATTTCTTTCCGCTTTACAAGTCTTTACATGTCAAAAAGAAGAGTAACGACCACAATCCTTCCAATTTTTCCAATTCCAACAGTCCCGCGATCACATAATATGAATACGAGGTATGTTATAATTATGTAATTTTAATGGAACTGGTATCTTTATATTTAGTTGGTCATGCAAAGTTTTGAAACATTTGGAATGATACACTGTCACTTTGGTTGCTCACATATTGCTTGCTAATTTTTCAAATTTGTCCTTTATGTCCTTATGAATTATACCCGAAATATGTTAAAATGGGCCGATAAGTAGTTATGGGTCCCATGGATACCATCACCTGACCCGTTTTCCATGCTTGCATGCTGCACACGTATCTTACACACGTGTCTGTAAAATTCAGTGAGCACACGCAGTGACCTATTAAATATTGTGTATCCTCGAGAGATTAATGATGAATTACCATCGGTATTTTGGACCCTCGTTAGGCAGCCCTGGCTCACCTGCGTTGTTAGCAGCCACACAGGTAGGAAAACTACTAATCTTCATAAATAACGGAGGCTTAGAGGCGGTTGCCTCTTGGGAACCTTACGATTCTCACCACCTTCATTATGGGCCATTTTCTTGTCGCCTTTCGTGTTTATGCAGAACGAAAGTCACGCTTGCAGAGCTGGATGCTTTGTGGCACGTAATGAAGTAATTTTGGCGTCTGGTAGACACCGCTCTTTGTGTATATTTGCATGGGGTCTGTGAACATGCACTTCCCGTCCCAAATGGAATGTAATAAAAACGCGAATGTTTTTCTTCCCCAAACTGAGCAAAATTCAGCTAGACTATTAAATGCACGAATGGCTCATAAAAAATATTTTGATATTAAATATGGCATACCTGTGATAATCGTTACGGTCTAGTTCACCGCCGTAAAGCGAGTGTAATTAAAAGACGCCGTATTAAGAAAGCACCCTAAAAAAACTCATTAACGTATCTTATACACGTCTGTATAAAATACGTAAAAAATATAAATGATCATAAAAATATATTAAAAATGAAGAACACATTGCTCTTTTGAAATTTGTAGTCATATTTTGTAATTTATTGGGATTTATAGAATATTTTAATAAAATGGTCTCGTTATTAGGATGGTGTTCAAAGCTTAAATCATGGCATAGAGTGAAAATAGCAAACCATTTTCAATGAGAATATTTCCACAGATTAGCCCAAAGAAAATATTTTATTATTGAGTAATATAAGATAAATATGAGACATGTGTCCAATTTGAAGCCTAACAAGAAAATGAAAAAAAGAGGTAAAAGATAAGATTATAAGAAGGGAGAAATAACGAATCCACAATGGATATCCAGTGATTTCATTACGTAAAAAAGGTTTCCATCCTACATTTAATTTTAATATAAATAATATGTTTTGCCATTTGTGGAAGAAAAATGAACGATGTTAATGCGTATGAGTTTGCCATATAAGTAACAAGATAGGAATCTTCAAATAAATTTAATTTTAAATATTAAATTAACATACATTAAGGTATGGATATCTTACTTTAAGATTTACCATTTTTTTTTTTAAATATATAAACAGGTTTTTTAATGCAAAGTTTAGCTGTAAAATTGCAAAAAATACTTGTGGGTTAAATAGAACCAAGGTATCATAATGAAAATATATATTCTGGAAAATTGTTAATGCTTGTTTAAAAATAATAAACTTGGCTCTGTTTTTATGCAAAACGTTCCACGGGGAGTAGCATATAAAAAAATCGCATTAAAAAAACTTGAACTTCATAGAAAACCAAGGAATATGTTCCGTTATTTTTGAACACCGCATAACTTCAAAATCACATAAAAATAGACTAGAGAAATTTTTACATGTGGAGTCAAATCAGTTTTTTGCTAAGAATTGTTTAACACATTGCGGTCCGTTCACGCGTAAACGCGTGTTTTCGAGAATTTCGTTATTTGAACTTGACGTACAAAAAAAAATATATCAACGCAATATTTTTTTCTAGTTTTGCCGAGAGATGGTCTTATATATATTTAAGACTTTACTAAAAAAATAAAATTATAGAAAAAAACATTTTTTCACTGTGAAATTTAACGACTAAATATGTGATCTCCCACATTTGCCCCAATTCTGCGGCCCGTAATGTGTTTAATCTGATTGAAGGATAGTCGAAAATACTTTTTATATTCAAATACAACTAATAATTGATTAACATAAATAAGAATGCATATTTGATTTGGCTATGGTACAAATGCTGTATCATCAGTTAGGATGATACAGCATGGATAATTGATTTCCATGGGTTGATTTCCAATAGCCGTAACGTTTGATTAATCAGGATAATAATATTTGAATATATTTTTTACACTAGAGAGGATCTAAGATTGAGTGGCAAAATTACTATTTTTAAATGATGTATTAGGTCGAGTCATAAATAATTGCCGATTATTTCAAACATTTATTTAGCTATAACAAAATGACAAAGCAATATTAATCTATTACTTATTCACCATTATTAGTGATAACTTTCTTCCATTTTGATGCGTGATTCACTTCCTCATCATTTTTTATTTTTTTCCATTAAAGAAATTCTTAAATAGGTGGTAGTCGATTGGAGCAAGTTCCGTGGAGTATAGGGGATGTGGTAAAATAAACCACTCAAGTTCCAGAATTTTTTGCTGCATCAATTTTGCTGTATGCGGTTTTGCATTATCGTGTAACTGTATGATATTTTTCCGATTAACGAGAGAAGGATGTTTATCTTGAACACGTTGTAGCTATTGAGTGTATATAAGAAATATTTGACTAAAAAAATGTTTGTTTGTTTGAAAAATTAAGTCACAAGGGTTGGAATGGGGTCCATAAAAAAAAGGTTTTTCAAGAGGGGGTCGGCGAAAAAAAATTGCTCAAGAGGGGGTCCGCGAAAGAAATTTTGCTCAAGAGGGGGTCCACGGACTACATAAGTTTAAGAAGCGCTGGTCTAGACCAAAACTGAATAAAAAATATAATGGGAAAATCCTTCATATAATAGAATAGTTTTAAAACAGATGTTGGATTTCAGTTTGGAGAAACAAAAATGTTTTTGTTGTAGCTATAAAAACATGTCAAAACTTTAGCTTCAATCCAACAGAAATATTATTATTTGAATAATATTTTCCCCTTATTATTAACATTACGTCAATCATAAAAATCTTTTGTACGGATCTTCTCTATTGAAAATCTGATGGAGGCGAAATACCCGACATAGTTGATTGGTGAGCCGATTCCACAAATCCGCTTATATTTCGACGATTGCAATATTTTTGCCCATCTCTCGAGATACGGAGAGCACAAAATAATAAGACCACATTTTCATAACATCCACGTGACTTTTCGCGACATTCGAGGATGGCTGCAGCGTCCTTAATGAGTCGAGAGGGCAATTTATACACGCGTGTAAAATGCTTAAAAAGCCGGCTACAGAATTCTGAGAGGAGAACATTTCCATTTTGTGGTAAAAATTTGTAATTTCCTCTTGAATTTCCGTGTTCCGGCATTTAGGGGCGTAATACGGAGGCTTTCGCGGATCGTTTTACGAAAAATTCTCGTAACTTGTCATTTTCGATGGCGGCAAAGACCCGCCTAGTTACTACGTGAGGATAATGCAAGAAAGGCGAAATTCTTAATGCCTCCTTAATATCCAGGCGAAGGTCTCTCAAATATGTTCACACGAGATTAAAAATGTGCATAGCACACAAATATTTTATCTGAAATGTATTAAACACGTAAATTTATTATTCAGATTTTTTGCAGCTTTAATAACCGAAATTAATTTGAGAGAAAAGCTTAAAAAATAAAGATCTTTTTTAAAAATGTAAAGTCGGCAAATACATTAAAAATGCACGCGGAAGGTATATATGGTACGGGCAGCGGCAGACATTAAAGCGAGTAACACTTTCCATCTCGCATTGAAATAATTAACCCTTTCAACGCGCGACATATTAATTGTTATGCATATATTATCTCATATCAATGAACTCTTACATGCTTTTTATCTAATGCTCTAGATTCAAATTTGATTACCAAACACAGCTCCTGTAGGCAGTCTCACGATTAAGTGGTTGAACTAGTAGCTTAATCGTCATAGGTTCAAATTTACAGGAGTTGTGGCTGGCAATCACATTTTTAAAATATATATTCGCTTTGAAAAACCATGTCAACATGTTGTTGTATATATTATTATAAATTTGTCTGTTATTATCTTATATATTCACACAAGGGCAAAAATCATGAATAATACGCATTATATTTAATTAAATTTGTCTATTTCTCTATGTTTATTTTGTATGAATATGAAATATCTCGGGTGACACTGAGACAAAAATTAATCTTCCCGAAAGTAGAGGGTTAATAATAGTCATATATTTCAAGTAAAACCGGCTTTGTCATGCGGTGCTGAATTTTATCCGGTCGTATTTATCATCCTGCCGAATTAATGCTCTCCTTTCCTTTTGTCTTTCATCTGCTCTGATACTTTAGTCCCAGAAAAGTAAATACAGCGGCATCTCCAGCTCTCTCGGAGAGTGTAATTCTATTTTTTTTTCCATGTGTAACGCCTTTGATGTATTGTTTGTTTCAGATTGCCAACACCACCTATGATTTCGTTTCCACCTGCCCTCTACCACAGTGTCCACCTGCCGCCTCCACCGCCGATCCGCCGCCCTTCGCGGGCCGCCCAGGCCCAGCAAATCCACACCATTGGAGCGTGAGTACCAGACCCCATAATATTCCTATGCTTTTTAGATACGCCACACTGATTTGGTTTACGTCACGCTTCCGCTGATGTACGAAGTCAGTTTAATTATTCAGGATATGGCATAACAATTAGTGGATAGCATAATTCGACTATTGATTTTCATACTTCAACACGGGCCACAGGTACTTGCATCTAGATCAGTATAAATGCAGAATCAAGACAAATCAAAAGAACTGTATTGAAAATAAGCATTTTTATTTTAAAAAAAAGGAAAATAATGGTAGAAGTGAAACTTCTTAAGGCGTCATTTCACTTTATCACGTCAAAAAAAAATCGCTATAATAAATCTCAAAAAGATTAATTTCATTATATGGTGTATTTACTGAGGAAAAAATTGTTAAAAATTGTCTAATATTTGGGCCGTCAAAATGAGATGACCCCTTAAATCCTAGGAAAGGGTGAGCCATTGATATTTTCATTTGTTAACGGAAATTATAAACTAAAAGATGAAACCATGTATTGTGTAATATATAATAAACTAGGCGCGCTATTGATCTAGTGGTTGCTTGAAGCGGCGTGCTGCACATGCGCGTAGCTTATGAATAGTCTTCTGGAATCGGAGAAGGGGAAGCGTTTCATTTTTCGTGACGTTCAAACCAATTTGCCCTAATACGCATATAAAAGTTTCGTTTCAAAAGTCAAAGAAATATGTTATATATAATATGTTGAAAATTTGGAATTTAAATATTAATATTATAGGTAGTCAATTTATGGCAATCTCGGATGCAAAAATGTGATTTCTTCGTAAATTACATAAGAATTATTCATAATAGATAAACGATGTCAAACATGTGATATTGAGGAAATTATATGTAATTTTAAGTCCTCGAAAATTAAAATGTATATTTACGTGGTCATGGCTTTTACACATTTAAAAAATATTTTTTTAATATGCAGAATAATTGGTTTTGAAGCAAATACTAGTATTTATTCCGTCGTGTAAACCAATATTTCCATATCATACAAATACAAATATTAAATCTTGAATATGATATTTTCATTGCAAATTTGTCTCAATTTATGATTAATGATACTGACAACAGAGTAGCTTAACGCAATATTCTTCCTTCTCTCGCAATAAATTTATCCTTATAGTACGAGAGAACATTTGATATGTCCCTGGAGCCCAATGTAAATTTCGCTGTTTGAAACTTGCATGTCAAATAGCTCGAGTACTTCATCAATCTTCTGAAACGGCTCGCTTTTTGAGCGCTGAAATTTTACCTGAATATTTTTAGTGTTAAATTTGGATTCTATGCACATGCCATGTCTATGTATTTCAGTCTATATGCATAGAAGATATGAATCAGACTTAGGTAGTTAAGCATTATAGCACTGCGACAGCAATATTGTAAAGCTCTTTTGGCATGCAACACAAATTATTGCCACATGTATCGTTGCAATATGCACCAATGTCGCTTTAATGATTAACACGTCAATAAATATGGATGTTGTCTATTGGCATGGAGCCCAAAAGTTTAACAACCCTTTGTTGTGCAAGCTTTAGACAATAATATGTTCTTTGTTCTGGCAAATATGTATTGTTTTGTCTGCGAAGTCATAGTATAAATATTAGCAATTCATTGAATTTAATTATTTTAATAATATTTATGACTGATAATAAATGCCAAAAACATTGATTAAATTCTATAATCTCCCTTTGCTATATTCTAGACATCCAGTCTTGGATCATCCAATTAAATATGCAGGATACGAACAGATTAAATCCAGGATAAACCGACCCAGAGCTCCCCAAAATATATATATTCAAAATAAACTTAGGCAAATCACTTTTTACCCCAGCTCAGTTTTCCATCAAATTGTTCCCTAATACATCATATGATAATTCATCCGGAATTCCTTGTAAGCCTATCGACAGTGGTGTAGTGGGGTGGGAGCGCGTGGGGTCGGCGCTCCCACACTTTTTTCTAGACGATTTTGCTTAATATAATTGTACAAAATGTGTATGTTTTTAGGACCCAAAAATGTGTTCTCTTGAAAATATTGTTTATTTAAAACGTGCCATAAATTAAATAAAAGACATGATGGGATAAATTTTTGACGTTTTGGATTGGTCGTACCGTTGTTTATTGCGATTTTTTGTTTACTTTGGTCGATCGGTTGGGAAAGTTTAGATGCATCAACGTGGGGCTGTGATTGGTAGGCGAGAGCTGCTTGCTCGTGCATTAGGAACCAAAAATGTGTTCACTTGAAAATATTGTTTATGTAAAACGTGCCATAAATTAAATAAAGGACACGATGGGATAAATTATTACCTTTTTCTTTCCGGCACTTGATACTAATGAAAAAATGAAGCTCGACCCTCAAGCAATTCTGTGACCACATGGTCTTATACATACTGCGAGTCTCTTTCTTCAAGTTTGAAGAATAACATACGAAAGCAATAAATCAGGCTCATTTTACAGAACGCACTGATTTCACATTTCGGTTTGTTAATATTATTTTGTTTACAAGATTTTAGTCTATTTCTGTCAATTAACATAAACGGACACTATACCACTTTCTAATTTTTATACCTACATATATAATAATAAGAAAACTTAGCTTACTTTAATTTTCGTGTATTTTTTAGCAGGGACTATAATATTTTATTTTTCATTTTAATATAAAAATTTGTGTTGTGTTGTGTTGTATTGTATTGTGCAATAATTATAAGTTAAAATTAAAATAAAACAATTATATAAATCATATAAATTTTTCAGCGTTTTATAAATATACATACATATATATGTAGTTATATATATAAAAGTGTTTTTACAGTTAAAAATGGATGAAAAACGCAAACAAGAGACACTATTTCAATTTTTCACGAAAAAACTCAAAGTGGGTTCGGTGTCGGTTAATAATGTTAGTGATTGCACAAGTGTATTAAATATCTATAATAATGAATGTGCTCAAATAGTATATTCGTCAAAATCAGAAAAGGAATCGATAGAAGATAATACGGTATGTTCATCTTCCTGGCCGAGTGTTTGGACCACAGATATGTGGAAAGAAAAGAGAAAACAATATCCTTGGATCATAAGTAAGTCTGGAAAAATCGGTTGTAAATTATGTGCCAATGTGAAAAGTTTGTCGGTCTTAAAAACACAGGGATCAAGTATTTCGAAAGAATGGAGTTCAATTTCCGTATCATCAAACGGACATACTAGATCTAGCCAATTAAAATCTTTACGAAAGAAAATTATTTTGCACATAAAATCAATTTCACATACGAATGCTGAACAAATTTTACAAAGTTTTTACAGAATTAAACTTTTCAGCAAATAATAATTGAAATTGAAACAATCACAAAAAAAATGTATTATAAATAATATTACAAATATTTTGTTATATTGTAATATTTTAAGAGTATTTTTTATAAACGTTTTTTGCACATGCAAATATTGTTTTATTTTAATAAATATTGATTTTTACATAATTATACAAAAATGATTTTTGTAACTATTTATTGGAAAAACGTTTTGTTGGAAACATGATGCGAAAATTGGATCACGGGGGAAGGGAGGGGGTATTAAAATATTATAATTAATCAGCGCTCCCACACTTTTTTATTTAGCACTACACCACTGCCTATCGATCACCTGTCAATTCCAGAAAAGGACGTTATTACATGCCATAAAGATCAGATGAGCAGGATATAGCTTCGACTTTCTGAGGATAAGTGCTTACGACATATTAGTCCCTTTTATCAAAAATATTTTATAATATACCTCAATATTATTTCTAATAAAAACACAAATCTACGTATTGTTTGCCCCTGGGGTGCGTAAGGGAAATGCGGAAGTTCAAAGCTCAAGGAAGAATATGTTGCAGACTTAACTATAAGCCTTTCGACTGTTTGCTTCTTAACGGGGAAGCTTTAAAGTTTCTCTTAAAGCGTTTATTAAGACAAATAGGTTGTGAAGTAGTAAAAAATGCATGGGATGTACTCTTATCCTTTATTGGGAATTTGTTAATGTGGAACAACAAATCGGGATGATATTAAATTTTATTTTATATCATATTAAATTGATAATTTGAATATATTAAATCGAATTTGAATTCACAAAGCACGATCGTTTCACGTCGCTTCGCGACTCACCAACAATAATCGTATGTTCCACAATCTCAACGAAAATATCAGGTTGAGTCATAAATAATTGCCGATTTTTTTTTTCAAACATTTATTTAGCTTTAACAAAATACCTATGTAATAATGATCTATTACATATTTATCATTATTAGTGATAAATTTCTTCCATATTATTGATAATTTATTAATACTCTCTTCATAAAATTTAGCAGGTTTAGAATCAAAAAGATTTTCGATAACGTGATTTACTTCCTTATTATTTTTAATTTATTTCCATTTAAGAAATTCTGCAAAGAACAGAATAGGTGATAGTTGGCCGACTTGTGGCAATAGTTAACATGGATTTTGCTTCAATAGCACCTTTAAAATTTCTTTAAAAAAATTTAGCCGTAGCCGTATCTTAATTTTTAAACTCCCAAAGCATTATATAACGAAAATGCACTTTTTAATTTTTCATTTTACGAGTAAAAAAATACTATAATATATGATGTGACACGGTTAATTATTATCGAAAGATTGATAGGAGTTATACCTATCTAATGATACCCTAAACTCATCAATACGGACGATTCATCGAGGGTAAAACTGAATAATTATAACGGCTTCTTTTCACCGGCAACTATTTTTGACTCAATCTAATGCACCCAAACTATCAAGCAAACTGTCACTATATAAGGAATTCTGTGCGCCTCTTATCTCAGTCTGAAGGGCTTCCATGAGAAGCGACGGTGCTTTGATTTTCAGTAGCCATGGGGCTCCGCAGCCCCGAGACGGACTCGCAGCATATGCCACGGAAATTCGTTTTTAATCTCCGCGGAGGGGGCGATTCTTTATCTCCGATCGCTCATTCGACGACACCGAATAGGAAGAATAGTTCTATTTGTAATAAATTTGACAATGGAATGTGTATTGAAAAGATTATGAAATAATTTAATTGGCCACATCACAAAGTTGCAAGCGTTGTGTATCTTCTTGCACCTTGAAATATTATACACATAATATTACATAGTTGCTTTGTCGTTAATGAGAAGATCAGGTGTTAAATCTGAATTAATACTGGGACGATTAAATATTATACAATGCCGCCTTTGAGCGACTAATTCGCAATGATAATTATTTATTTAGCATTGACAGAAAATGACTTTAATAATCTATACGTATAATTGTATATCTGTCTTCATGTATGAGAAATGTGTGGGTGGGGGTAGGAGGCGAGGGCGATCGGGTCCCTCGGGGTGCATCCCACTTCGATGTCACTCGGATCGGGATAGCTCACGTTATTTCGATTCTTGACAGCGAACTACTTCCTTAAGTATGGCTTAGGATGGCGGAGAGAAGACGTCTTTTCTTGATTAAGGCTTTTAATTTATTACCTGATCTAATTAATTCCTCCCCGCAGGTATTTATATCGGCGGGCATACACGGGATTGGTCGCCATTGTTTCGCGATCAGATCACGTGACTTATGAAACCCACAGCGCATTAACCGTTTAAGTATTACGTCAAATTTTGCAAATTTTTAACACAAAAAATGACGCTTTGTACTCGAACGGTTAAGAGAGCGATTTCGTATGGGGTCATTTTCACCCCACACAATATGCAATGATTTCAAAATATATACAACTATTAAAATAAAACACCGACTTTATTGATGTTATATGGACATTTGACAAATTGTGGCATGATTGGTTTTTTAGAAATTGATTAATAATTACACTGTGATATATGAAGTTTTTGCACGATTAATGAAAATTATGATTTAAACAAATATGTATTTGTCAATGTAATTTTGACTCATTTATTCAATGTAATTTTGATTATAAAATTAAATTCATTGTATTGAATTTAGTATGGATATATATAACGTGAATATATATAATTATGTACGAAATTAGGTGTGGAAATGTCTTTACAGTAACATTGATCCATTTGGGTCATAACGATTGATATATGCTATCTATTAATTAGGGTAATAGTAGACCTCAAAATTATAGGGTGTTGAATTGCATATTAGAGAAGACATTGTGGTATATATATATATTGGACAAAGACTTAAATTTCAGTTCGATCTCGGCTAATTAAGTAATATTGTATTAGAATCAGGACCAAAAATATGTTGGGAGATGGAAAACCATTGAATTTGGACAAATATTTGTCGCTTTTTTTAAAGGTAAATTCCAATTATTTCTAGGAATTCGTATGAGTTCGAATGTATTTGTTGTGTGGTATATTGTTGACCAGCGGGATTCGTTGCGATGCAAGAAAATTGGTACGAGCGAATTTTCCCGCTTGCGAGGCTAAAGGTCCCTGAACTTATCGACTCCATTTCCCACCCCCTGGAAAAGCGGCCCACGGGCGAGTCACCCCCTCGATCCGGTGGGACCATCAGCTTCCCTTTCTCGCCACGAGGGAGTGGAAGCTCGAGATACGGAGGGCAGAAGCGACAGAGAAAGGGACATGGGCGCACGTCTAAAAGGTGAAAGTACGGACAGATCTTTGAGAGCACTCAACTAGCCAGCATAAATCATTCATAAGAATAAAAGAAAGAAAAAAAGGAAATAAAATCCAGTCACACGTATACTTTCAAGTGTTTCCGCAAATAAATAGCGTGAAAGGCCTACGCTTCTACGTGCTACGGCCGTTAAGTATACAAGCTGAATCAAAGTACTATGCAAATGTATATATGTTACATTCATTCATGCCAAAAGAGCTAACAGATTCTACTACAATGGAACGAAGCCTTATTTTCATTGACAAATTTACATCAAGCGAGATTTTTCCACCAAATTTATACAGAAAATATACACGTAGGCCTCAAATACATTATAATAACTCACGCAATAAAATCAGGTTCGAGCTCGTACTTCGATTTTCATAGATGAAAATCACATCTGGGCGCGCTTTATTGAATCTTAATCAATTATGAATTAATAATTAACCTCGTTAAAAGACGTAAAATACAAGTCTAATACAACCCAAAAAGGTTCTGAGAAAACACTAACCGGAAATCTCGTTCCGGAACAAAGAGCGGGATTTATAGGTTGTTAGCGCTAGTCCTTTTTCCTCGGCACGATTGGGGATTAAGTTAAGATGGGATTCTTAATCCCAAAATCTCATTGATTACCCTCACTTCTCTGACGGGTGCCATCCTACAAATATTTGCTTTGGAACTTTTACACGACGCCACTTGCCAATTAACGCATTATAAATTTAAAGACCGCGACAATAGATTTATCCAGGCTCAAGTTAAACAAAGCTCTCAACATACAAAATATACATTTAAGGAGCCTTTATTTCAATACAAAAAAATGCCTCGATAAACCCTTAAGCCTTTCCTTCCCAGAGGCTCCAATTAGGAGAACATGCTCGAAATTCATTCCAACAAAATAATTGATAAAACCTTTATACGGGCAAAAAATGTAGATGTTTTGATTCGTGTTTTTTTTTGCGTTATTATGTAAATTGACTTGAGAAAGTTTTATCTTGCACGCCCCTGTTGCTGGTAAAATTGGCCTTCGATGTACCTCATGGGATCTTCTGTTGCTGGAATTGGATATAAGCTTACATCTTTTTTATCGGACCACTTTTTCTGGGATATGACCGTACTTTATGACAATGTAGTCCAAGCTGTGGTCTACGCTAGATAAAAATTCATTATGATGACGTACAGGAGCATATATGCAAAGTCTTAGGCGAAAATTGATACTATTTTTAGTTTTAGAGCGTTCCCATGGAAGCACAAATAGACGGCTTCTAATTTAAAATCATAGATATTGAGGAACATTATTGGTTTTCGATGAATTATTTTCAAGGTGATCTGCTTGTATTCAAGCACTATAACATCAGATCTATTTACGATATAAATTTGAGAAGAATAATCAAATATATCCAATATAGTATGCATTGCATACATAAATCTAAAATTAAATCATTCTTTTAATAGTATCCCATCAGAGATTAATACAAAACGATGAAAGTCTTGCATTATGATTTCTTATAAGAATATTTTTAGTACACATTAATAAATATATAAATATTAATTGCTTGGCGAGATTCAAGTAAATGGAAAAAATAATCCACTGCAGACTTGATATATTGGCTGCTAGGGGTTGACTTTATTAACCGACGACAAGCTGCTTAAATTGGGAACTTCGTCGAAAAGACAAACACGTGGCTCAAATGATAAGACGATGAACTGTCTGCAAGAGCTCGGTAAACCACAGCTTAAGCGTCTTATATGAAAGTTTTTCCATGATAATATCGTTCAATTTTAGCCATGAATTGTTTCATTGCAAATTCCATCCCCCAAGGAGAGGGGTGTGTTTACACATGCTCGTTTTTCGCGAGTGTTTTTTTATTTTGTAAAAAATTTGCCCTTGCGATGTCGATGACGTATTGATTTATATGCTGAGCTCCTTTCCGGCGAATTTGCATTTTTTCTCAATGCTTTTGCGGTTCGGTCGGTTAACCTCTTTCTGTTCCCCATATTTTTGCTCCGTATCCGAAACGAAGATTAATATCTTCCGCAAACCATGGAAAACCCGATTCCGACTGAGCACCCTTTCATCCACCGACGGGATTACGATATTTGGTATTTCGACGGAAAAACCACCTGATGATGAAAGCGCGCCCTTTCAACCCGACCCTTTTTTAATGTTCCCGGACGATAAAATTGACCTCGCGGGCGAATTTATCCACGAGCGAGAGTAATTTATGTTGCCACCCCCACGCAATAAGAAATAATTGGGCTTTGATCTTTATGTGTATTTTTTCAATTTGCCAAATGAAATTATTTGGCATAGATGCGCGGCGACAAGATGATCGATTGTGCAAATTTTTCTTCTTAGCCAAATGATTATCTATGTTCGGAAGATTGCATCCTTTATGGAGGAAGGCATTTTATTTTACGAGCAAAAGTTTTCTCAAAGTGATAGCGAGAGTAATAGATCTTCATTTCTTTTCAGGGGGGACGCCCTTGCAGATACCCTTTCTGCCCTATACGGAAAGCTACTTGTGGTGATGGGCATCGCGTTTCCTATGGCCGAGGTCATATCCACTTACATACCGCCTTCATTTTATGAGGTAAATTGTATAAAAATAACAAAAATACATTTATTTATATACAATACTAACATTTGAATATATTTCAGGGATTCTACTTGTACCTGTATATTGGCAGTATGGTGTTTCTTCTTTATATGTATGCAGCTTTATTACGCGATCGTTCAAAAGCATTATCAGCGGCAAACAAAGCCAGTAAGTATATTATATTAATAAACACTAAAGTTTTTTATTCATCTGTTTGTCGGATATGTTTCCGTAGAAACGCTCCACAAACCAGCACCTTGATTAGCCCTGCATATAATACGACTTTTTATATTCAAAAATACTATCTAACATTTGAAATATGCTAATCAATTATGCTAGATTGTCATAGTTTTATAAAACATAATAAATAATTAAATAAGTTTTGATAAACGATTCATAAGCACAATATTTATTTGTTTACATTTTGTACACATTTATCTTACATCTACAAAAAATATTCAAATTAAGAATCAACAGGTTTAAGCCTCATCCTTTTTCTTAGTGTTCGAGTGATTAATTCAAATCAAATAAGCTGAGCAAAATATATTTGGCATAAATTTACAGACTGAAACTTCGACAAAAATGCTGTTATGAGTAAGACATTTCCAGATTTTCTGCAAGAGGTACATGATTTTTTAATTAAATCTGCACCCTCAATTATCATCTGTTTAAAGAACTTTAGAATAGATGAATTCTGGTCACAAGGTTCGTCTTTTTGTCATTCTGCCTATCTTTGAGATGTTCCTGAAATGGAAACAAACATAATATGTTTTTATAGAATTTTAGACCTGCAAAATAAAAAAGCAGCTAAAACTTCAAGAATACGCGTTAGATCTCTTCTTAATTTACCATTTTCATTGTTGTATATTGAGACTATGAGGCGAATCGATTGATTGCGTTAAACACGCTATGTAATGACGCAATGATATCAAATGTGAATGGAAATAGCTTTTCCATGAAAAATTACGATTAGAAGATAAATTTAATACTACGTTTGGTTGGTTGACTATTCAAGTAACGACACGGGATTCAACAACTTATGATTTAGGAAAAACGTCTCTGTTCCTGTGTTGAAATGCTGATGCTGCTGATGAATTCTGCATTGAATTTTGAGAATATTTACAAAGAGATCATTTGCAATTCGATCAAATCTATGAAACTTTTGGTGGTTGGGAAAGCAAAGAAATCTCGATCTTTTAGTAATCTTTATTTAGTAATTATTTGAAAAGATACGCAGTACGTGTTTTATTGCTTCAGGCCACGTGTAGCGTGGGCCGAAGGACTAAGATCCAAAATCATGTACACATTCCTTCTCGTCTCAAAGACAGACTATCTCTCTCTATCCAGTGAGCGGAGCTTAACTATCGCACTGCGCGCGCATCCTTCCTCTCCCCGTCCCCGAAGCCCAAGCTTCATTTCACCAGACCAATATGCGTCAATATGGTGCATCTGCTAAACGTCTCGCATAACAAATTGCGTACACAAACAATACTTGTAGTAATTCTATAACATTTACGAAGGAGCGCAAAACAATCCCCCCGGTAATTAGCTAAATTACCATTATTTTAAAATTGTATTTAAATTGTTATTGTAAATTATTCACTCATAGGTGGCCCTGCCCTTTTTATCAGTATTTTCTCTTCCTCTCCAACCATTATACCAATATTTGGTAGTGGTGTAATTTCTATGAGAGAAGAATTTCAATTTTTTTTAAATTGTAATAGCTTGGGTTAATAATTTAATATTTCACTGTCACCCTAACAAAAAATATTTTTATGAAAATTTGATGAAGGTTGCGGTCTACTTGAAAGATATATTATAAAAGGACGCTAAAAAAGTGCCAAAAGATATATTTCTGTCACCATCCCGACTTATTTATAACAAAGTTTTGGCGTATCTTTTTCTTTTCGTACATATATCGCTCGGTAAAAGTGAAATTTTGATTGTTCGATTCGATTTTATGTATTGTTCTTTTTCCGTTTGTTAGCAGAAATTGTTAGCTAAAAGATGAAGCTGTGTGTTGTGTAATATATAATAAAATAGAGGCGTTGCTGGTCTAGTAGTTGCTATGTATAGATACACACACAGTGACATCTATGATGCATGCTATGGAGATGGAGAGATTACAAATGATGATCTCTTTCTGGGCATCTCTTTATCGTGACATCCAAGAAAATTTGCCCTACAGCGCTTATATAAGTTTTACTTTAATAATCATAAGAAATATTTTTCAAAATTCTTTAAAAAATTTCATAAAATTAAAAAAAATCATCGATCTCAAAAAATATCTTCCATTAAATAAAAATAAAAAAAGGTTTTTTGGGTGTCAAAATATAGCTGTATCTCGTTACCTATTTGAAATTAATCTCGTTCATTTTCTTCTCACCGCCCTTTTTTGCACATACAAGCTTTTACTTCAAATCACTCAATTCTCCACCGAAAATAGCCTTAAAGTATAAGTTCACGTAGCACAGACTTTATCGAAATATATTCGCTTAAAATTACTCAAAAGAGCACTTTGATATTGAAGGAAATCTCTGCAGAACGTGCCCTCAAAAAATTAATTTATTCGCAGAACGAGGGTGAAACGGAATCGAAGATATGACAGTTTATTCAGGAGTTATTAGATTCGGATTCATCTGAAAACTTGTTGAAAGAGGTAATTTTTCAAATGTAGGATGATATAATATTAATACGCTGTCGGCATAATTAAAAACTGTACATTGACCTATATTTGATGATGTGGAAAATGGATTTCCATAATGGCTCCCCCGGGCGCGAAGCGGTCGCCTCTAATTGTGTACAGTTTACGTGACCCTAAATTGTTAATAAATTTAAATTAATTTCCGCCGTAAATATAAGGCTTTATGCGATGAAAATTAACAGTTGTTTATCGGTGGTTCCTATTCAATTTAAGGATCGATACTCTCCGTGATTCCTTGCTCCGCCTCTGTCCGCCTTCGTCCCTAATTTAGGTGACCATTTCAGAAGACAAATAACCGGCTGCCAAAAAACATTTTCGCTTTTTATGAGACGAAAAACATTTAATTTTGACCCTTACTTGACGGACACTTGATTGACGATGTTCACACTCCCTCTCGAGCGCAAAAACAAAAAAACACCAAAAAAAACGGATTACATTGTGGCACAGTAATTAATTGTCCTCTTTTAGCCTGGAGGGAAAGCTCAGAGAGGCCCAAAGCTCTCGGCATCAGTGTAAATAAACAACGGCTACCCGTGTAATTTATTCTCGAAAGCTTCAAGTACTCCTCTCCATTGGAGTCCACTTAAGCGTGCGCCACAATCTGCAATCTCTCCAGAGGTTCCAACTTCAACCTTACACTCTGGTGCTATTTTAATGAATGACCATTCACCCACAATTAACTGCGGCGGTGGAAATAATTTGCTTCGATGTCTATAAATTTAAGCGAGATACAGCCTATGTATAAATTATACGCGTCTACTTGAATCCGCATCCTGTTGTGACATCTCATTATGACATTTGAAATGCGTGTTTACATGGCGGAGGACTTTTGTCTATTCAGAGAAATTATTAGTTGCATGTGTCAACAGCAATGCATGAAGAGTCGCTGGAAATTAAATTTATCCAGCGCATGCTTTTGTGAAATTGAATTGCATTGCACTCTTTTAACACATTGCTTGCGGGAGCAGAGAATCGCCATAATACGCAGCCACTCATAAAATACGGAAGGAAGTAATCTCTTTTTTGTATTATAAATGCCATACGCTAAGAACGAAAGACAAAAAATTGATTCTAGAGGCATCAGACGAGGTATAATTACGACTTAAGTCTTGAAAAACGCAAATATTTTTATGCCTAAGAAAAGCTCTTTCTCGCTTTATTTTTATTCCCTTATAAAATATTGATTTCTTAAGGAATAAAACTACTTTTAAATATTTTTTTAAGTGATGGAAAATTCGATTTTCTGAGTGCGATCGTGGTGCTGTTGCGCTCAATTGAAAAAAAACGATGTTTCGTACATTAATTACGTGAGTGACGGTGATTGTAAGGCTTTTAAGGCTATTGTGCTACCAGAATTCGAGTGTTTAGGAATACATCGATCACGTACAGAAAAGATTAAGCAGAAGGCTTCGAAAAAACTACAAAAGGACTAAGCTGTAAAGGAAAATTAATGGGAAAGTTAATAGACGAATTGAGTATTTATTGAGTTTGGCTATATGTAGATACTGTTACTCTTTGAAAGTCATTTGGGCAACGCTATATTACAAAATTTCGACTGATTTATGCCCGGAAGGACCGAAGTCCTGATGTTTTTGGCAGTTACTAAAAGCAATCGCGCAAGACTCCAGCAATTTCAAACATAATGAACTAATGAGCAATGAAGGTTTTAAAGTTATAAAGGCCGTATATGAAGAATTAATCAGCGATGGTTTGCTAATACGTCGCTTGGGCGGGTTCACACAAAACTCAAACTAAAATTTTAATTCGCTCATGTGGTCTATGGCTCTTTAGTCAAGTTTCAGCGGCAAATCTGTCCTCAATATTGCTGCAAATCTTGCAGCTATATATTTAAACGATGGATTTTTCGGAATAAAGCAAACTATGAAGCAAATGCGTATAGCGATCGGACTGAGTTGCTATAATTTCTGTACAGAAGCCAACACCGATCTGATTGCTCCTCGTCTGTAGAAGCAAAAGAAGCTTGTTCAGCATCACTATCTTCAAAGAAGGATAAAGAAAATGAAAACCTGGAAATAGAAGGACTATTGTATGATCCAGATATCGCTAATAAGTGATAAATAAACAATAACACAGAAATAAATGTACTTGAAACTTTAAACGCGTTTTTCTCGAAACCATGTTTTTCGAGCTTGTCGTACTGCTAACTTCCACAATTTTTTCGAAATTTCCGAAATTTCAACTGTAGCTAAAAAATAATATTTCCTAGTGAACTTCTGAAAAATTTTTGGATAAAAAAATATCGATTTTATACCCTATTTTAGGTCAATTTTTTTTCGAAAAAACATGTCTTCGTCTTTGAATTGATGCCAAAATTTTAAAAGGTCCTAAGAAATTTTACTATAATTTTTGACGAAATTTAAATCTTTTTTTGGTTCTATATACAAAATTGCATCCTGTGGGGATACGGCAAGGAAGGTCTTGAAAAAAAATGTATATGTATGTTTTTTGGGTACTATCGTTAGACGCATAGCCTACATAGCCAAAAATACCACAGCTATCATAATAGTGACTAATTGCAATAGGTATTCTTTAAAGATGCACTCGTCTAAGAGGCGTCCTGATGAAGTTATTAAATTGCAGCCTTAGTAAGCTGAAAGACGCATTCAAAAAGCACCAGACTTTTTCATACTTCAAAAGAAAACTAATACTAATGTCGGTATGATGGTTTAAAGTATTTACGAAATGATTTTGCTTTAGAAATTGTATTGCATCATTATTTCGATTTGATATTTGAGACAGCATAACTGTATTTATGAATATTTTTCATACCAAAAAAACAATTATTTTCGAATTTCGTCGATAAAATTATTTGAAGAAATCGATAAACCTGAGGCTAAAGTGTTCCTCTGTTTCGCAGGAAACTTTGAACGCGTATAATCTCTCGTTGGAGTATTTCAAATATTCACACCTTGCTAGATTCTTCTCATATTTTATTTCAAAGAAATCACTCTCCAGTATGCCGCCACGAAACTTCATATTCGCCAAGTAGTGCCAATAACGAAGTTCATATTCAATTTCCAACTCTGAGCATATAGGCACTGTCGTCTACCTTTTATCGCCGGAATTCCATCGCCATGGCGGAGATTCCCTCTGACATTCAAGCGGAGATGAGATGGTAAATTATGTTTATTATCGGAAAAGCTGTCGTTCCTCGAGTTGCTTCCTCCTTCATCCTCAATTTACTCCAGCAATCTTCCCGACCGTCCTCTATAATTTTTCTATCACGGAAGACGAAATTAGAAAGGTTCTCGTACACATTATAATATGATTGATTAATTATCTGCATACATATTTATGCTTCATTTGGACCCTTGTCGATATTGTTAATGTAAGACTGGATTGACCTCAATCCTAATGTGATTTCCTTGTTATCGCATATAGATTTTGTGGTACTATATTTTAATCCTGTGTCAATAAACTTAACCTAAATTGATTCAATCACGCACGTGATGATGATTAAATGTATCTGTATGAATTGATCAAAAACCCATTTTTAACAATAAGCAAACGTGTAGCAAACCAATAAGATAAATAATGACTATGAATATGAAGATCAATTTATATTTTTACATCGCAAATGCAAGCTAATTTTCACACTCTTTTTAAAAAATACGAACACAATTAACATTATCAAATACTTGTTTTCTTATGAACATTCATCAATTATAAAGATATGTTATAATTCACCAAAATTGTATAAGACAGTTATAAATTAGTGCGTTTTTATGGCATTAGTTGAAATATACAAAGAACATTTATTAAGGTTTCATACTTATAGAAAAATGTTCTAGAATTTTTTAATAATATTAATTTAAGAATGAATCTTTCTTGTTATCTTGTAACTAAGGTCCTTTCAGCTTGATTAAAATTCTTTTGAAATTCCACAAATATTAATACAATTAGAGTATAAAATATTCTCGTTTCAAAAGTCCTGTCTCCTTTTCCACTTGGACAAATTTTCAATGGAAAATTGAATTTATTACCCTTCAATGGTTGATAAACAGAGCGTAATCTTACGTCTGAAGCACTAACGAAATTTTATCCACACAATGATCGGTCATAAATAATATCAACGTATTTATTATTCAAAATAATATTATAGTCCAATGGGACTTATTAATGCATTTTGTAAAGAGATCCGGGAATGAATATGCACATGGCATAATCCCAAACCTTTTTTGGGATCGCTTTCAACAATATTTAAAATTCGCCGCTACAAACACAGAATTAATCCTATGAAGCACACTCGAAAAGGTCGAATCTCTAATTTGTTCATTAATACTTGGAACGTTTGTTAGAGGATTATGACCTGCTTCCGGGAATCCCATTATTCCAGATCGGGTACTTCACATTCTGGTTCTTTTCAGCGCTCCTCCTATTGACGAGGGAAAAGCTTTCGGCGCTATTTCTATATGCGTATTTCAGGAATTCATCGATGCGATATTAATTTTTAATACCGTTTGCAGTCGGTGTCTTTTATTGAGCGCGTTCAAAAGTGAAAAAAAGTTGTGCGCAGAATTTTCATTTATATTTTTCGACATTAATTAGAACGAGGAAAATTGTTCCAGGCCGCAAAGGACGCAGATTTCATGAATTATGCTTATTTTCGTAATTAACATTTCCTCATCTCTTCTGGGGCGAGATAAATATGCAGTTCTTGCCGTTGAATATTAATAATGGAACACCGAGGCTTCAGAATAAATTCCGCCGAAGAAGTTTCATCATGAAGTAAAGTTTCCATTTCGCTTCCAGCCCTTAAAGTTTCGCAGCGTTTTGCAACTCTTAGTTGTTAGTTAATGCTTTCCACTTGTTCCCACATGCTCATTTCGTCGTGATTAAACGAGCTTCATGCTCATTTTGTCTGAAAACTGTTTTTAAACCATCTTAAATTGAGTACGAACGTCTCATGCAAAAATTTATGTTTTGCAATATACGAAAGTTTTTCTCCAGACATAAATAAAAAAGAGAATATTCCCGAATGGAAAATATGTCACATTTGATTTACGCAGAACCGGAAAAGGTAACTTTACATATCCTAAAAATATTAATCATACACTCAACATTTCCTTTCGTTCTGTGTCAGCGATGCCAAAGCTCTTATGTATATTTGCCATATAATAAAAATTATGAAAAAATATCCGAAATTTTGTGAAAAAACCTGAGGTGAAATTTTAGATATTTTTTGAAAAAAGTTCTATTTCGACAACCCTGACACTAAGTACATAGAGCCTGTGTGTGAAACATAGCAAAAGCCCCCTAAACCCCCAAAAAGAAATTTGTCGTTCCATGTGCAAAACACCTATATATAATATCCTCAATTGGACTCCAAAATGGAATAAACCTTATAATTTAATGTCTTGGTTAATACAGTGAAAAGTTGCTTGAGTTCATATAGAAGAGTTTTTGTTTGTCGAACAAAATCAGAACGTGCTTCATAAGTGTGTCTGTTTAAAAATGAATATGTTGGCATAAGTTTGTTTTGGAATGGAAAAGATTGGAGATTTAATAAAAATTGATGGAAATACATAAAATAAATACCGATACAGGCGGTGAAATACCTAAGACACCCAAAGCCTATTATCGAACAAAGTGTTAAATATTGTACAAAATAGCAATGCTCAAGTACTAAATTCATAGCAAAATTGAAGTAAAAATTATAAAATTGTCCTATTTAATTTTGGATTATATTTCGTCTACATTTATATTAATGTGTATCAATTTTCATTAATTATTCTCATGGAAATACAAATGATAGACATAACATACGTCAGATATGACTGAGCTTTATTATATTATGGATTTATAATGTAATGCATAAAAAGGATTCCTTATTTTATATTCAGGGTGTATATTTATGCAGAAACGTTATCCGTAATATTTGCGAGTTATTTTAATTTAAAAGGGTTGCATAACGAGTTCTATTCAGTATATTTAAATGATCCAAGACGAAGGACAAAAGTCTCTAATTCAATTTTAGATTGAATCATTCGATACTTGTAATGAGATATCAATCAATCGAGAGAGCTCCATGAAAATCCAATTTTATCCCCGTGGCGCTGTTTCGATAGTCTTTAGCTTTCCAACTTTTTGTTTCTCTTTGATTAGCTGAAATAAAAGAGTTCTTCTTTGTATTTTCTCAGCGCAGATTCTCCCCGACTCTTCGTTAATGTCCCGTCAGCCCGAAGATGGATTAAGACCTCGTTCATAATGCCAGCCATTTAAATCTATTGAACCGGTTACAAAGCTTTGCCATCCTCGTGAGTCGTTTATCATACATTCCTTTATTTTTCGACGCTTGGAAAAATAAGTGAAAATCAAAAGGCTAGCTGCTGGCACATGTTGCATACAGCCAAATGTGTAGGTATAGCAGAAATTCGTGCTCAAAGTTGCCTTTGGGTTTTATGGCGGTTTATGTAAATGCTCGTCCTACCCCTAAAAATTTATGTTGCTTAAATCTGAAAGCTTATTTGGAGGTCTCGTCTTGCTTAAGTTTATCGTAATATGTTTTTCTTTTTCTTTGACAGAAGGTCGTTCAGTTCCGACGCCGCCACGCTCGTCCACTTCTGATTCAGGAGATGAGTCCCAATCTGAAACGTCGCGAAAGCAAACTGATACAGAAATGTCAACAGCTACGGATTCACATTACCAATCCGGGGTGAAGAGAGTGTCTTTGGGATTTGCTTATATAGGAGGACCTAAGCATTATCATTATGGGAGCTTTTATCTCAGGATGGGTGCTGTTGGTATGTACTTTTCATTAATTATTTAAATTTAAGCATACAATGCAAAGAGGACAGAATTTATCCCTTTTTTTTTTCATTATCAACTATTAACTTACTGAAAAATATGCCTTCAGTCTGAAAAACTAGCGTGCGAATATTAAATCGGAAAATATTTTAGCTGCTCGAATATACGGCGTGCAATAATGCTACTTTCTTTTAGCTTATCAAATTTCTTCCTCACTTTTATCCTTCGGTAAGCTTTTTTCGCCGCTTTGAAGATTCAATTTCTTCTTTCATCCCGAGTCGTCGCTTTCTCTTTCGGTGTAGATTTAAATTTATCTCAGCAGCAGGGCTAAAAAATACTCCTGGATGTTTTGAAAACTTTGCTCCGCTAAGAAGTTAGCCCTCATTTCGTAGCTTGATGAGAAGGATCAGAACGTTTCCGAATTCATCAACGTCTCTTTTGGGCCGCAATGAAATGGAAGAATATGAAGAGAACAAATTTTACCTAAAAATAACAGAAACGATCAACCATCGGCTTGTGAATCGAACGTTTTAATAATGAACCCCAATATCCATCAAAAAAGTCTTTGAAATGTATTCAAATAATACTAAATCAATCAGTGTTTTTATTATGAGCGACATGTTTCGACATTTTGATACCAAGATCATTATCAGACTGTTTAGAATTATAAATAGCTTCGATCAAAATGTAAAATAAATCGATCTAGATCTTAAATAAATAAAATAAAGTCGATTTAATGTTTTCAATGAATAATATAAAAGTGGAAGATTTAAATCCCCTGTTCCGTTAGTATAGGTTAAAACAGTTTAGGTGGCTTATTAGGACACGGTTTTTCCAAATTGAAGGCGCAGTCTTTTTTGGGGAGGTCGTAATTATTCTGCCAGGGGGGCTATCAATTTTTTGGCGCTTAAAAAATATCATTATAAAATGATTATAGCAATTCAAATTTTGCTCATTCAAATTCTAAATTTTGTAGCGGTTATGAAAGTGCTCCATTATTCCTGATGAAATTAAGCCTATAATAAATAAAGCCTTGATATGAGTAAGCTTAAGCGATTCTGCTTTAAGAAGCTCATGTCAAAAGGAATTACAACGTTTTTAAATATTTAGAATGATTGTATAATAAAATCTATGCATAATTAGGGTATTTTTATACATCAACGTGAAACAATTCATAAATTAGACAGAATGTCTTTATCATTATTAAACAAAATTAGCTCCAAACATTTAGATCGGTTCAGTTTCGGATTTACTTCTGACAAAAATAACGGTTTTACCGGTTATCGGTTTTCCGGATCATGTTTTTGGAAAGGGCGTGAAAATAAATGCATACATATATATATAACAAAATATCTGTTGTTTGAGCTTGGAATTTATGCATCCAATTATATGATAGTCTATTCTCGAGGGTCTAACGTTTTTCGCTCCAAATATCAATAAAACGATAAAAATAACTGTATTAAATATAAAAATATTACTGAAGATACTTTGAACACTAACCCAATATTAGAGCGAACCTATGTTACCGGAGGGATGTCATTAAACCACCAGTTTTGTCAGAAATCATGGTGGAAAGCGCTCCCCTTTCATTAGTTCTGTTTTGCTTCCCAACGGCACCAATTATTGGTCGGGATCCAATGTAATCGAATGGAATTACCAGACCGTGTCTCTCCAGTAACGAACCCCTGACAATTGGACAACTAAAATGAAAAAGGCGATATGCCGGTATACTGTCTGGTAATTTTTCACCGGCAGTTCGGCAGTCAGAAACGGCGCTAACTTTTATCAAGTCGAAGGCGAATAATTCGAAAAGACGGGAAGAATACGAAGGGGACGTCTCCAATAATTTAGCGAAAGAAGTATTATCGAAGAAGCACCCCTGAAAGAATGATTTTATTAATGACGTGAAGTTGAATGTAGAATCAGAAAAAAATATTTTCTTCCTGGGAAAACTTCACTGTTTATATCAAATTTGCACTTCCACCGTGGAAAGGTTTCAATATAAAACATTTCAAACTTGGACGATGATGAGCAAAGCAAGTTTATGTTGAAAGTTTTAAGGACGAAGACATCGAATCCATATAACATCGGTGAAGTTCACAATTTTGTTTAACAAAAAATTAAACTTACTTAAGTGATTCATTGAATTTTGAAACTTTATAATATAACGTTACAAAGGGTCATTAACAAGCATTATTATGAATTAAATATTGATAGGTGACTTAAGAAAGATGATAAGCGGTTGTAAATCAATGATCATCGCTAATGAGGTATTTAATGTGTTAATTGCTATATTTATGCTTTTTTAAGTATTCAATATAAACGGACATATTAATTATAAGCCATATAAGGATTTGTTTAATCGAAATTGTAATGCTTTGTTGGAATGAGAAAACATTTTCATAATTAAACGCTTTAATTTGAAACGAGTCAAGGAGCAAATAATTGTTCGGGTGAGCTTAAAATTATCAAGCATTTGAGGAATTAGGGAAAATCCCAAAGAGAACTAGCTATAATTGTTACACATTCCAAAAGTTTGGCGGCAAAAATGTGGCGCAAAGTGAAAGACCAGCATTCAAACAGACCGCCGAATTTTACGTATATTAAAAAAGATTCGTTTCGGGTTTTCAAAAGAAATTTAAGAAGCCTTGGGCCTAAATGTTGGGATTAGGTAGATCAACGGGGATTGTTCCATATTTGAGCCAAAGTAACGTTAAAAATTGAATGAAATTCGCTCCAAAGTATTAAAATTGAGAGAGTGAAAAGCAATTTAAAAAAATGGATGAATCTAAAGTAAATTCATTTGGCTGGAAAATAATAAATAATGGATGGAAAATAATTTGTAAAAAAACCACCAAATAATAAAACTGAATCCAGCAAGATATTGAAGTGAAACATACCTTCAAAACATTGAAATGAAATTTGTATAGGCGCCGCAAATTGGCTTAAGCGTCACGAGAAGTGAAACTTTAAATGGCAATTGGTTGGAAAGATAATAAAATAATTGTTTTTATTCTCTTCATCTTCGTCGCACAAACGATAGACACGCTACGTGCATACGCCGTAGCATAAAGCAATCAGTAGATCATTAGCACACCTATTTTATTATATATTACACAAATACAGCTTAATTTTTGTTCAACAATTTCTGTTAGTAAATTGAAAAATCCAATGCATTGAGTAAAGAGAAATTTTAGGGAGATCATAGCTTCAAAATATTCTTGTGAAATTATGTTTGAGAGACATACAATAAATAATGAGGGACTGATACGTTTATTATATTTACCAAATATAGAAGAATTTAATAGTCCCTTGATCGATTGGGTTCGTTTTTCCGTTTCTAATCCTTCGGGATTTTATGTATAAGATGCAAATTAAGTGTATTTACATTTTCACACGCCCTTCAACATATTTAGATCCAATTATAGAGTATATACCACAACGAACCCGAAACGGGACGAACATGTCAACTACAATTCCCCTGGGTTGAACCCACGAAATCTAATATATAAAAATAAGTTGCGTTTCCCGTCTAATGCTCGGGCGAAATGGGTTGATATGCGCGTTCATCGGATTGAGACAAAACTTGGTCCACTTATTGCCAAGGGATCAGGGGGTGACATAGGCATAGTACAATTAACTTACAGTAGATTTTTAATTCAAAACTTAATGTGTGAAAGTTGTTGATTCTGACGTGTTTGAGATTATGCGTTGCTAAGGCTATAGGTATATAGTACCTACAAGTTGCAGTAGGAGGCGTCGTGTCGTCGTCACATACAACACATACGTCAAACGTCAATGTCATTTGCAGGTTAACCATCGGCGTGAGTCAATTATATCCAAATTATTTATCGCAAGCACTTTTAAAATGCTTCATTTCATTCATCGCTTATTCACGTACGTAACAATCGAAAAAATACGTTCGAGTGTTATCCGATCAAAATCAGACGACCAACGTGCAACGAGAATCGAAAGTACATGTTGATTTGAATATTGCTGCATTTCAATATGATATTCATTACGATTACAGTTTGCATCCCAGTGTAAAATGGATAAAGGTTAAATCCTGTTAACGGGGGACAAATTTATTGGTAAATTGAAAACGCCTTCATTTCGACACAATGAAAACAAACAAACCTAACCTAACCAGATTTGAATTTAAATTTAATTTAAAAAATAAAAACAAGAAACAAATGAATAATTCTTTTATTTAATAAAAATATGTTGACGTTGAAATCAACAATATATGGATCTTCTTTTTCATCGAAAACATTCAAAGCTCATACCAACGTCGGATATTGTCGTGCAAATTGTACATGCAAATAGGCAGTGATATGGCAGTAGTCAGTATTGAAAGACTCGATGCGCGCAACGATCGAGTTCAAACTCAATTTCAAACAGGTAGATATATCAGCAGTGACGAGGCTCTTTGGCCTATTTTGAGCTTCCTAATTCACAGAAGCAATCCGAATGTTGTTCATCTCAGTGTTCATCTCGAAAATGGACAAAGGCAGACACTGCAAGAAATGTTGCTGCTGAACCAACACTTGCGCTGTGTGAAGAAGATGTATTTGCAGAGACATTATGGTACGCACAAGTTGTTAACTATTATACATGAAATACTACATCCGAGAATTTTCAACGACGTAAGCAAGGGATGCGTGATGAAGGCTATCGAAATCTGTATTCATCTGATGCATTGGGCCGTATTTACACATTAGATCCAAATAAAGCCGAGTGTTACTATTTAAGAATGCTTTTGGTTAATGTCAAATGTCATACTTCATTGAGAAAGGTCGAACGGAAATTAGAACATTACTCGCCATCATTTTAACCACATGTCCGTCACCCAACCCGAAAGATTTGCGGTAAAAATTCAGAGAGGATTTGAGCGAAGACATTTTACACACCGTTAGCAATGACAATTCAATTGAGTTTTCGGACAATATTTTCAATCAAGCTCTGATCGAAATCGAAGACATTTGCTTAACCATCAACATCAAAGAATTCATTCAACAAGAATTCGTTCTGCACTTGAACAGCAGTACAATGCTAATGATTTGGATGCATTTGTCGAAGCAAACGAACAACTTTTGCTTGCGGAACAAAAATTGACCTACGATACAATTACAAATGATCTGTTCTTCCTTGATGCGCCTGGCGGTACTGGAAAAACGTTTCTCATCAGTTTACTATTGGCTCACATTCGATCTCAAAATAGAATTGCTTTAGCTCTTGCTTCATTAGGTATTGCGGCAACATTATTAGATGGTGGACGAACAGCGCATTCGGCATTCAAATTGCCATTAGATATGCATTTATTGGAAGCTCTGACATGTAAAATTCCTAAAGTTTCTGACATAGCTAAAGTTTTGAAAATTTGCAAGGGGATTATCTGGGACGAATGCAATGCTTGATCGAACTCTTAAAGACTTACGATCAAATGCAAAACCGTTTGGTGGCGCTCTAATTTTATTATGTGGCGACTTTCGACAACCTCTTCCAGTGATGCTTTCATCGACACCAGCTGATTCTTGCCTCAAAGCATCGCATCTTTGGAGAGACGTGCGAAAACTGACATTAAAGACAAATATGCGCGTACATTTGTAGCGTGATGCGTCGGCAGCCACATTTTTAAAACGACTATTGAACATTGGTGAAGGAAAAGTGCATGTAGATGCTACCAAGTTTATTTCATTTCCATCGAACTTTTGCGTTGTTGTGCCATCCATCGATTTACTCATTCAGAAAGTTTTTCCGCAGATTTTTAGTAATTATAAAAATCATTATTGGCTTTGCGAACATGCTATTTTAGCAGCAGAAAACACCGACGTCAATACAATCAACCACACAATACAATAACAAATTGCAAATGATTCTGTTACCTACAAATCGATTGATAACGCCATGAATGCAGACCAAGTTACTAACTATCCAATCGAGTTTTTAAATTCGTCAGATCTTCCTGATGTGCCACCTTACAAATTGGAACAAGACTCACTATGAAGAAATTGATGCCGAATATCATCGAAACAACTATATATTCTTAATGGAAAGTCGAAAGGAGAAGATGTGCTCATTCCCACCGACGTGCAATTTGATAAGAGACGACTGCAGCTCCCCGTTGGACTTGCATTCTCAATGACCATCAACAAGGCACTTCAAGTGTGCGGAAGAATCTAGAAAATCCACGTTGGACAGCCGAGAAATTTATTTGTATTTGTTAAAGACGGAAAAGCCAAAAATATTCTCTACCCTAAAGCACTTAGCAGAACAATTAAGTAAGCAAAATGTATGCTTTTAATCTTTTTTTCTTTATATATCATTCAATATCAATAAATGTATTAATTGTCGGAAAAAATATCATTATTTATATCATTGCTAATTAAATAAGATAACTCTTTCAAATTTCAAATGGTATTTTTAGAACTATTTCTTCTGTGGCAGCAACGCGCCGGGTACCAGCTAGTAATAAATAAAATTAGCCAGGATACACGCATCCACATACGGCAAGAGCATTTCAGACAGAGAATTTCAAATTTTAGGCACCGGTAAGGTATATATTGGTCTACTATGAGGCTTGTATGAAGTACAAATACGCAAGTCTAGACGATAAAGTGTTGAGAAATAGAAATTCGAAGCACTTGGATCGAGAAGAGGCTCAAATGTCGATGATGATTTAAATCATAATCATTTGAATAAGATCTGCATCAGATTAATTCAGAATTATCACCAAAACTTGTAACTCGATAGATCACAGTACAAAGTCATTTAAAACTTATTGGTAAAGTGAACATGATTTTTTTTTATTATCTGGATTATGATAATTTTGGACGCATAAAATAACAGTCATCTCTAAAGGATATACCCATTTTTATCTCCAAACCCGGCTTAACCAAGAGTGTTATTTTATGTGTTTAGTGGGATATGCAGGGAATCATCTATTTTGAATGATTCAAACTAAATGGTACAATTTCGACAGAAAAGTATTATAATCCATATATAATAAGAATATGTTGAAGTTCTATGGTGAATATTCCATATGGGGTGATTTCGAAATGAAAATGAACTTAAAACATCTTCTTGTTTATGTTTTTTATTGGGAAGTGGGATAAATCCGAACGTCACTTCACAGAGATCTGTTTATTGATTCGGATTCGGATTTCGACCTTAACAATTGACTAGACAATAAGACGAATATCAAAGCTTATTAGAATAATACAAAATTTGGAAGGAAGTGGTTAATGAACGTATACTTTAATGCTTAAAATTCCCAGCCTAATATTTCAAAATTAATTCAAGTTTTAATACAATTATAATGTAATAACGAACGAGCACTAACGAGTCTCTGCTAAAAAGCGTTGATTTTTTTCCAACTCAAACTTTCGAGTGGCGACCACTCTCCCGAGAATAACTTTGCTTTCACAATTTTCAACTTCATTTTCATCGTCATTTATTAATAATGCCTTCCAGTAACACAAATACATATTACATTAATATTCGATTTGTGGAGAATAAACAAGACGCTTTCGGGTGCTCGAATATTAAGATCGAATTAATAAAGAGTGACAGATCGGTACGTAAATTAATAAAGCTTCATTTTCGACCCTTCAAGTCGTGGAGCTCAATTCAAACTTTATCGCTTTTCGTATCCAACATCACAATTACCGAAGCTTTCAAAGGGATTTTTTCCTAGGGGATAAATTCATTTAAGCCTACACTCATTTAAGTGGCTATTTAAATAGGTACTCAGTCGTTGACATTAATAGTATTTAAACCTTAACATGTATAAGGCTTCAAAATCGAATGGGTTAAGCTCAAGCTTTGCTTTAACAAGAAATTACATCGTCAATGTGTCATGGTACATGGGAATGAAATGAAAAATACATGTAATAATGTCATTTATAAATCAGATTGATATTTTTTTAAATTTGCATTATTTTATGAGACACATTTATTATTCTTAATATGCTATATTTTCAACGAAATGTAGGAGATTGTCTACATATATGGTAAAATTAGCGTTATGTTGTTAGATATTGTTTCAATTATTGTTGAAAATCAGGCAACCATAGAAAGCCCTTTATGACGATCGGAAATATTAACACATTTCCGTCTGGTTACGCATATGTGCGTAGGGAATCCAATCCCGGGATCCCGGACAGTTTTAGCTCAACTGTTTATGCTGCTCATGAATCTCGGGATTAGTAAACGTAATCTCGAAAAATTCGGGATTGAAATGTTTATCTAACAAAAATCGTACCCTTCACCAGCACGATGAAAGCTACTAAATCGAGACATTCCCGCCGAAATATGAACGCTTGGAAACAGTGGCGTAATTATTAATTGGCGAGCTTATGTGACGCCTAGGGGCAGTAACTGTCTAATCTATGTATACATATATATTTTTTAAATTGCTATATTAACCTTTCCCTACCGGTGATGTATTTACTACACCTCGACTCTAATAATGGGAATGTCGATATGAAATATAATAGATACGGGGTTCAGAATTTTTGTATTGCTCCGTAATATAATTACGAATCACATCAAAGTATTATAGTATATAAGTATTCATCTGCAGCGACGGAAATAAATAATTTGTCGGGAAATCGGGAATTTTGAGTTTTACTCCGTGTCTCAGAAGAAAGGAATTTTATCAGTCACATTGATGGTGTTATACGAAAATGGGGGCTCACGCGGTCATCAACTCGAACTAGCATTTAAATATCTGATGACGATACCTCCAATGAGCGTGGAGGCTGATTTTGCATTTTCAGCAGCAAGTTGCCTGGATACCAAAATCAGATCCAGACTAAATGACGAAACACTCGATGCTATAATGTTACTTCTGGCATATTTTCAAAATAATATTTGAATTTTTTAGTGTTTTATTTATCGATTTTTGAATTGTATTTTTATCTTTTCTTAAATAAATAAAATTATTTTGCCTTCAAATTATTTTTTTATATTAAACAAATGGACTTATTAGTAATTTTTGATCAAATTTATTAATGTAATTTATTAACCTATTGAAAATCCCGGGACTGATCTCGGGATGGTGTAATGCAATCCCGAAATCCCGGGATCGAAATATTGGCTCGGGATTGGATTCCCTATATGTGCGTCTTTCGGGTATTATCAGTATATGTGAAAGACACTAGATAAAATGTTTTTTTTATCTCGCTGGTATATTTCTATACAGTGGAATGTTCTCAATATTTTCTCCATTTTTTTTTAGAAACTACCTACCTACTTAAAAAATTAGAGCTTTTTTTTAATTTTCGCAAATCCGCCCAATGTCAGGCGAAAGACAATGCTATGCGTATCCCGACGGGAATGTGTTAATATTAATATTTCAAAAACCCAAATGTATTGATTTGGTGATTTTTCCTTTTATGTAATTAAATTGATAAATAGCTCATCTATATTTTAATGAATTTGGGGAGGGAGGGGGATAGTGAGATTGTCGACTCCAAATAAATAGATACATTTATTTCGTCATTTTGCCACCCTTCCTATTTAAGATTGCTTTATATATGTGCTTAAGTTTCCTAATAGTTCTCGAATTATTAAGAAAAAAGATGTGGGGGAATTGAATCCCCCTTATACGGTCAACATGGGTTAAGGCAGTCTAATTGGTTTCTTTGGCGACCCGGGGGAATAATCGCCGGCGACGATTCTTTTCGGAATAATGGAACTTTCTACTAATAAACAGGTTTAGTGGACACTTTAGGATGATATATTAATAAAAGCCTAAATGAATTTCTCGCCTGTCGTATGTATTCCGTGGGAACGCTCAGATCTGTCGTTATATTTGATTGAAAGTCGATGTGAAAAATGTATGAAATTATGAAACCCTTTTGAGATTGATATGAATGGAAGGAATCTGACATGCCTTATTTATTTTTTACTCAGTTGACGCACATTTTGATTATTATTATATCTATCGTGCGTTTTATTTCGTATTCGCAACATGTATCTTCTTTTTTAATATCCGGAGATGACAAATTTGATTCCTTTCAGAGACTCGTTGGGACTGACATGTCTGAAAAGTTATACGAGAAAACGGACTAGTAACTTTCAGATACTTTCTTCCCGGCATATAAGATACCTTTCGTGTTAACTGTCACAGGTGGCTGTCAACGTTTTGTTGATGGCCTATTTTTTCCCCTTTTATCCGAAAATCCTGGAAAAATGTGGGGTGTAAATTTATAGTATATGCCAAACAATCTCGGTGTCTATCTCGAATATTGTCCTGGATCTACTCTATAATTTTTTTGACCAAGTCACGTCTGCTCCTGCTTATCGTCCCATCCCGTTTGATTTATGTGCGAAGACAGGAATTTATCTACGCGGCTGTTTCTGAAACGTCAGCAATAAAAGTTAACCCCAAGTAAAATCATAAAAATAAAACGTGACATTATGTAATATGGCCCATATGCAGCGATCCTTTTCGGTATTTCAAATATGGCCTCCGGTATAAATTGGTTTAAATGCACTTTACATTATTGGAGTTTTTGGTGTCAAAACGTTTCATGAACAATAAAAGTAATGGCAGAAATATAGAGACGAGCGATCATTAAACAATTTTATTGGGGCTTTATGAAAAGTCGTTAATTTTTTATCCTGTAAAGCTCATCTGGTAAGGATGACGATAAAAGACGCTTTACATAATCACTGAGGATTTTATTCGAGCATAAAACATGGTTAACTATGCAAGATTAATGAGCGCTTAAAATACTAGCAAAGATCCTGTAAATTATATGACTTTTAACTTTTAAATGAGACATATCCACACGACCGATGTAATATATTTGGCAAGTATCGACGAATCACTTGGCAAATCATATGCACATTTTTTTAAATCAAAGGATCTATTGTATAACAATACAGTAACGATCTATCTAATAAAATTTACAAACAGATATAAAACAAGACTATAAAAGGGGGACATAAACTTATTTTGTATGTAAGTAGATTATATAAACAAGGCTAGAATTGTTTGCAATTTTTACTGGTTTTATTTCTCTCATTTAATGTTTAGTATATTTGAATCGATTCTTCAATAAAATCGACAGTCCTTTAAAAATATAAGTGGATGTTTGTGAGCATAGGTTTACAATTTTATCTTTCGAACATGCTGTCCTGTCCATGATCACTGATGTACCAGAAGTAAATTCTTTCAACAGCTTCTTGATCCCGCCATTGAAGAAAGAAGACGAGAAATAACATCCTCTGTTGCGCAACGCGTAATTATTATTTTTCTCGTAAACGAAGGCGTGAAATTTTGATGAGACTTGGGGCACATTTTGGTGATGCTACTCAGACCCAATTTGTTTGATTGGGCCCAAACGTTTCGCGAAGGTCTGAAAGGGTATTTGAATATCTCCAGACTTAACCTAGGATTAGCGCTTCAAAAGATCCCACTTTACATTTGGTGGGATGATTGTCCGGTATTTTGAGCAATTAAACCCGATGAAATAAATACTGTGATGGTTTATCATCAACAATTTTTAATAGATTAAAATAGAAACTGATTAAAATAGAGCTTGTGGCAATATTCAGAAGTTGAACTGAAAGATTGAAAGACTTTAATAAGCCCTGGATTTGGCTTTTGTGATCAATTATCTATTCAGGACTTTGGAATGCATATTTTTATGCTTTAACCCTTGGAGTAGTGAGCTAATTTTAGTTCATCATAAACTTAGGTGCTATATTTGTATGTCTGCCACTTATCATCTGTACAAATTCATTTATCTGTCAAGACCGTCGCAGCGTGTATGAAGCTTGTACATAAAAAAATAAACTCCCATTCACAATCTCCGACCTGCAAGATACTCTCTCCGTTTCTGTTTCTCTCCAAACTCAACGTGTAAGAATGCTCTTTTTGAATCACTGGAATTTAGACACAACTCTGTATCTTACCTTCTTAAAATACATAAAAATAGTAGGGCCGTAACAAGAACTGTCTGGGGCGCAAAACGCTATCACTTTTCTTCAGACAACTTCGTTTTGTAATGAGAGTTCGCAATCGTTTTGTAGGCATGTTCAGGTATGGTGTCCGAGAGCAAAATGCTCATTCAGCGTTCCGAAAAGCTGACCGATTGGACATACAAACCTTGTGGCCACTCCGTCCTCTTTTGGGGCTTTTTGCGGCATTTTATATGATCTGTATGATCACGGAAGCAACGTAGCGTCTAGACACTTTCTATCATATTTTTTTAAAACCGTAACCATAATCTATTTATAAAAGTGTTATTAGATTTCCGTGGGGGGGGGGGGGGGGCGCATGTTAGATACTTGCTATGGGCGCTTCATACTCTTGTTGGCATTTTAATCAATAAAATATCCCAATGAAGAGTCATAAATACACGAGCTAAATTTTTTTCAATAATTCTTTCTTTTTACTTAATGCATTCTTTTGCGCGAATTTTTCTATCACCGCGTAAATTTGAGCTAGATGAATATATTTACAGATAGTTTATTTTTCTTTGCAATGACGACAATTGTCATTGGTTTATAAACAATTGATATGATTACACGAATTGTTAATTAAAAGCTATAATTTATAAGAAATGTATTGATATTGTTTGAAGTTAATATTTTGAGATTTTTAAAAAAGAAAGAAAATATTTTATTTAGTCATATTTTATTAATGTGTATACATCAACAAAAATATTCGCACAAAGGCAGGGAAAAAACAGCGAACAAAGAAAAACAGACAACTGTAGATTTCCGGATAGACATTGGGATTTTATTATATTAATATAAAGGTACTTAAGGCAATAAGTAAAGTCAAAGCAAGATATGTTATACTGTTAAAAAAAAAATAGGGTGTGCCAAATATATTGGGATGGGATGAAGGGGGCTGGGTTCCTTTTAGTCTTGCTATATATTAACTTCGTCTGGGTATACCTGTTTGATCTTAAGTCATGAGGTCCGCATCTGGATCCGAACACTTCCGGGAACGATATTTTTATGACGTCCTGCCCGATATTTATGAGGAACAGCGACTTCTACTCAGATCCAGCGACATCCCTAGGGAATGGACTCCCACGCGTGGAGGCAATGAAATAAAATAAAGTAGTGGCGGCACCCTAAAGTAAAAGCTTGATGTAATAATTTAGTGCGGGGACATTAGTCTTTGTTTGGTACTCTCCAGCAGTTCTCCTGGATGAATGGAGGTTCGCGTCCTGCTGCAAGACCCGGCGCCAGATAACGTTACATCCCAACGACTTCCACACCATTAACTCATGAATGAAATTCTTAAGGAAGCTACGGCTTAACGTGTCTAGTACACTCTTGCATTTTATTATCTGCAGTTTATTCAAATATTCCTCTAAAGAATGCATCCTTCCATTTGTGCAAATATTAAAAAAAAACGCCTATTTAAATGAAATATTTTATTTTTCAGCATTCGGGATTGGTTCAATGATATATTCTGGATTGGAATTCGGACAATATTTTGAATTGGAGCCTGATACGAATTGCCACAATGTTCTCTTAGCATTAACTCCAGCCACACGGATGGCATTCATATTCATCCAAATGTATTTCATTTTTCTCAACAATGAAGTAAGTAAACCCATAACTTAAAAAAATAATATTATATAAAGTAAATACATTAATATTGCAAATCTGATTTCAGCAAATGAAAGTATATAAGCACAAAGTCGTTGCAAGATTTGGATTAATGCATATGGTTGGAACAAATCTCTCGGTATGGCTCAACGTACTAATCCAAGAAACAAAACATGAAATCCTAACATTTTATAGCCCTGAAAATAATACACTAGGAATATCACACAGGATGAGTAAGTATTATACAAATGATTTTAATGAATGAAAACACATTTCCATTACAATGTTTTTAATTAATTTTCAGCACTAAAAACAACATTTAGTATCCTTGCCACTCCTGTACCATCGGATCATCCAGCGGCAGCTCATTTGAGAGTCGCCAGAGGACTCAAAGGACCGCATCACATATTTGAATGCAGAAGAACAAATATCATGGGAACGCTCGTTCAAGATGCGTCTCCTTTCTTATTCCCTTGCACCATAGAATATTCCTTAATATGTGCCGCTATCCTCTACGTCATGTGGAAAAACATATCTAAATTCCCAAAGAAAAACGTAGCAGCCGCCCTCAGCAAATTGAAAATGGAAGGACACACTTATAAAAGATCACCACATCTTTATTCGGTAGACTGTGCTCGAGCACACAAAGGCCTTTTTGTCGGTATACTTATTTTAGTATTGACAATAATATCATTAATACTCTTCTTTGTCCTCATATCAAGGCAAGAGTTTGTTAATTTAGCTGTGATAGAGGTTAATATTTGTGAATTAACGCTTTACGCTATGACAACTCTGGCAACGTTGATAGGTATGGTCCAAGTTCGACACCTGCGATACGACGGCAACAGAAATTTGGAACTGGACAACATACTCTTAATAGGAGCTCAGACAGGAATGTTTCTCTACAGTACCTTTACTATCATCGGTGGTCATTTTACGATAGAAAAAAATACAATACTGGTGCTAATCACAGCTCTATCGTCGCTCATTCAAACGACGTGTCAGACAATGTTCATATTGGACGCTAGTAAAAGATCTGTCTCTACTCCCGAGCAAATAAGGCGAAAGCCAGGCAGGGAAATAGTCACATTTCTATTGGTCACGAATCTTGCTATGTGGGCCATCAATACATTGGAAAAGAGTAGGGCAGAGTCTCATCCGATTCAACTACATTTCTACGGCTTATGGGCATGGACTATAATAACGCATGTTTCCATGCCGTTGGCCATATTTTACCGATTCCATTCCACGGTGTGTTTGTGTGAAATTTGGAAGAGAGCATACAAGATGAAGCCAACGTATATGTAGCAATCAAAAGGGAGGTATTGAGCGATTTTCTGTAATTGAGAAGATTTTTTTACTTTTCAAGTTACCGCATGATTTTTGTTAATATTTTGTACTGTCTTTTAAATTTTGTTTATGAATTTTGTTTTATGTATTGAAGTTTTTGGCTTTTTCGTAAGCTCAACGTTTATTTTATTATTGAGCAAATAATGTTATCATGATATATTGAAACATCTCATAAAACACTCTAAACACTGTGGTTCTAATATTAAATACTATATCAAGCGACTGATAATATTTTACATTTATATTCAATATTATATAATCTGTATTATAAATAACTAATTACTAAATAACAAGAGATGTGCAATCATCCCTTATTAATAACACTACACAAAATAGTTTTGCATGTATCAATTTATGTTATACATGACTCAGATACATGTGAAAAATTCAAAATGGGGTGAAAAGTGTTCACCATGGCATTTTTGTACAGATGGATACAGAAAATACCTTTATCCCTTCAGATGAAATTCCATGTTCACCAATTTTCCACGGATACAATCAGAATTCCATTTATTTTTTGTTTGTCACCTTTTTAAATATCGTTTATGTGCAGCTTTGTCGTTTCTAGTTTGCCTTTTTGATGTTATTTTTATTTTAAAGAAATCTCAACCAAAACAATCGCCCATCCATATACCTCCCCTAAAATTTTAATTATATTTAGAGTTTAGGTCTCCATAGTCCCTTACAATTTAGTGCCATATTTTGTAACAATATTTTCAATTAGTGTGATAAAAACGGGTAAGACTAAATATAATTAGATTCGATTTTTTTTCTTCGTGTAAAGCCGTTAAAAAGCTAGATCTTAGAATTCCACAATGTAAATGAAAGAAGATAAAAATATATTTATAAAGTTTGTAGTTCTGAATATTAAGATCTATAGGAAACATATCTAAATTTAAAGAATCAAAATTGTAGAGATACCATTTACCGTATTTCGTGCTAGATTTCTATGTAAAGTAAATATCTAACTTTGTAATAAAATTTTAACGTTTTCATAATAATATTGTCTTTTAAATCGAACATTTTATAAACGTATAAAATTATTTTTTTCTCTAAAAAAAATCTTATAAACCATGAAAACCCCATGTTGCAAAATATTACACCCCTTTCTTTTTGATAATTAAATTTATACTGTCAAAAATGTCCATGGAAATAAGTTCACTAATGGATTCTGAGAAAATATGTAATATTTTTAGATTGTCATTTGAGAAAAAGCATGTTTTTTACAAAGTATTCTTTTTGGTACTGTGTTTTTGAGACGATAATTTTTCAAACAACTTAGTCTTTTGAATAGCTTATATGGATATTTTATACCATTTTACTAGTTTTTTATAACATATTTATAAAACTGAGTCTTCCTATCATTCACATGTTTTGTACAAATAGAATAAGCTTATTAACCGATCACCCATTTCATGCAATCGTTTGATAGTCTAGAATTTTACATTCATTTCAATTTCAATCGACGGTACAAAAAATATATACGATTAGAGTGTTCTGTCTATATTGTACTAATGTGCATAATTAATAATATATCATAATGAAGACTTTTACAAGTGTAATTTACATTGCTAACGTCAACCATATTGGTAGCGCTAAAGATACGTTTCGTTAAGTTTCAACTTCCAGTTTTAAAATAAATGGAAGCTTAGTCGAACTTATGGAATAAACAATATCTGCTTTCCATTTAATTTATAAATTGTAATACGACTTTAACCTTCCAGCGGGAAAGCTGAGAAATTTCTTTTGAGTGGGCGCTTGTCGTAATTTTTATGTCATCAAGTTTTCTCCATGTAAATGGTGTTTTCTTTATATAAATGTTAAGAAATTATTATAATACAATATTCTCATCCTTAAAATTATTGCATTGCGAATGGTTCTTGCACGTAAAGGACTGGTAATGGCAACACTTCATTGATGCTGAGGATATTTTCTTCTCCAGTGCACTTGACCGAAAAACACCGCATTTTTAAAGGCTTCTTTTTTTCAGAAACACGGTTTGTTGTCTTTTGCCATTGCGTGGATTTATTTTTTCTAATGAAAAATTCTTCCATTGTTTCCTCCTCTTTTTCAGATTTCTTTTGCAGTGTTTTCTTGTTCGATAGTACTTACGTCAGCTTATTACTGGATTTCTTCTTCCGAAAATTCAATGCCACTCAAAGGAAAGTAAGTCTCATCATTTCTATAAGAGAACACGTCTAATATCTATACAAAATTCCATTAGTTATAAAAGAAACAATATAAATGAGAAAAAAGGTGTTTTTTTAATATATTTACATTTTAAGGCACCTATTGTAAAATTTACACTCAACGGAAACGGCTCAACGGCTCAGTGCGCCCGCTGGAAGTTTAAAAATGTTTTGGTACAATTCTGTAAATTGCACGTCATATGTATTTTTGGCGTTACCCACGTTTTAAATTCTGTTCAATAAGATATCAAGATAATTATTTTTTTAAGCAAGGACCAAATAAGTTAAACGTTGTTTGAATTCTAAAATGGCTTTGCTTCTTATTCAATATCAATGACTGTTGTTCATCATTCCATTTATATGTTGACGGACTGAACATGATAAGCTTTATATTAAAATTGATTAATGTAAATACTTTAACATTTTTTAAGAATAATTTCACTCATCATGCCAAATTGATGTCTATATTCATACTTATAAAAACTTTTTACTGTAGTGAAATTGTGATGTATATTATTTTAATTGTACTATATATTTTTTTGAATGATATATTTCATCGTAACAAGAAAATATTTTATATCCATATTTCTTTTTGATATTTTGGGGAACAATCAAAATTACAGGATATTAATTTGTAGGCGAAGCATAGCGGTCTAGAAATGCTTTTTTTTAACGGAGATATAAAAAGATATTTTTTCACAGTGCCATATAGCAACTAGTGATTAGATTATATACGGTATTCATGCATTTTTATTTTGTAATGTAAAAATTTATATTTATTTCACTATGTATAAAACGTTTAATTTTCAACGAGATAAATGGCGTACACATTTACAGTTTTTTTTTTCTTCTTATTTATCGTGTCAAATTGCTCTAGTGTTTGTTACGTTTAAATTACATAAATTTGATGTTGATTAAATTTTTCACTATGAAATGTTCTATAATAAATATAAGCCAAAGATATGTGTAAATATCATTAAGATTCGATGTTGTAATATTGAAACAATGTACATGAAATTTGCTTAAATGCGTGTTAAATATTTATGGTACTCTATTATTGTTATACATTGCCTCGTACGATTCTTGCGCATTTTCTCGATATGTACTCGCTGTGATGAAGATGAGAACGTATGCTTTATGATTCGTAGCAAAAATTTTGATGTTCGATTCATAGTCTGCTTATAATTGTCCAAATTAACCAGCGCGGTTAAAAAATGTGTAATTTGATAAATTATTGTATTATTGTACAAATTTGTGCTGTCCTTATATACATATATACATATACTTGTTCTGTACATAGATATGTTGTAAAAGTGCAAACATGGATTTAAGTTTTGTTGTAGATTTTATATGATTATGTAGCATAAATACTTCAGTGAATGTATAGTATTATTGCTCTCAGCTTATTATTAAATTGTTAAATTTGTTCGCATTTTACAGCTAACTAAAATGTGTTATTGTTTTTCATATTTATTATTGGTTATTGTAAAAGATTATTTATGCAACTTAACAATATATGTTTCGGAAATTACATGTTAACATAGCTTTTCAGTAAATAATTACTATATGAGATTTGATCCTCCTCTTTAATTTCTACTGTTTTTAGTAGATGATTTTTTTCATCGTTCCGTTACCAATGGATCATCGGATCATTTGGTTTGTGGACTTGACTTCAACCAGCCCATTTCTATTTGAGAATACCATAATTCTAAATCATATGACTTGTTAGTTACTCATTTACAATTATTTTATTCTTTAACAAGCTATCAGAATCTAATGTTCCCGTATTCTAGTTATCAGTGGTTAGTATTAGTTTTTTGGTAAAATGTTCTCAGTGCACTCGAAACATTAATTAATTCTCGATTTTAATAATAGGTAAATTATCAATAAAACAAAACTAACAAGATTATAAACATCGATTAACAAATGGTATAGTTTTCTAAGATTATCTCATATGTTTACTCTTTGTTATGTTGTTTCTATGTTTCAAAATCTCAATTCTTGCAATACTTTTAGTTTCCGATGAAAGAATTGCAAGACATTCATGTACAAGAACATTAAGATTTTGAAATGCTTTGTGCTATTGGGCTAAAGATTTTGACTAAAATACTCATGTAATTTTTAATAAAAAGTAATTCTTGTACCCAACAAAGACTTTTATTTCAATTTCACATTAAAACATTCAATAAATCACCTTCATGTTATAAAAATATATGAAATTATAATAATTTTAAGCACATTATCTAACATAAGCTTCAAATTTCGACGGTATAGCATTAAATTTTAATATAGAGTGTTTTATTTCAAATCGACGACAAATCATTCTCATGGCTAAATGAACAGGAAAGCCTTCTCTATCGACTATTCTAAAATGAGACTTCCACGTTCCTTCCATACAATTTGTTTTCCTCATATTAAGTTTAATTAACGCCATCAATTTCATACAAATGCTAGTTTTACAAGCAAATAAACTCAGCGCTTTATATGCAATATATTGAAAATGATTTATACAATATGGAAATATTACATCCTTCGGCTTATTTGCTTCGATAACTTTAACAATATAGTTACACATACTAACACAAATCTTTTCCTTATAAATTTTAAAGAGTGCTTCTGAATTAAAATCATAATTACATAACAGGATCGATGAAATTGTACAAAATTTATTTGCAGATATGCACAGTGATATAAAAATATTCCTCCAAACGGTTTCTTCCGAATTAATACACAGGCTTAGGAATAACGGAGAAAGTGGAACCGTCGTTTGGCCAATTCTTTGTTCTAAAAATTTCAACGGTTTACAAATCGATTGATTAAAAACAATCCTATAACATATTTGTCCGCAATACACGGTATTTTCTCTGGCGACTTCTAAATTTTCCGTATTGCATTCATAGCCGAAAAAATTGATAAACTGTTCACTTTTATCCGGCAAGAAGTTAGTCATGGTTTTAGTCGAATTAATTTTTCCCGATTGAATCATATGATTGAGAAATTCCACAGCCAAATCTTTATTATCGGTGATAAAAAGGTAATCGTCGACGATCCGAATAAGAAAATTGAGCTCATTCTGAGATCGCTCTGTGAATTGTTTCAAATAATTTAGATCGAAATTATTATAAAAGATCTCACATAAAATCGGAGAGAATCTCATCCCTTGAACGAGTCCACGGTTCCATTTATACGCGCAAGATCCCCAGCGCACAAGTATCGGATTATTCAATTCCTCAATCAGCTTCCGGTATTCTTTAGAAATGAGCTTTTTCTGCTCGATGCTCTTTTGTGCTTTTTGATAACCAGAATGTAACTGATGAAGGATCGTCTTTAGCAGTGCAATATCGACGGATCCGAAAGCATCCGATAGATCCAATTTGACAAAATACATCTTTGGCTTGCCGGAATCGGTCCATTTTTTATAGAATGAAACGTATTTGTTTTCTAATTTTTCTGCTTTTCTTGGATTTATTGTTTTAAAGAAATTTCTTCTGAATTTGTCAACCTTTTTTTCGGCCGCAGTTCGTTTCTTGTAACGTATTATTAGTCTGACGGTGGAATTTGATTTGAGCATTAATCGTATAACCGGAAGGCTCCTCAAAAATTGTTTTTGCTTCTGCCTTTCGAGCGGTGATATCTTTTTCTTCAATTTACTACCGGTTTTGAATTGGTCACACTTCACCATATCTTCTTTATATATAAGTTCCGATATGAATCGGGAGCTGATTTTTTGCCAATCGGATTTGAAATAAAAATATAATTTCCTGGTTTCATGTGTTAGTCTTGTGGTGGTTACATAAAAGTGTACTGCTAGTATCGAGCATATAGTGTTTTTTATAAAGAATATTATAAATTTTGATAAGATTTCTTCTTTGATTTTAAAGTCTTCGAAGCAATTTAACCAATCAACGTCAGCAATGCTCCATTTGTTTAGTATTCTTCTGATTGTAATATGCTGACCAGCCATGCCTTTTGTTACAAATCGGACTAGCTCGAAGAAAGCTTTACGGTTTTTCTGACATCCATAAAACTCCTTCGGGACTATGCATTCTAAGATTACTATCAGTACTTTGATTATCTCATTAGGATCGATATTCATATTTGATCTTTTTGAAGATTTTAATTCGTTGAAAAAGGTTTGGAATTCACTTTTGCAATGTTTTTGAAAGTTCTCCTTTAATTGAAGACATATTTTCCATGTGCTTGGTAGCAGCTTTTCGCCCATCTCGGTAAGATACGAACTATCCTTATGTGGAATTATTTTTAATATATCATTTATGATTTCAAAAGATTTTATATCTTTCTTGCAGAGTACATTGTATTTATTATTTGCTACACTACGACAGAATGATTTGTTTAAGAAGTGATCGGTAAAACAAAATGTATTCACATTTTGAGAAATCGACATACTGATGAAACCTTTTAGCAGCAAAATCCCTGAAAATAATTGAACAAGTCTTACATTATTATAATTGTTTTAATGTTGTTCATATTTTTTAGCATATTTTTATAAAAATATACTTAAAAGTCCAATTTTAGATATTAATCAATACTTGAATGTTGATCATTGAAATTTAGTTGTCAAAAAAATAGTGTTTATGTTAATTTTTGTGACAAATATAGAAGAAACTACTGATAAGATATTCAATGAAATATATTATTGTTTGCATAACATTAAGCAATTTTTTGACAGAATATTAAATAGAGTCTAATCATGCAATATACCTAAATATCTCCTGTTTTCACTGTGTATACAATTATTTTATAAAGAGCAAATTTAACTGTCAAACGTCTGCTTCCTCCAGTGGTTCGAATACAATGGAGTCTGTTCAAGCAGTTCAAGTTGAAGGACTTATAAAAAAATGTGTTTATGTTAGGACTTGTTATGTCAAACATTCCAATGTCATAAGTTACAACATGCTGACCTTATTTAGTCGTTTTTTTCAACCACAAAAAAATGGATTTTATATTGGATTAAAAAAGAGAAAAAAAATCATATCTGAGCAAGCATTTTTACAAAACTATGATTGGACATCCAAGAAGTTGAATGTAAATAAATACGTATGCGGTCGTTGAAGCATGAGCTCTGTGACACCAAATTATCAGAAAAGATCAGGTATATTATTGACTTTCATATGGCGATTGTAATAAGTCACGTACGATATATAATCCACCGTTCAAGGATATATTCCAACTGAATTTATTACATCTAAAATATTTAGGCGGGAGAAAAGTATTGTAAATGTCATTATCGAGGCTCCCAAATATAATATATTGCATATAAAAATTCGTATAATGTAACGTGGATGAACTGTCAAAAATATAACGCGGGCCGTCCTTGAGGGTCTCGTGTACCACTCATCGATACATTTTTGAGGAAGAGCCTAAAATCTTTACAAGACTCGTGTAAAATCGACTGCAATAAATATAAAAAGATGTTCTTAACCCTATTAGTGCCGATAAAAAAAGAAAAAAATACCGAGCTAATTTGACGTAATTTGAGAAAAAATTTTTTTAAAAAAAGTAAGAATAATTTTACAAAATATAAATTAACGCCAATTGTTTTTTAGGTATTTTTTGGGGATCGGAAAATGGTAATATTTTAATAAGGTGTTATTTATTATATCAAGGATAAAAGCAACAAAAAAATACCATTTGCAGGACCGTTGCAGTGCGTATGAAGCTTGTACATAAATAAATAAACTCCATCGATAACACAAAATACTCGGTCATTTCTTCAAATAAACATAAAAAAATACACTTGAAATCGATTCATTATATCATTCACACATTAGTCGATAAATTTGGGTTAACGATATATACAATCGTACGATGTACGCAAGATAATCTCTCTGTCTGTTTCTCTCCAAACTCAACGCGCAAGACACTCTTCGTCTTTGTCTGTCTCCGAGCTCAGCGTGTATTAATGCTCTTTTTAAATCACTGAAATTCGCTCGCAAATAAGCGACCGTACTACCATACAGGTTAATGTTAGTTTAGCTTAGACGCGATAGTTATCGATAGTTTCATTCAAGATCTTGTAGGGTCCCGCGTTTCAATGATCCTGTCAATTACATAAATATAATAAAAATAATACTTTATGAATTTAAACAATTCTTTAACAAATTTGTTGTTTTCGGAATGAACTGATGCGTCTATTGTGTTTGTTTGATGTAATCCGGAAATTTACTACAGCTAGGAAACGGATATGCAAAGCTAAAATCGGAGTCATTGAACGAAAACCTGTCATCTGATTGACAAAAAAGTAGTACGATGATCTTTAATAACCTTTGAATCGAAAGTATAGCTTGAGCATTAAAGAATAATTGATCATTAAATTGGCATAGAATGCAGGAACAACGCCTCAGCAAATGAGTTCATATCTAAAATTGCAGATTTGATTTGATTAAACAAGATCTTTGAAAGTTTTGGTATGGTCGCGTGGGGTAAAAATCACTTGCCCCTGTTCATCAACCAATCATCCAGCTGCAATTTGCGAGATGAACAACGACTTTTATTTTCCTTTATGCGCGCGCGCGAAGCTAGAATATATTCGTTCGATAGCTTTGATCCGCGGGAATACGTATTCTTCCCGCTGGTTCCATAGCGGTCTCGCTAGCTGGGGTATCTTTCCTTTTTATGTTTAAATGTTATATATGTTTAAATGCGCAAATATATACAAAAAGATGATATTTTATATCAATTTGTGAAATTTAAGTATATATTCACTTCGAATGTCTATTTATTTTTAGCACGCGCGTAGCAACAGTTTTGTGGCGTTCGTTTGAATTCAAATTATATGATAAATTGAATTTAAGACGCACGTTTTGAGTGTTTGCAATACCCATACATCCTATTCTATTATTGGAGATCCTTTGGATGTACGTATCCACCAGTCACGTGCCAAACGCCTATTTTACCCACAATTGCGAGGAGTTTCAGGTCACGTTTTATTTTTCCATGTTCTGTGGCTTTTTAGCTACAACATGCAAGAGAAGAAATTGAATGATTAAAACGAAATGATATCGAACGAGCCTTTGGAGCTTGTCCGAATTGAGTCGAGTATCAAAAATGTATTTGAATGCCAGTATGCAATTTTCTATCGTCAAAACATGTTTAGCATAAAAAATGCTAATGCGAATTACCATGGCATTTAATATTGAAAAAAAAAACCATAATCGACTCGTTCCATTATAACAGGAATTTGATTACATCTTGATCTTTATTATATTATCTTCGATACCGGTTTCTGTTTATCCGAAAGCATTTGCATGTGAATATGAAAAAATAATATAAACACATAGCTGTATTTTTCATATAATAAATATTTACTTGGATCCTCTGGGGATTGTTGGAGTGGGGGGAGGAGGATTATTTATTATTTTATTTTAATAAAAAATAAACTGAATATAAATTAAGTCTCGATTATTTAGCACCCAGGAGTGTGTCGAGCAGATTACGGAATTTCATAAAACGGCCGCTATGAAAGATAATTAATTGCCCATCCCTGATGTAGACTGCTAAAACATTCAAAGACCCTAGGGACTTGTAAATAAAGGCAAGACGTTCAAAATTAAGAGTCGCCATTCGAGATAATAAAAAGCATGATTTAACCCATTTAAGGCTTTATTTGATGTTGAGTATTCATTCAAATTTTATTTAATTTTTTTAAAAAATTTAAAACTCCATTAAAACTATGTATTTGATCTGAACTATGCATATTTTTAGTATACATAAAAAAACCAGGATGTCTAAATTTATGTGCTGTATTATAGAAGCGGTGCAATCAACATAAAGTTGAAGAGTCCTGTCTGGAGCGATGCATTAAAACTGACACCGAATGCATTTCTTTACCCCCGATCCCGAACACTCAACGCTTAACAAAATATAGCGAATAACAATCTGTGATTCCGGACAATTATTTGTGTTGTATTAATATTTTAACATCATACAAATGCTGTTATTGATCATAGTTTGTATACTGGATTAGTTCCTAGATTCTTATTATCAAGGTTAGGATTCAAATACAGATTGTGGGAAAAAATATTTCCGATCGATCGTTTCGATCCAGATTTAGTTTGATATCTTAGATCTAAAAATGTAAACATTAAGACGATTAATAGTCACGCTGGACCATATTAGAATAATACATTTATAACAATAATTAAGTCTTGCCCTAGATAAAATGATAATCCGAATCATATGGCAGCCAAAGAATTAATATTGTAATTCCCGAAATAATTTAGTATCATTCCATTACAAATGAATGATTAAAAATATGAGTTTGTCCATATTAAAAATAGTTTTCGTGTGATTTCGGCAAGAATTTCCTATTCATCCCGGATTAATTGCGATGTATAGGGACATTCTCTGGATACTTCCGCTATAATATCGCTTCGGAAGTCGAAAAGGTTCGGCATTGCCATAAATCGATTTTGGCAAGACGTGTTATGTAAAACAATGCCATTACTTTGAACCGTCGGAGTGGTTATCTCGATGTTCTTCGCCCTGCTCGATTTATTTTATTTCGAACACTCTAAAAAGGATATATTGTATGTGTGATAAATCTGAATAAAATATGAGATCCATATTATCAAGAGATAAGACATAGAATTATGTCCGAATTCAGTAGTTCAGACAGAGACGGAGAGTGTCTTGCACGTTGGGTTTGGAGAGAAACAGAGACAGAGAGAGTATGTTGCGTACACCGTACGAAGAAATGATCGAATATTGCGTACTATCGACAGTGTTTATTTATTTATGTACAAGCTTCATACACGCTGCGACGGCCCTGACTACGGAATCCAATCCCGAGATCCCGGATTCATGAATCCCGGAATTAGTAAACGTAATCCCGAAAAATTCGGGATTAAAATTTTTATCTAACAGAAATCGTACACCTCACCAGCACGATGAAGGCTACTAAATCGAGACATTCCCGCCGAAATCAAGACGCTTGGAAACAGTGGCGTAACTATTAATTGGCGAGCTTAGGCGACGCCTAGGGGCAGTAACTGTCTAATATATGTATACATATATGTTTTTCAAATTTTTATATTAACCTTTCCCTACCGGTGATGTATTTACTACACCACGATTCTAATAATGGGAATATCGATATGAAATATAATAGATACGCGGTTCAGAATTTTTGTATTCCTCCGTAATATAATTACGAATCACATCAAAGTATTATAGTATATAAGTATTCATCTGCAGCGACGGAAATAAATAATTTGTCGGAAAATCGGAAATTTTGCGAGTTTCAGAAAGTCCGTGTCTCAGCAGAAAGGAATTTAATCAGTCACATTGACGGTGTTAAACTTTGACGGTGTTAAACATTAACTAGCATTTAAATATCTATATCGTACATAATATCATCAATGAGATGATTTTTCAGAAGTAATACACAATTCGCTAAATGCGTTTGCCTTTGTTTCGATATAATGATATAAGGAACACGGCGTTAGATATATGTTATGTTAAATTCGCATGTTTAAGCGTTAAGAGCATTCTTCGGTTAAAAGCAATTGAAGTGCTTTTACCCTAAATACCATCCTTTGTATTGAAAATATACTTAACAAGATGGATGGCAGTCATTGTGTGAAGATCAATACACGAGACAACAATATATTATAACTTATAATATGTAAATTGTATGTTTGGTTAATCTCACTCACTGAAGCTTGGACATGGGGAAAGATTGACGCGCAACAATATTTAGGCAGAGAGAGATCCCAACTGCGAGACTCTGATGACGAGGGCCATCTACTATTTCAACAATCGGGAAGAACGAATGCGATTCCGATTTTTTTTTTCACAGTTTAGATTAGCGCTCCATTTTTTTTAGTTAAAAGAGGCCAGGAAAATTTAAATTTGGCCTGATTAATATTATAAAAATATCAATAGATTTGCAAGTCAAATGAAAATAAATTTACATACTCGAATAGTTTGATTTTATTTATATACTAAATGTGGAAGGCAAAGGGAAGCCACCATACAAAGGATTTGCCTTTCCCAAGAGAAATTTCTTGTGGAGGTCACAATCCCCAGTCAAAAGGCTTATGAATATAAAAAATATATACAAGTAGTGTTTAAATATATAATACATTTAAAACGAACTGTGATATAAAATATTATTAATAATTTCATATCGGATGTATATTTTTAGCATATTTTAACGATAAAATGTTTGATAAAAGATATAAAATATATGTTCGTTTAGAAATTTCGCTCTATCCAAATTCTGATTGTATTCCGATCTTGCCCGGATGCAAGGTGTTAAGAATGTCAAAAATTTTAATTAAATTGATAAAATATATTTGTCTATCATTCTTGAGAATAAATACGACTGTAAAGTAATTAAATACAGCTCGCTGAAGATTTATTTTGCGTAGGAATATTTTATATTGAATTTATTAAATTTAGTCGAAATGTGTATTTAAATACAACGCATTATTCCCACACTTTGAGGGCATCTGCTCCAATGCATAGGCGTATAATTTATGTACTTTTTTCTATCGAGGCATACATATGTACCATGTTTAGTTAGTGGACCAGCTCATTCTAGACAGTTGATCCACGAAGGTTGGTTGTGTACGGACTTAATACCATCAGAGCCGTTCCGATGTTTTACGCCACGAGCGTCTTTCGAATAAGAAACACCCATCAAAAGTAGAACCCCTAATTAATTTCTGAGTGCTATAACCATATAAGTGTATCGGACATTGCGGTCGAGTAATAAACTCGAACAAAAAGGATCGATAAAACCCGGCAATATAAACTGTTTCAAAACAAACACCACACCATAATAGACGCCAAAACCATAATAAGACTTCGATGGTGTTCGGTTCGTAAACATTGTTTACATAGAGTGCATCCGTTATTAGTGCATCTGGATCGTTTTATACATCAGTGCTGCATCTACATCATCCAAAATGAAGTCGTAAGTCTAAATTCAAATATCATCCTAATACTATATAATTGCGATAGATAAATTCATTTTTACGTAAAACAACCATATATGTATGTCCATATACAATTGATATTCCCATCCCCATCCCATTACGCGGAAGAGAGTATTTTGAAGCAACAGGAAGACAAAGAATTCGTGGATAGAATAGTCACATTCAAACTTAGACCATAAATAGACCGAGACCATATGTGGGATCATCAAAATTCATCATCCAAAAGTGGCTAGATCTTATCGCATATTCAATTTATACCGAAAAGTCACCCCGAATTTGAACACATTTAAATCGTATGCAAATTGATGTTCGCCACAAATGCGGGAAATCCAAACGAGGATCTATATTTAAGATCGTCTGAGAATATTTTGCAACAAATCGATATAACCTGTTGATGCATCAAATGCACAATATTAGCTTACAAAATGTGTAACAATACCAATATTAGGAAATTATTTTTATCATTACATTGTATCGAGTATTCTATGATATGAGTTACATGCATATTATTACTTAAACAAGTTCTTGCATTTTTATGGTCACTCGCTGTTCCAAATCATTGATGGATTCTATATAACCAAACGCGACAGTTTTGCTTTAACATTCATGAATCATGAATCCAAATGAATTAAAAAACAAAGTTGCAAGCGATATTTCATTAAAAATAATTAGGACTTTTCATCCTCATCATCAATTGTATGTACCTTTTCTAAATAAAAGACTTTTGCTTGATGCTCTCAGACGTCGCTATCCTTTGCTGCTTGCATCCGAGCTACAAAAAACTTTATATAAAGTCTCTTCAACTAGTCTACCGTTTTTTTGTTTTCCCAACTCCCTAGGGCACCATTATAAAGCCTCCTTTGTTCGGATCCCGTCTCTTTAAGCTGCACCATTCAGCTCGCATTTAATTGCTTAATCTTTGTTATAATACGAATGCACTTTTATATAATGATTTAAATTCCGATGTTTGAAATTATTGGCGAAATCATCCCGATTTCATTTTGTGAAATGGGGCGATCCCTCGAAAAGGGTGACCCATGCATGAGAATAAGGAGATGGCGAGGGTGTTATTGAGTACTTTCTGGGCATAACTGCGTCAGGATCCCTTTGTCTGAGGGCGAACAGAAATGGGGTGAGTATGGAAAGAACGACGCAATAGATGCAGGGGGAGAAAGATGCATTTGTGACAAGGTGGGAGCCGATATGGGGTTGATATTAGGGTATGACGCAGCATTTTTGGACCGTGCAAAAATATTTGGAGAGTTTCGGTCGATGATGACGCCAGAATGGAGTTCGAGGACATTATAACTATCCGCGTAAAATTTAAACAAAGATTACAATTGGTTATCGGTCCATTCATTAAGATGTGACGTTTTGAGTAATCGTCGGTCGCAGAGCAAATTCGTCATAGACTCTTGTCTCATTGAGACAAATGGTTCAATAGTAATCTGGAATTAGATAATACGGGACATTATTATATAAGTAGGGAAGCTGCACACGTATTTTGATGCTTCCAGAATTGAAATAGGGGAGATTTGTTGGTACGAAAATAGTACCATGACATCATCATTGGTTCAAGTCGTTTAACTTCCATTCTTGATGCGCAATATGAAGTTGACATTTGTATAGTTATATGATTGAATTTTGAATCACAAAGTTTGCTCTTTGGGTGTTCGAGACCGATTTCGACTGTCAAGTTATTCTTGCAGGTGGACGATCGGCGCATTTAACTTCTTTCGTTTACAGTTCGATTCCAAAACCAGTTTCGAGGAAGACCTGGCTAAATTGAGTTAATAGAATACAAATTACCTGGTATCCAAGATCGACAATTGACCTGATCTATACAAATTGAAGTAACGTACATGAAAACATTTTTTTAAATTACGAAATATGAGAACACAACGGAAGCACGTCTGACAGAATCCATTACAACGTCACGACCGAAAAATAATTATCAATTATAATTACAATAACTAGTTAGGCATCCTTATTTGCATACTACTCAAATTTAAAAAACACTGGGATGTCGCTGAATAAATTACAGAATGCAATCGAATACGAAATGTTCTCAAAGTTCAACAAAAATCAAATATCTGCTTACCAAATCATGCAACCTTTGGACTGAATCAAAATGTTGCATAGCAATCATTTATTTTTCGAACGTTCCATCGAAACATGGTTTTCTCATTCCAGGGTTTATACTCCTGTACATATTACTTCTATTTAATTTTAGAAAATTCTGAATACATAAATGTGTAAAATTTACATTATTGTGGAAATCTTCATGTACATAATAGAACAAGTTTTAGTATAGTGGGCTAGATCCTGGACTCTATATTTAACCGAACGTCTTGGTCCAGGCTTAGATTGTTTTCCTGGATCTGAAAAATGAAATACCGAGACGATTAATACATTCTGACAGGATTACCAATGATGGATTGATATGCAACAATCATTAACACATTACATACGGGAAGCATGTTTTTATGAATTACACTGTCTTTTGGTCAATAAGGTCAGCTAAAATGTGCGATGTTTTTTTTTTAAATTTTAGTTGAGTTATAAGAATATATTGAACTGTGTATGATTTATAGACATTTTTTCAAACATAATTATATAAGTTATACTCACTCATAAATCATCAATTACCTAAAATTTATGTTCAAATCATCCATTCTAATTTAAACACAAGTGGAAGTTTCTTGTATAGGTCATGCATAAAGAGATCGAAGAAGCTGAAAAATGACTATGTATTAAATAAATTTGGATTAAAATTTAATTTGTCAACTTATTAAAAATTATTTATAAAATGAAGATTAGAGCTTTTGCTCAATGCAATCATTTTGAATTTGAATTGTAAAATTCAATCTTAATAGAAATTTATTATTAATTAATAATCGGAAATATTAGGTTGGGGAATAAGTTCGTAGCGTTTTTATCAAAAACTTTTATTAAACAAAAATTAATAGGTTTAACAATAAATTTATTAATTATGTATTCGCCGTTGCTGTTTACTACCTCCTCCCACCTCTCGACCAATTTGTCGATGCCGTTCTGCCAAAAATCGCCCAGTCTGGTATCGAAGAATTTGTTGAGGTCATCTTCATTGTTGAAGGTAACGCCTCTCATATGGTTCAACAGGGAGCGGAAAAGATGGTAATCCTCCGTGCAAGGTCTGGAGAATACGGCAGATGCTAAAGGACCTCCCATTCGAGCTATTGGAGTGTGGCTTTGACGACTTGTACAATATGGGGCCTGGCGCTGTTGTGAAGTAGTATGCTTTGGCCTTGTCGATTGGATCTTTTCAGTTGAATAGCCTCTTTCACGCGGTGTAGCTGAGCTTTGAAAAGCTCCTCGTTGACTGTGGCATTCCTTTCGAACATTTCCCAATGCACCATGCCCTCCAAGTCCCCCCCAAACGCAGATCATGGCTTTCTTTGGATGGAAGTCAGGCTTGACTCTCGGCTTTGGCGTATCTCCTGGAGCCATCCATTCCTTTCTTTGCATCATGTTTATGTACAGGCACCATTTCTCATCTCGCGTGTTGCTCGATAGCGGGTGAGGTGTTGAGTAGCAATTTGAAAGCGATTTTCTTCGTTGTTTTCGTTAAGCTCGTGAGGATCCCAGGCTCTCAACTTTTCGGCATATCCCATTGAATGATGATTGAGAATCGTTTTATGATCGCAATTCATTTTTTCCGCCAATTCACGATTTATTTGGCGACCGTCTTCCTTCAAAAGTGCTTTAAGACGCTCTTCGTCAAATTCAGAAGGAATTCCGCTACGGGGCGTATCGTCAACATCAAAATCGCCATTTTTGAACTTTTCAAACCATTTCTGTGCTGTAGACTCACCTATGACACCTTCTCCGTATACGTTGCAAATGTTTCGAGCTGCTTCAGCAGCTTTTTGATCCCGATGAATGAATAGATGTCGAAAATGTTGCTTTTTACCTCCTGGATATTCCATTTTTAAGACTCAAAGGTAATAAAAAAATAAATTATCCAAAAAGATGATTAACACAGATTTGTAGAACAGAAAGTGCTCCATCGAATAAATACTATACACTTTGTCAAATAGCAAAAAAATGTTGTGAAACAAAAAAATATAAAAACGCTACGTACTTATTCCCCAACCTAACATATAGGAAGTATTATCAATATTTTTATAGTGTTTAAATTATATTTTTACATATAGAGCCCTCGGTTAATCGAGCGTCAGAATTAAGCCAATAAATTGATAGAAACGTTGTAATAGAGACAAAAAAATATTGATGTGTTTAACAGATCGAGCTATAAAAAAAGAAATTTTAGCACAATATGAAGAGCTTGTGAATGCAATCATCATATAAAATATATTTCATGGACCGTCATACAAATTTGCGTGTCGAAAATGTTCAATGTGAATTTTATTTTATAACTTGCTTTATATCGCTCGATCTTGTTTAAAATCTAATTTTAAGTAAAATATTTCAATATTAAATTCAAGAAAATGTATCTTAATTAATTGATTGTGTTGTGTAATATATAATAAATAGGCTTGCTGCTTGTCTAGAGGTTGGTTTGTGTTACGTATAGACACATACACACAGTAGAGGCGACGCGGCGCATACACGTAGCGTCTTTATGATGTGTGCGACGGACATGAACACACCACAAATGATTCTCCATCTCTTTTTAAACCAACTGCAGCTTGGAGTTTCATTTTTTGTGACGTTAAAGCCAATTTGTCCTACCATGCCTATATAAATTTAATTCCAACAATATACAAATGATTTGCATGGTCTTAAAAGTAATTAATTACATATGGAATGTAAAAAATGTGTTTACATATTGAGAAATCTATGGTAGCGGTTTTCGATACTTTTATCACCTCTGTGGTCGCGATTGTGATATCTGATTTAAACGTTTAATTAGTAAAAAAATATATAATTAAGTATGAAAAGATTTAATAATCATTGGCAATTATATTTATTTTATTTGCTCTCTACATATATCTATTTCATGGAATTCTTAACTACAAGATCATTATTTTTCAGCACTGAAATTCATATTGTCTGATAAAATCGGATCAATTCAATTAAATCTACCGACCCCAATGAGTTAATATATATATATATATATAACAAGGACTCGAGGTGGATCTTACGATTTAATGGTCAGTGTAAAAGGGAATTTAAAAATGATTGGAAGAGTATTTCGTCTGTAAAAAATAATTGGGCCCATAAATTTAAGAGCGACCAGTTAAAAAAACCAAATTAGGAAGCGATCCTTCTAGGGTTTAAGAATTTGAAATGGCTTTTAAATTAATGTAAATTTAGAAAACCGTTTAATCTACGCAAACCATTAAACTTCCCCATATCAGATCATAATTGAAATTCAAATATATTTTGTATTTGGATCGAATAGCTCTAATGGACTGTACAGGTTTACTTATGTACATTATGGACCAATAAAAAGCAGTATCATTACGACTGGGGAGAACGAGACATCCAGGAATATACTAATGGTTCAAAAACGCACCATTATCACGCTTTATCAACACTTTTTTGAATTTCGATGTCAACCCGGTATAATTATGTTATCAACTAAATTGTAATAGTCTGGGGTTTTTAGCCCTTCTGTAAAATGGTGCCTTTTACAAATACGATTTCAAAGTCGCAATTAGTACAACACTCGAAATAATGAGACCTGTTAGCCACATGCTGCATGTCTTTGAGCGCGCTGAGTGGACCCTTGTTTGCAAAAGGGCTGCAACTTACACCCCTATCATCGCTCAAAACTCACTTTTGTTCTGGAATATAGGAATGCAATTCACCCTCCCCCTAGGCGATATTTTCTGCCCTGGGTTTACAACCCCATTGCAATGCTAATGAGACCATCTACCTCGAAATATTTTGATGTGCACTCACGAAACAAATATTGCTTTTAAAATCGCCGTCTTCAACGATTGCTTTGATAGAAGGCAGGAAGAAGAGCGATAGCTTTTGCCCTCCGTTATCAAAACACCAAATTTAGGTTAGTCACACTTTTTTACGAAGCGCATTCTAAAACACTAACAACAAAAAAACAACAAGCTATATATTCGAAGGTGCAATAGTGGCAGCTTATCGTGTACCCTCAAAATCCCGAGGGTAAAGATCCCTTCATCAAATGGACAAAGAAGGCATCCTAGCAGGACCACCATAGTGAGAAACAGTTACTTATACTGCTGGGGTTAAATTACCCACATTGTACCATTCCTTAGTGACAATAACAAATGTGCTCCACAAAATAAATACAACAGACGTAACAAACCTTTTACATTCGTACATATAATCATCAAACAAATTTGCCGACTCTAAAATAATATATCCATCAGCATCTTGATCTGACGACGTCTAATAAAACTGATTCATCATTGATGCCATTCGCTCACCAGAAGCCTAATTAATAAAGCTATTAATACATCATCTGTTTTATAGGGTACTAAATCGAATCAAAATACATCCAAGGTGAAACGCGTATGTCTTCTTGGAATCGTAATATAATCAAATTTTTCATATTTATTGCTTGAATATTAGACTTCTAAGAAGAACCACGAATAAATGTCTTGTAATTTCGTTATTGTCTCATTAAGCACTTAACATCACTTTTTGTGATGTAGGTAGTCTTGCCTCGAGCGATGAAAAGGTTCGTGCACAACTACCGGAATTCTTTGAATTGTTGTAATGAAGCATTTCATCACGACTTGCTATGATTATTTTTTAATAAAGTAGTATCGCGGTGATAATAAAAATATAGTTCTTCTTAGAATTCTCCGGATGGATAAAAAGATAAAAATATTATGAATTATTCTGCGAAAGAACACTTATGTAACCAATTTAATGTACACTTAAATCTGTTTTTATGCGATTTTGAAGTTATGCGGTTTTCAAAAATAATGGAATTTATCCCTCATTTTTCTATAGAGGACAAAGTTTTTTTATGCGAATGTGCATTAAAAAATTGTGGAAGTTACAACCGTTATAATGTGAGTATGTATAGGGTGATTGGCGAACGAAATTGTTTTTAAATCAGACAAGTCTTCTCAAAAGCTGAATAATTGCATCTCTCCATATCATGAACTGCGTAAAAAATATGGTTAAATCGTCGCAAAACTTAACCATTTGAGTAGTGAGCAAATTTAAAATCATGATAAACTTAAATGCTATATTTGTATGTCCGCCACTTATCATCCGTACAAATCCACTTATCTGTCTGGACCGTCGCAGCGCATATGAGACTTGTATTTAAATAAATAAGCACTGTCGATAGCACACAATATTCGGTAATTTCTTCGCGTAAATATAAACAATACATTTGAAATAGTTTCATTACATCATTCACATATCATTATTAGTCGATAAATTTGGGTTAACGATCTATACAATCGTACTATGTACACAAGATACTCTCTCCGTCTTTGTTTCTCTCCAAACTCAACATGCAAGACACTTTATTTGACTCCGAGTTCAACGCGTAAGAATGCTCTTTCTGAGTCACCGAAATTCAGACATAACATTGTGTCTTAACTCTTTAAAAGGATAATCAGCGATTACATTTTAAAGAAGACGATTTCAACACAGAAGAATAATGAATAAATGAATGCTGACTGATAACAATAATTTGTACGATTATCGAATAAAATAGTGTTTTTATTTATATGAATTTTTCATAAACTTTTTTTATGCGATTTTTGGTACATTTCATCACATTGATTTGAAGTTATGCGGTTTTTAAAAATAATGGAACCTATCCCTCAGTTTTCTACGTGAATTCAAGTATTTTTTATGCGATTCCCCGTGGAACGTATCTATCGCATAAAAACAGATCCGAGTGTACTGTTTGTCCTTTGAATAATCCTACATCCAACATGAATCTAAACCAATTCGTTTAAAATTTAGTCAGATTGCACTATACGATTCCGAAGAAAATAGTCAACTGCTGGACTGCTGGGGAATATTTTGAACATGTAGCGATTGAATATATTGTAAAATTGATAAGCAATGAAATTCTGCAGCTAGTTTTACATTAAAAAATTGAAGAATCAGGATTGAGGATCTTTTTTCCAGAAGGTAAATAAGCCATGCGGAGGGAGGATTTTTGACCTTCGGGGATATTGCAGTGAGTCGTACGCCTTGTCTTAGAAAAGACGTATTTTTTTCGCTTCTTGATGAAGTGACTCGTCATAGTGAAGTCTCGCAGTTGGGCTCTCACTTGTATAAGTATTTAAGCATAAACACCTAAAATAGACGAGCTACTTTTTGTTTGTTTATCTTCTTCTGACTTTCGGCGACTCATTGAATCGATTTTTCTATGTACCACATTAGCTGAGATAAGAAAACGAGGGATTTGATACTTTTTTTTATTTGACCAAGAATAATATTATATATGTATATATAATGCATAGTTATATCCTGTTCTAGCGGTTTAACAGCTCTTCTATTTAAGGGGTGCTTTTCGAGGAAATCTTTAAATAAAATTTATTACACATTGTGTTGGACGTTGTATTCACAATACGCCCTATTTGGAATCATGAAATATGAGACTTTTTTTGAATGAAAAAAAAAATCAAATAAGCAGAAGCGTGGGTGCCCAAAGATACCCCACGCGTTACAAAACGGTAGATCAGAGATAAAATTATTCTAGAGCATTTGTGATCAAGCCTTGAAATTAATCTGTTGAACTCGACCACGTGAAAGACATCATCCGATATTTTATACGCAGAGAAATCATTGTTGACAATAAAAATGAAATTAAAGAAGCACACCAACCAAGCATTAGAGCGACGATTTCTTATAAAACCGCCTTTATGATCAATTCGCCTAGTATTTACTAGCGAATGGTAGCAAATTAACCCTCGTTCATTCATAATGTGCGATATTAAAACCGACAAGCTTCTGGCATATTGGATGCTTTGTCTTCATTAGGCACATTATATACGTCGTTAACCCTTCCAACGCCAAGAAAATAAAAAGTCATAAAAGCGTTAAACATAGTGCAATTTCAGCACGATGGTCTTTATGTTATAAGAACGAAATGAAGTCTTCGAATTTAAATTCTGAGGTTTACAATTCTACATTAATTCTATGATTAATCGACTTGTAAGCATAAAATAATTTTCAAGTATACATACTAAGCTCAATTTCGTCCGCCCAAGTCTATACCTTAACGCCCTGCGGTAGTGTAAAAGTAAACAAGATTTGCGTACAAGACATTGCTATAATACATGGGTAATTTGGGTTAATACATTAGCTTTGCGAATATGTTCTATTGTATAAGTTTTATCAAATTAATATTTGAGTTTGCTCATTAAAATTCTAGGTAATATTCTGAAATACCTAATAAAACACGCAATATGGCTTTGTTGTATTTAACGAGCAATTTCTAGACGTACGGTTGTGTTGACGGATGCAAATAACAGGTTTTACGTTAACCCTTAGCAAATCACCTAGTTTTTCGAAATGATCGCTAGTAGATCGATTCCAAACAACTTGCTCTTTAAATTCGAGTTTTCAAAGATGGATTCTCAGATGGAATTTCTTTCAAATGCATCATCCAGAATGTTTGGTTAAAATGATCCCTAATGAATGTATAAGAATAAAATGGAATTCTATTGATATTATCTGTTGAAATTTTATATTCAAATTTATTCACGTCGGGTTATGAATAGTATTTACGAAAGTTTATAATATGATCTTGAGAAAATGTTTAGCATATCTTACTGTATATAGAAATATGTACACATAGCAGTAGTTTTTAAGCCATGGTGTGCGTATTAGCGTGATAAAAAATATATAATTCATAGAATGTAATGGTTAAATCTGTCTTTAAATAGTAAATACTGGCTAAAAACGCACAGGTGCGTCTCCCGTGTCTACCGATTGTACCCAAAAGACGCACATATGCGTCACCCGATGCGAATGTGTCAACGAATGGAATCGAGCCCATGTTAAAAAAAACCCAAAATTATTTTTTCTTGTCGCCGAATATGGCAGCATTCGATCTTATGGAAATATTTTGTTATCGCGAATATAGCGGTAATCGTCTGCTGAATGTTAAATAAGCAATAATGTATTTCATTCCACCACGAATAAATTTATTCATTCATTAATTCAAAGTGATTGAGGCTTTGGTCGTTAATAAGGAAGACTTTCCTTCCTGATTCGAATTCCTGTCAAAAATAAGATTAATGTTGTTTTCTATACAGCGGTGAGTTTTAAGTATGAGCGCTCCTACTTCTATTTTAATTCGAGCTTGTTATTTTCGTCGTTGTAATTCTCGATATTATACTAAAAACCAGAAAACAACATTGCTTTAGATCGATCTGTATGAAGTTACATTCGACTATATTTTTAAATGCTAGTTAGACAGACAGATATTTAAATGTTAGTTCGAGTTGATGACCGCGTGAGCCCCCATTTCGTATAAGACCATCAATGTGACTGATAAAACTTCTTTCTGCTGAGATACGGACTGAAACTCGCAAAATTCCCGATTTATTGACAAATTATTTATTTCCGTCGCTGCAGATGAATACTTATATATTTCATATCGATATTCCCATTATTAGAGTCGAAGTGTAGTAAATACATCACCGGTAAGGAAAGGAAAACTGCCCCTAGGCGTCGCCTAAGCTCGCTAATTAATAGTTACGCCACTGTTTCCAAGCGTCTTGATTTCGGCGGGAATGTCTTGATTTAGTAGCCTTCATCGTGCTGATGAGGTGTATGTTTTCTGTTAGATACAAATTTCAATCCCGAATTTTTCGGGATTACGTTTACTAATCCTGGGATTCATGAGCATCTAAAACTGTCCAGGATCACGGGATTGGATTCCCTACTCGTGAGCATCCAGCTGGAAAGATGAAGAAAGCTCTCATAATCCGGATAGAAGACTTCATGAACTGCATATGCATCGCCACGTTACCTGACCATCTGAAATGCTTCAAATTAAAAATGATAGAACAAATTTATCGATAATCATATTTCATCAATAGAATTATCATTTATATGATACAAAAGCTATTATGCACACCACGAAGCATATTAACACACTTTAGGTGGGGCGGCTAGTAATTGTTTCTTCACGATTTGAACAGTAGTGCAAGATAAATAGTAGTATGCATTATATTGATTTAACGTAGTGTAGTAGTGGCTCTACTCATGGATAGTTGCTATCAAAAGAGCGCCGTTATTAGGATAAAAATGTTCATCCAAAGGCTGTATCGTATGTGTGTCCATGATTGTATGCAAATTTCACCATGATTTTTGTGAAATTTTCTTTCATAGAGGTAAGTGCTTTCAAAAATGTTATTAAATAATAAAGCATTGAACTGATATAATCGTTCCTCTACAAAGATGGATGGCATATTTTGGATATTTGGATAATAAGTTGTCGAGATCATTCAATTACTTTTATGGTACATGAGTAGTGCCATCATATTTGTACCATTGTGCAGTTTAATTCCTAGATTCTGCCCGATAACTCTGCGAGTGACAGCCATATTGTCGAACCACTCTACATTGCTAATATCAACTCCGCCAATGTAGACGACATAATCTTCAGAAGCTCTCGGAGGAAGCTCCTCATTGTGTTCGTCTATCAATTTACAAACAGGAATTCAGTTTCCGCGAACAGTTAGCAATATATTATATAAAACGCAAGGAGAAAATACACATAAAGAATATTATAACTACCTGAATATATGTAGTTCAAATTTGATAGATGGATATGTGCATTACACACGGAAGCACATGCATATAGGCGAAAAATCGTTTTTTAATATTGTTTTTCAAACTTTTCTCGTGTAAGAGTAGATCATCTACTATAACGCGGGTTACTATGATAGTTTGTGCTTTTATATTATATACAAAAAGAAAGCTTCCATCTAACTTAATAAGAGTACCACTTGGCGGTCTGACGATATATTGCATTTATTGGAAGAAAATTACTTTTTCTCCATAAAAAATAATATCCCTCTTACTCTATGCTTTTGTAATACAACCGATTTACAAGAAAGAAAGGCGGAAAACTTTTTTATGGCGATGCGGAAGAGGATGCAAATTCTGGATTATATGACCGCTGATGAAGCCGGTGAGCATATTTTTGATAAGTTTTACCCCCCTCTTGGCAAACAAAGAGAGCTCAATTTGTTTTTGAGTATGATGGCGCGCAATTTAGGGGTGTGTTGGGTGGCGAGCGCGCATGCGCTAGGTCGCGTGGTTACGCTAACACTCCAACAGAGCCAGCTCGATACGACTACGGGTTACAGGTGGTTCGGCGGCGCGCGGTCTGTCTTGGCCCTCCAGCCGCCCTCCAACCGCCCGCCAGCCACCCACCAGCCGCCCCATCGACCCACTGCCCATAACATTGCAAATAAACGCCAAATGCGTTTCGCAACCGCCATGTCGAGGACTTCAACCATCTTCACTCTCTTCTCTGATAAGATGCGTACTTTTATCTCCCCAAATGGAAAATATCGAGGATACAATCAGCGGTGGATTGAAATCACTGATCTGGTAAATGATGATTTCTCTTGAGGTCTTTGGAAGAGTGCTTTCTCCGGTAATCATAATGGTTGTTTCTATTAGCACTTGTCGTTTTGATTACAATTTCTCCAAAACAAATAAGAAAATTTGAGATCATCTCCGTCTTTAATATAAGACGGTATTATTACAATTCATAGAATTAATAGTCATATTTTGAGGGTTGTTTTCTACTAACAACAATTGGTGCAGTAGATTTGATTCTGGACTTCTATTATAAGATTCCGGATTAGGAAGACATTAAATAGGAAACGATTGATGGGAAATAATTCCAATCCGACAATATTTTTGGTAGAGTTCTCTGGATTGGAACAGATATTTATAAAATATCTATTTGCAACTTCTTGATAGTCCATAAGTCTACGTTCAATGTCGCATCATCCTTGCATTACTTTCATTGATGATTTTGTCCATCCAAAAAAATTAAGTGCCATTTTTGGAATGCTTTTACATGAATTGATGTACACTTGGGTCTGTTCTTATGCGATAGATAAGTTCCACGGGGAATCGCATATAAAAAAATCGCATAAAAAAACTTACATAGAAAACTGAGGGATAGGGTCCCATTATTTTTAAAAACCGCATAACTTCAAATTAATGTGATAGAATGTACCTTTATTAAAGTTTATTTTACTAAAAAATCGTATAAATACAATTCTTAAGCTTCAACAGTTCCGTTCGCCCATTGCCCTATATGCATTTACATTATAACGGTTGGTACTAGCACTAGTGTTAATTTTAGATCCTTTTTATGCGCATTCGCATAAAAAAAGCTTCGTCCTCTATAGAAAAATGAGGGATAGGTTTCATTATTTTTGAAAACCGCATAACTTCAAATTCGCATTAAAATAGACCCAAGTGTTTTTTGAATTAATGTCCACGATTCCATAAACCGCAATAATTTCATTTACAGTAAAATTAATTATGAAACTATTAAAAGCAAGGCGTTTATATCAGAAGGCATGTCATGTACAGAGGCAAATGGATGAAAGCGTTTTAAAAAAATGGTTGTTAAAGTCACCTTTTGTAGGGTTGAAAAAAACATTGACAATTTGAGCAATTTTTTTCAGACCCTTGACGCTCGTTATAACCGTGATCTACTGCATTTCAATGATTCTCAGGCATATCTCTCGCGTGAATATATGATATTTATTGTTTAAAATCCTTTGTGTTTCTGCAAATAAAATCAATTTCTTGAATATTTCTATAGATTCTATTTATGCATTATTTTTGTTCATCTTATATGTGTAATACTAAAATGATGATTCCTTGTCATGCTTTTCATTTTAATGAGGATCAGAAATAAATGAAGCATCTGGCACGAGTCCTAATCGTTCATTGGGAAGATCTTCTCACATTCTGTCTCCAAGCCATATGGTATACTTATCGATACCAATTCCATTCGTTCGCTCGGGTTCATTAAAATGTATTCATGGCTTAACGAATCATAATGCAGCAAAATCTCCACAATGCATAACGAGTTGAGCTCCTTCAATTGTTTCAATCCTCAGACGAATTCAATTAACGTGAGGCTTTTGTAGCCACCCCCGTTTTGTAAGGTCTGGTGGTGCACCGCCCTCCCGGGGGCGCTTCCTCCGCTGCAGTCTGCCTTAAATCTTCTTTCAGCTTATCAACTTTAAAAAGCTACGATATCGCTAGGTGATATTTCAACCCCGAGTGAACAATATCACTCTCTAATCTCTTCTGCATTAATCCGAGGTTCAATTGGGAGGCACAACATCCCAAATCTTCCCCTGTTATTTACTTTGAAATGAGTCAGAGCATCCGAGTTCCTCCCGGAGATGGCCGGAAATAAACGAGCACGTGCCGAACTTGTCTGCAGGGGTTACCAATTATCTTTCAAACGAATATATTATAGATTTGCTCCAATTTATTATTTTTTCAATGCATATATGATTCATGCAGTAGAAATAGAGAACGACAGACGTAGGTTATCTCCATAGAAGATTTTTCTAGGAACGTCTAGGGTTTCTTGTAGTCTACCATTTATGGTAAAATTAGAATAATTGTTAGAAATCAGTCATGCATAGGTAACCTTGTTCGACTTTATAAATCACCTAAGTATTTACATTTTCCGATTTAGAAAAATGAACTAAACTTGATTGGAAATATTATTACTCCCAAACTTGTTGGTACGATGAAAATATTTTGCATGAAACCCAAGACTATAAAAATACTATAACCTTCAAGCAATGCATTAATTTTAAAAAACAAATAGCAAGAAGACAAATTTTAACAACAACAAAAACCAGATTTCCACCAAGAACTAGTGTTTACCAATATTGAATAAATTTGCAATAAAATAGATTATCATTAAGAAAAACCAAAAACAAATAATATACGAAATTTTTAAATGCCATTTTTTTACACTGGTGTTTTCATGTCACTGGTGCCAAAGCTTGGTTCCGTACACCTGTGTACATTTAAATGCACCTGTGTACTCAAACCAAATGTAATAATGATCGATACATGTTCTATATTTAAATGAAATCGTTCATGGAAAATATACTCCATATTTTTGATCTGTCGAAATATCCACGCTGTTATTTTATGGATTTTGGTGTACTATCTGTATAAAATACACCATCGACAATAAGTTTGGAAACGCTTAGTACTTCTCCAAAGAACTCAGTATAACTCATAATTTATTGATATTAAAAACAAAATGAAAATAAGTATAAGTACATACAACAATCACTAAATAAATCTTTTCAGTATACATTAGATTAACATTGTACATTAGAAATTGTTAACTACAAAATGAAGTTGTGTGTTGTGTAATATATAATAAAATAGGTTGGCTACTGATCTAGTGGTCGCTTTATTGCGTATTTACATACATACACAGTGGCGTGTATACAACATAGACGGAGAGTAGAAACGATTCTCGCTCTCTTTCCGAACAACTGTCGGTTGGAGTTTCACTTATCGTGACGTTCAAGCCTTCTTCGAATGGAGCATGTTTAAGATCATTATCTTGCTGAAACGTGAAATTTCGCCCTAATATTCGAAGACCTGTATTTTCAAGTAGCCTTCTTTATTTAGTTTTCAGGCGATTTTCATTAAATTACCAGTTCAATCCTCCTAATTATCTTCGGTATCCATAGTAGATTTTGGGAGGCTCGGTCTTAGTCTGTCCTTCAATACCCTAGTCTCCTTGTGCTTTCTAATGATTTTCATTTTTTCAGCAATTATCCTGATTGAAAAGTCGTAATTTTGTAGATAGAGGTTCAAATCACAATACTTAACGCTTTTGCAAACACTTCAAGATTAGCTGGGACATCAATTATCATCGCAATTAATGAAAATAAAATTAAAAAAATTAAACCACCATTTCAAACACACAATTATTATTTATATAAATCAAGAAAAATAATTTGTAAGTAGGTATTATTCGAATAATATGGAGATGCAACATACAAAAAAAGACTGCAATTGCAGACGTGTCCACGAAGGCGGCTGTTTTTGCCATTTAAAATTTGAAAATAATTAAAGCAAATGAATCGCTTTTTAAACTTTAGAGTGTGTCTGCAACGAGATTTAGTTTTTTCTTATTTAATTAATTATAAGATAATTTTGTGCAATTTGTAATTATGAGCCAATTTAAGAAGAAAAAAATCCATCAT